>JAQMYL010000036.1:10223438-10239170 GCA_030014365.1 Clarias pachynema
GATGAATCTGATCAAATGCCTCAAAAACCATCCAAAAAATAATAAGATAGCTGGAAGATAATGTTCCTAAAAAAAAATAAAAATAAAATAAATAAATAAAAATTTATTAGCGAAAAGTATGTAGTGTATGCTTGGCACAGTGCTTCATTTTTTTTTTTTTTTATTATATGAAGGATATGAAATATTCACAGGATCAATGATGATGTGCCCTCAGTGAACTCACCTGGCTGATGAATAATACCTTTACATGTCAAAAGTTTCTTTTAGCATGACCTTATTTTGCAGCTCCTACACCCTTATGAAATTTTTGGCCTAACATGAGAAGTGAGCTTATCGTGAGGCTGTGTATGTGAAATGTCAGAGGTGGGTCGTCACGCCTTTGAAATGTACTGACTGAGCCAAGTAAAGGCAGACAAATCCCTCATCATGTCACACAACAGCTATCATGGGAAGCGAATTAAAGTATGGATGACGTCCAGTATCACAGCACTACATGAAAGTGAAACGGGTTCATACTTGCTCAATAATGATACAGTATAACACTACACATGAAATAAACCATTGCCTCACTAAATTTTCAGTTGAAAACCATTCCCAAGAAATAATTACCTTTAACTTTTAAAGTCAGGAATCAGAGCAAGATGCAATCATCCCCATTTAATATATCTGTTTATATTTATGGCTGGTAAATAAAAAAGCGTCTAAATTACCTTGCAGATGGAAACCACTTTAGTCTATTTTAAGGCTTAATTTAGCTTTTAATCCTCATCAGCACTTAATAGTTTTAATAGGAATATGGATGAAAGTTTTACAAATTATTTTCCATATAGAACATTTCTCTATACTCTATATATAGACGACTATGCAGCATGATGCGATGCATGAAGCGATGCATGAAGCAGTAGGACATTACAACCCTGATGTTTTTCCATTAACAACAGGTCACAATCTGCTTTATTGCTCTTTGTGAGCAATCTGTCAGCAAAATATTTAAAGTGTATTAAATGAACAGCATGCCATCATTTTTGACTGTTAATGCTGTGGAACACTTACAAGTCAAGGTAGTTCTTGTTATTGCTTATAACAGAGAAACTATAAACAGTTGTTCTCTCATCCGCCGCTCGTAATCCCTCACGTTACTGAGAAACACAAAGTCACCGGTCCTGAAGATTTTCCCATAGCGGAAAAAATTTACTCACAGACTCTTGAAATTCCTTCCATTGAAGGTAAAATAAGCTTACAGAAAGCTTCAAAATATCAACAATTATATACCTTTGTTAAATATCGCATATTATACATCAGCTTATTATTAATAGTGATAGATTATGCCGATACCGACAAGGCACTGTGAATTAACTGTTACTAGAGAATGAGTGTATTGATATAAACCTGTTAATGAAATTTAATTACAAGAAACAAATCGACACCTTCAAAGTAATCCGAATTGTAAAATTAACATAGCTGTGGAAGGATATCTGGATCGCACAGTAGCTTCTTTATGCTGTGTATATACTGAGCGCTATACTTTGTATCCAGGGCAGGTGCTTCACCCCTAGCGTCTAATGCAAGCACACGGTGAGGGCGGCATTTACACCAGCATGAAATCCAATCACACAACCAGCCAGACGACTGCCGGAGATGACCTGGATGATCCTATCACATTGTGACCTGTTTTTTTTTTTATTGTTATGTGGTCAAATTCTATCTGATCACAGAAACCATTTAACACAAACTGAAGTCAATAAGTACTCAGGTTCTCCTTTTTACCTTTAGATTTTGTCATAGAAAAGTAATAAACAGTCTAAATAGAATAAAGTACAAGGAACATATTGCATTAGATGATTCTATGTTTAAACTGTTTTTAAACACATTTAAAAACAAACCAAAAAAACTTGTTACATCATTGAGGCATGTAACTGTTTCATCCATTTCCTGGCTTGTAATTCAGTATTAAAAAAAAAAAAAAAAAACAGAACGTACTACATAAATATGTAACCTGGCACAATTTATTCTACTAGTGCTTCCATGGTCATATTTCCTCACAGCCACCAGATGGCAGTAATAACTCTCATTAAAAAAAAAAAAAAAAAAAACACCTTGAGAGATATGATTTGCTTTAGTATGTTGATGCACTTCCTGTTCAGTAGTGTATGAAATACTGTACGTCACATCTCTGAACACAAATCTAAACAAATCTGACATTAACTTAGAAAGCTGGATAAATATGGAAAACAGTGAAGAGTATAAAAAGAATCTCTAACATACGAGGCAGATGAGTGCTTTTGTTGAAAGTGTTTAGTGTGACAGAGTCAGGTACATCAAATGTCCAACCAAACACGCACAATCCATGTTCAAGGTGACTGTAGAGGAGGACTCATTGATGGGGGTCGCTCATACACAATATTGTCAAAAGTATTCGCTCGTCCCTGCACATGCATATGAACTTGAGTAACATCCAGTTCTTAGTTGTTTAATATGATGTTGGCCGAGCCCAACTTCTGAAAGACATCTTTCTACGCACTGATCTTGAGCTAATCTGAGGGCCACATGAAGTTTGGAGGTCTGTACTGTAGCTATAGACCCTGCAGAAAAGTTGGTGACCTCTGCACTGTGTGTCTCAGCATCCGCTGACCCCGCTCTGTGATTTTACGTGGCCTACAACTTTGTGGCTGAGTTACTGTCGTTCCCAATTGCTTCCACTTTGATATAACACCACTAACAGTTGTGACAGACAGAAATTTCACGACTGGACTTACTGCACAGGTGGCATCTTATCACGCTACCAGGCTGGAATTCACTGAGCTCCTGAGAGCGACCCAGTCTTTCACAAATGTTTGTACAGTAGAAGCGGACGGCATGCATAGATGCTTGATTTCATACACCTGTAACCATGGAAGTGATTGAAACACCCGAGTTCAATGATTTGGATGGGTGATGGAATACTTTGGGCAACATAAGAGTATAAAACTGCAGGGACAAAAGTTTGTGGACACAATACACCCATTCAAATGTGATTCTTCTTCTAAATTCTCCTCCAAGTATCACCAATTCTTCTCCAAGTACCACCAGCATGGCATTGTGCCTGGGAACAACATGAGCCTCAGGAAGACATGGTTTTCCAAGGTTGGAGCGGAGGAACTCGAGTGGCCTACACACAGCTCTGACCTCAACCACACTGAACACTTCCAGATTGAATTTGGGATGACTCCCCGTACACAAGTGTGTGACCTCAGAAATCCCAAGAAACATACTCTAAAATCTAGTGAAAGCCTTCCCCATTAGAGTGAAGAGTAACAAAAACCCCAGAGTGGGATGTTTAAAAATATAAAATTGGGATGCGATGTTCAGGTGGCCACCAACTGAAATGTATTGCATGAACACAAGACTAGCAAAGGTTGCGTGATTTATTTTTTAATTTTTTGGAAGTGATGATTTACTAACTTAAAAATTTGAATATCTTAGAAACTACTTTCTATATAAACAAAATCAAATTAATGTCAATAACACTAAAATACAGATTAAAAAAATCAGACAGGTGAAATATTTACAGCCTTATTGACCGCACCTGATCAGCATCCATATCTGATAAAATGCTAATCTTTTATAGTGTGACTTGGCAATACAATTAATCCATCCCAGTGTGCAAATAAAGGGATCATGATGTAACAACCCAAGCTAAGCTGTTAGGTGCACTGATGCACTTAGTGAGAACAGACGCTGGCCATTGTGCGGTCATGTGAGGTAAATCGGACAGCCGCCTGCCAGCTAAACGTGTCCTCACAAGCTCATGAGCGCCTCAGATGACCAGATGAAAAAAAAAAAAAGTCTACTGGGCACTACGGTTGCCCGGAGCAACAACAGAGCGATCCACAGGCCGCTTTTGTTTCAGTGGGTCAGTGTGTGTGGTGCACTCGCTCGACTGGACCGGAGACGTCTTTTGTCGTATGATGAGAGAAACACAGTCAAGTGGTGGCCATCACGTGTCAGTTACTTTTACTTCGAATCATTTGTGATGGTTGAGTTAGGTTGTGTAGGAAATGAGATACAGAAGCAGCGTTGCAGTCTTTTCCATTTTATTTAATCCTTTACACATTTCATTTAGCTGCAATCCGTCTGAGAAATTCTGCAAAATAAACAGAGGCGAGTCTCATTGTAATCCCGGTGCAGCATTCTCAGCCTCATGCAGGTGCGTTTTAAAACCTGGATCCCACGCAAAAACTATTACTCAAGCTAGTAACGGTTATAGATGAATTTCTCAGATTACTTCCACTAAGGAACGCGAAGCCTCTTGCTAAACATAAACGGCTTTTCACCTACACATCACGCCTCCCGAGTTTTGACGTGAACGAGCCTGGCGATTCGTTTCCTTTTTGTATGACTTCACAGTTTCACATGAGGTCACTAGATGCAAAACAGAGACAACGCCCTCAGATTTGAGCAAGTTCTAACAGCGTTCTGACAGCCCTATTTGCTCATTAGTCAGAGATAAGCCAGTCCCGAAGAACACGGAGTATCTGCACAGATATACAGTCAAAACAGTAGCATAAAAGAGGATTAAGGGCTAGACAGTCTCAGGTCTAGACAACTTTTACAGATCTCTGTTTCTCAACAGGTTAATATAAACACGAGTACGATCTCAAAACACAGTCACGCCATTTGCATAGGAAAAAAAAGAAAAAAAAGAAAGAGCTCTGACACACACCCGTTCTAGTTTGAACCCAATGGCATTCCGGTGTGAATGCAAATCGGCGATGAAAGCAGAAAGTGGTGCTGTTTGAAAAAACCCAATCACAACTAGGGAGGAAAAGAAAACTAATCTGATTTCTTAAAAAAAAACTAAAAATTAGTCTAATGAAGGAGTTGATCAATCAGAAGCTTGAAAAACTGTTCTGAGTGATTGCAGTAAGAATTTGTACAACTTATAGCAGGAAGGCGATAGGGACATAATATTGTCTCACTTGATGTGACATGCTTCCATTCCATCCATGCATTTTGGATGTGTAAAAAAAAAAAAAAGTCTGGTGAGGATGTGGTTGAAGCAAGACACAGGATGATGCAGGCATTGAACATTAGCCAACACCCTTATTATGTATTAAAAAGATTAGCACGAGCATCAGCTGACAGTTCTCGCACTGACCTCTTCAGTAGAAGACTGTGTTAAGTTCATATAATGTTCTTCTGGTGCTTATCACAGTTATGTCACGCCTGCAGCAGGTTATCTAAGTCACTTTCCGAGAATATTGTATAAACACTGCATCTAATCCCTCACAATATCACTTCATGTTGAAAAGCACTATGCGTGTCGCAGTATTTACACCAACTGGCTGGACACAATGGCAATGTAATAAGCATATGATAAGGGCCGGGTAAGAGCCTGGTGCGATCTGATTAGACATTGCAATATCTCAGTTCGATCTTAATGGGAATAGTAAGTGCATTATTATTTGCGTGAGAGGAAATGTGTGACTATATGATAGACACATTGAGAACCTGTCAGGGACGTGGATAGGAAGTAGGGCGAACTTGATGCACAACATTTTTCCAGTTTTCCTGCTGCGGTCAGGGACCTTAGTTTTTATGCATAGTGTTTAAGTAGGCTAAGCAGGGACAATATTTTTGCATTTTCTCAATCAACAACCAGAAAAAACCAAAACCACTCACTACTGATTTGGGCAAAACAAAGGTTTAAATCTGGTATGTATATTATAGCAAAGTGCACCTGACAGTGACATGCCTCAATACTGTAACTGTGTGTTTCCGCCTGCAGCACTAAACATGTCGGCTTTTACTGGACGAATAATTGGTACGCAAAACTGTCATACGACTTCATAAACACTGACAAAACTAAGTAAGATAAAGTTCCCGTCTAATTCCTACTAGAACAACAGAGTCACCTCATGTTTAAACATACCAAGGAAAAAAAAAAAAAAAAAATCAATAAAAACTCCTACCAAGAATCAAATATCTTTTATGTACAAAATAAATTGTTTTTTTTTAAAGCACAAACATGAGGCGTGACTGCAGATGCTTTCCTAGAAAAGCGTAATGGCACTACACTAACTTTTTTTATTATATAATCTGTGCACTCATACTGAAATATGATTTTTAAATGCAGTCTTCAAATAAATCAAGACTTTCACACACTTTCACTCTTTAAACTTCCTTGTGATACATGTGTAACACTTACTGGAAATTCAATGAATCTAGTCGAACTGGCCTTTCCAGGAATTAAGGATAAATCAACTTAAAATGACATACCAACTGTAAATGAATGACAATTGCTCAATGTCTGAGAAGCATTTCCGTTTTATGTTCGCGGAAAAAAATAATAGCTAGAACTCATAATGAATGTTGAGCAAGATTTTTTTTTTAAAGCAAGAAAGGTTTCAGTGATTCCAAATTTTAAAAAAAGTTTCTCACTTAACCATTTTCTTACCTCCTTTTCCTGCTAGAACATATGCTGAGTGGCTCAATATGAAGTATGGTTAGTGTCAAGCCCAATTTTTGTCTTCCTGTGTGCGTCAACGTGCATCTTAGTGGTCTACGGCTTGCTGGTGTGAGCTACAAATATATTGAACATGCACCAAAAGTTAGAGTGGGAGCTACGGCTGCATTAGGTCCATCGTATGTCTCTTGATGGACCTCCGTGCGAAAAACAAGACAGTCGCAACTAGGGCAAAGTTTTCTTGCCCTAGTTGTGGCATGCTACAAATTCCCATGGCAGGCACAGTAGCAGCATCAGCAGGTCATGTAACAAAATAAATTTAAGCAAAACAGTCAACACTTTACTACATGATGGCCTTGAAAAGAATACCTTGTCAATAGAGGGGACAGACAGAGCCACAAAAATTGTCAAAGCAGGAAATGGACTTCACTCAGCGACAGCACATCCCAGGGAGTTTTATTTCCCTTATACCGTAACAGTTTACAAGCAAATGCGGAATGTCCATGAAGGATCATTTCATTAATCATCGCTTCATCAATCATGTTATAGCACCTATAAACAGTCACTCTCCAGATGATAAAACACACAAAAAAATGTAGCTTATTCTCATCCTGAGGGCTTTTGAAGAAGCAGAATCATTACTTTTTTAAAGCGCTAACACCAGAGAAACCCCTTCTATAAATCTCTCACTTTCAGACTGCTTCACCACATCAGCAATCAACAAACCATATCAATGAAATCTGCCAAACAAGTCCCTAGGATTGAGCTATTACTAAATAAACGCCAACACATCAGAACCACTTCATTAACATACAGTAAAACCATAGTATGAATTACGACGAGCTCCACCGTCAGAGCTGCTGTTGTAGAAAATGAATTAACCCTCTGACCAATCAGGTGGAAGAAATTAGCAGTGTTACGTAACAGGTCCTTTCAATGAACAATAGTACAGAATATCATTACTAGTGCCAACACGCTGCCTGCGTGTTTCGCCTACATATTTGTGTTCAGCACATAATGAGAAAAATGTGCTAGCAGACAGGCATGAAAAACAGGCTAGTCTGAAACAATGAGTTTAAACGTGCAAATCATGGCACTGATTCATTAGTGCAGGAATTAGCCATAACAGCGTATAAGAGAGTTTATGCAGTTATATATTTAACTGCGTCGGTGAAGAAAGTGTTTATTGAATGGTACTGATTTGATTAATGGACAATAACTGGTAAAAAAAATTTTTTAAATAGCTTACTCACACAAGGATGATCAAACATAATTATTGGAAATGGTAATTAATTAAGACGAAAACTAATATTCTAGATAAAGCGTGGTCAATTACATATAATTTATATTACGTTTATTAATCTAATTAAAGAAACGTGTTTAACTGGGTCAGCGGTGTTAGATTAGGGTTAGGCACGAACCTCATAGACCAGCAGCGCTAATACGCTGCTCAGAAGGACCTAATTTACCTCTGCACGTAATTATCGGATTAAGCAAACGTCTTTGAGCTGTAAAATTACTCAGATTTAGTTGTGAAATCAAAACTTAAATAAAATGGACTACATAATGTTTGGCAGGAATCTAAAACAGAACTTGAGTTTTGAAGAAAAAAAATAAACGGTATATTTGAACAATTATTTCCTAAATATTTAATATACAGTATATTTAAATACAATATACTTTAAATACAGTATATTTAAATACAATATACTATTAGCAAAAGGTAAACCCTAAAAAAGGTTTTAATATTTTGAAATACATTGCCTGGCCAAAAAATAAATAAATAAATCACACACAGGAAGATTTTGCTCAGTTACCTTCATTAGCTTTGCAATTGCGTTTAGCAATTTTACATCAAAGCACAAGTGAATTGTTTAATCTGACTGGTCTGAACGTGTGGATTCATTAATCGTAACCACAGCCATGTCAGTAACGCTGGAACAACTGATTCAACAAGCACTTCTAACTATACAGCTAATTATTGTGGTGCTAGACGTGTACAGGTTTTGCTGCCATAGTAAAATAATAGTCGTAATGCCATTACACCATGCTGTTGTTGATTATTTCCTTATAACAGCACGCCCCATTGTGTTATACGAATCACTACATAGTACATTCTTAAAACGCTAAGAATAATCAGACTAAAAAATTGTCAAATCGTTGAATAAAAACAAATCTTGGTACTGAACTCAGGATTAATGTGAATATAATGTCATTGCAGCGCTGCAGGAAAGATTAATGCACATGTAGAACATGACAAACACGCAGTGAGCACACAGAGCTCGGCACAAAGGCAGGCTGAGTATCACATCACATCACCGCCTGCACCACCACAATTCATCACTATGGTAGCGGCGTTTAAAATGTAGCCATGGAGATGGGAGATGTCACTGCACAGGGAACAGGTGTGTGTGTGAGGTTTTGCATGCACTTCTTTGTGTGTGCGTTTGTGTATGCATGTGTGCAGATTACCTTTTCACCACCAGAGTGAGAGTCTTGTGGGAGCCCTTGACTAAGCAGATGGCCTCCTGTCTGTAGCCGCTCAGGGGAAACTCGTTGATGTTTACGAGCTCGTCTCCTACCTGGAGTCTCACCGCCGCCGCCTTGCTGCCTTCTTCAACCTGAAACGCAAGGAGAAATATTCTGTAAAATGATCTCTTTAAACAAAGCAATGCAATAAAATTTTATATCTATGGACTACACAATGATGGTGGGGTTAAATAGTGAATGCGTGAATGATGAGATTAGAAACATGGACAAACACTATGTGAAAGAGTTTTTCTTTTTTAGAACAGGGCGTAAACACACATACACGAATGTAAATCATGTGCCCTTCAGAATTATTGGCGCTCATCATACAATAAGATCTGAAATGCGTAGCGCTTACAATATATGAAGCATAGTGTATGCATTATACAGAGACAAGACAGGGACATTGTCCAGCTCTGTGCTAAGATTGTGGAAAGCCTCATGTAGGTTCCTCATGATAAACACACTTGGTAAATAAATGCAAGCAAGTAAGCAAGCAAACTTTTTTTTAAATGTACAAACTGAATGCAAGTAGCTGATATGGTGTTCAAAAGTAGTTAATTTATAAATTTGTTAGATGAAAACTATTCATTTGTCTAAAACCACAAATCGATTAATTAAAAAATAAAGTTTATCAGTATAAAACTGTGAAGTTGGCTTGTCTGTACATTGAAGATATTTATGAAAAAAATAACACACTCATAAGTGCATATTAAAAAATGTACAGCTCCATCTGTTGAATTTTGAGAGGAACTATTCTTAAAGGTTGATTTTTTTCTTTGTATGATATAAGGATGTTTTCCATTTAAATTTCAAAGTAGTATTTCTTCTCTTCCCATGAGCCGATTGCGATGAAACAAACCTCAAGTTCGGCTAAATATATCTGTGAAAACCGTGCAAATATCTTTAAATGTACAGACAAGTCAACTTTACAGTTATTACATGTAAAAAAAAAAAAAGAAATCTTGAAAAAAAAGCATTACTTCATCTTAAAATTAAACAGATGGCGCTGTACATTTCTTATACAGGCTTATGAGTGTGCACATCTAGTAATAAATCAGGGTATTAAAATTGAGAACAGTTGTTATTCAACCATCATCAAAAAAACAAAAAGTTTACATTAAAAAAAAAATATATATATATAATAATAATAATAATAATAATAATAATAGCATTGCAGATAATGTGTCTGGCCTGGAAATCATAATGGTTTCTATATCCGGGCGGGTGTAATATTAGACATCGGCAAATGTAGGATTCAAAAGCAGCGTGGATCATTTTACAAAACACAAACCGGACAACAATGAGGCACTTGTTACTGCACTGCACATAACACCATGAGCTGAGCTGCATATGTGCAATATCAGATCCATTTCATGTATTTATTTAATTAATTAAACATTTTAAAAAGCTCGATCTTAAAAGAAAAAATCAAGTGAGTGCGGGATTTTGATTCATGCCATGTGCTCGGGGTATTAGGACTGACATGAGGGTTTTTAATTCACTACTATGTACAGAACATCCTGTCCCTTTGTCCTTTTTTCTGGAAGAAAAAAAACAAAAACAAAGACCTACAGCTGAGCAAGCGCTCCAGTAACAAAAGATGCTTATCCACTGTGCTCAAGTAAAAATGTGTTATGGATTAAATTCCTTCTGAAATGAAAGCAGGATCCTTTAAAGCTCCAAGCGATGGCTCTGTTCTAAGTTATTGTTAGAAGAGTTGTGGTCTGAATGACTAAACTGGAATGGCATGCTTACTAAATGAGCACAGCGGGGGTCAGGCTCCAGCAGAGTCTGTTAGCACAGGTTAATCATATGCCTTCTAACCTATTCTCTCATGAAGGTGGATTTGGACAAGTCCATGGGGAAGGTGAAGGGCTTTTGGTCGGAGTGCATTCCTGAAATGATATGCAATAAGCTAAGATGTGCGGCACCGTGCTACCTGGGGTCAAGGCAAGGCTCTGTTTCATTAGACTAAACATTCGACACACGAAACATACCGTGTCCAGGGAAATGCCCGGCTTTGTAACAGCATAGTGCTCTGAGCTTCTCGGGTAGCTTGAACATTCACTCGGAGACTGTTTGCAGACATTTATTGAACAGTTTTAGAGATTAGGAAAGTAGGCAGCATTCCTTTTTCCATCGTAAGGTACAATGACGTCGGCACATTGAAGGTGCTTTCCAACTTGCCAAACTAATGAGGTCATCCTAAAGCTCATAGGCTTCATTCCTATGAAACACATTACTATAAAGAATGGAATTTGGCTTCCCACCAAACACAGGATTACAAAACAAATACCTTTTAGCACAGACCGCTTCTTCATGAACATGACTGAATTCTGCCAAGCTTCATTTACAGTACTGTGGGTTTACAACATTACAACTGAAAGGATTACAGAAGAGCGCCTCGTGTCAAGCTAAAGCTTTGTAACCATTGTCTGTATCCGTATCTGCATTAATAAATCACTTTGAAATTACTCATCAAAGGAAGAAAACAATGTCAAGATCCAAGTACAATTGGGGAAGAGAAAACAAAACAAAACAATTAAACTCAAATTTGATCACAACATTAAATTTAGACAACATAAAAAAAACTTTCAGACACCAAACATGTCTTAGCTGAACAATTGTGTTTGTGATATTAGGAAACTTTTTTTTCTTTGTTTTCTCGGATTTGCAAGAGTAAACTCTGGATCAAACCTCCAGGAGATTCCTGAACAACATCCTACACCATCAAATCAAAAAAATGTGTTCTTGTTAAGAATGGACAATGTTTCGCTTCTGGCCTGTACACAATGCATGCTTCAGCATGTTTATTATTACAAAATGTTCAGGATTTTGTAAACCCAGGGTCCATGTAGAGAACATAATAAAAAGAAAAATTATTTGAAATGCCTGAACAAGCAGACGTTTAAAATAACCTCAAAAGCTAATCGAAAGCAGACGCTCCAGTCAATGTCCCCCCTCTGGCATACCGTACCAATTTGAGAGGATAAATGACAACCGATTAGAAAAAAAAAATTTCAGAAAAACACCAAAGGTAGCTGTGCACAACAGGCGCAGTCGAGTCATCACCCAACAGCATGATGGCACGATCCACTGTGACATAATTACGCACCAACTGCACCTGGGATTTCTTTCGATGCATATTGTAAGAGCTTGACTCTGGGATAAATGATTGGTGAGACTGGAAATTGGGGGGAGGGTAAATAAGAAAGTGAAGAGAAAGTGGGCTGTGTGCAAGTGTGAATCAGGAGCAGTGTTCAGCGGGCATGATGGCACAAAGCTGGAGTGCTGGTGGCAGCATCAGGCCGAAGAGATAGGCAAAGAAATGGATGCAGTGATTGCAAGTTTGCTGGCAGCAAGTCTGCATGATATGTCAAAGGGGACAATCAAAATTCTACGTCAGCAGCGACAGAGTTAAAGATTACATGGTTATCCCAGTCTGGAAACGATGACAGCAGACTTGAATTGATGCATAGAAGCCGATCTTCGGCAGTGACTGAGGAAATCCGGAAACTGGAGCGGAGGCGTCGCAATCCTGTAGTGGTGGCGGCAAACCAGAATTGGAGGTTTAGAAGTTGAGGCAGAGGTTGATTCCTTAACGCCGGCTGAATCTCAAAAACTGGCCGGACAGGCGGAACAGCCGAGGCAGCGATTACACTCCTTTAGTGGCTGACCCTCTCTAAATTAAACTCCTCAGCAGTGAAGCCTGAAAGACCACGCAAATACACCATAACACTCACCGTTTGCCATCTCTAGCCCTGATCTCTCCCCATCCCAAACTGGTATTTTGCCACTTTTTAACCGAGGAGCGAAGAGTCTGAGGCCTTCAGCCGAGATGTACCAGCAGCCGTGTCATATTTGGCGGCCCTGCCCCCTCACATTCCCTCTGATGGGGCGGCTGCAGTGCTGGATGAGCTCATTAGGTTTAGATTTCCCTTGGCCAATAATTATCAGATAATCTGTCACACAATGAGAACGTTGTCTCGATGTCAACCAGTCGAGACACTCAATCTAACTGACTGTACGCTGTACTTTTTAGACTGGTTTCCCACACTTTTCCCCACGACTATGAGACTTCTGCGCAGTTCAAGACCTGATTGGTTCAGTTCAAGTCCTATCAGACAAATTGAAGATAAATAAATCAGCTGTATGTACTGCTGCCTCAAACCCTCTGATGGTCAAATGAGCGCGTGGAATCGACTCCAAAAGCAGAATGAATAGAAAGATAGATAGATAGATTTTCTCATTGCTTTATAAAAACACAACAAAATGGAGATTGGTATAATGGACACTCAATCGCCTTGCTCAAGAGGTCAACAGAGGGCTTGAACCCCTGACCTTCTGCTACAATCGACACAAACATACTGAAGGTTCCACTGTGAACTGCTGCTCTATAACAACATGCTTTGACATTTTCAAATACTTTTGAGTCTCAATAAAGTGATCTAGCATGACAGAGTGCTTCAGAACCATTTCAATGAATCCAATCATTTTTTCGTAAAATTTCTTGACTAGTTGTTGCAGATATACAATATATTACGGCCTTGATGAAAGCAGCAGAAGTCTTGAGTGTAGACAGTTTTATGTGGGTAAGAAGACAAATCATAACCTATATAAACCTAATGTCCGGTTATGTTCAGTTCAACGGCGTTATAAATCGTCAAACAAACATGGGTACAACAGGTTTGCAGATTAATCCCATTTTACACTACACGTGATTTTGCATGGACATCCAGTGCTGCTTTCCTGTGAAGCATTTGTTTCTGTTTTCATTCACTGCTTTAGTAACTAGCATGCATATTAAAGTAGGTGCAGCCTTTTAACTTTTTTAGCTTTTATTACTTGACTACGTATCGAGTTGATGTATTGACTAACACTTTTTCGATGGGTTTAATATTTCTGTTCATTATTTTATTCGACGACAAAGACAAAACTCGTGCACTGCCACAGACACAAGGTAAATTTAATTGATGCGAAAGATATTTGATTACACTACGTTAAAACACACTTTTGCTTTTCATTCTCACGTGGAAATTAAAATTAAGTAGAAGGTACATCGATGTTTTACAGATTAAAAATAAAGACACAAGTCAATAACCTTCCTTAATATAAGACGCTTCCTTAATATAAGATGCATTTTTTGATATTTATATTTTTTATGTCATTGCTGTGAATATTGAAGAAAACCTGAGACATGTATTCATTTGTGAAATGTCACAGATCGGACAAGGTAAGGTCCACTTAACTATTAACACATTTTCATCCTGTGTGGTAGGAGTGAATTATTTGCTATGTTCGTTTAGAAATAATAATTATGGTGGATGACATACTGGGGTTCTCAGTTAAATGTTAAACTCCTGTACTAGAGGTTAGTTTGTATTGTTTAAATGCTATCCTTGAATTTAAGTAAGACATCTAATGTTATAAATAATGTGCTAGATTACTAATACTCAAATTTTTGGGGAAAATGTAATAATTGAATTGGGATATTTTCAAATCAGCACCTAGGTATCGGGATAATATCATATCGGGAGGTGACTAGTGATCCCCATGCCTACTAAATCACAGAACAAATTTCAAAACTAAAAAGGTACAACTGTCTATATTAGCACGATACGGTGTTGTACAACTTGACTACAGGTATATACTGTATATACCTAGCCGAAAGTCTTTGAACTGCAACATGCTGAAAGTGCATTCTGGCATTAGTTATGGTGAGGGGAAAGGATGTGGATCTGTGGAATGTGTGTGTTGTGCTGACTGTCGTCCTGTGTGCACTGCTGAGTTGACAGCTTCCCTCGGTCCCGCAGCGCTCCCACACACACCGCTCACAATTTATCCCACAGCTTCAAATACACACATCACAATGCCTTTGTCTTGCATATGTATACTAGAACAATACTATATTGTGTCTTTCTTCCTTGGCATAAACTAACATGAACCACTAACCACACGTGTGCAGGCTGAGAGACATGCATTTATAAAAGTTCATCTTAAAACGTCTGAAACCAATTTATTCAAAAAAAGAAAAAAAAGAAAGGCCAGTCAAAATATAAAAATTAAAAAAAAACGAATAGAAATTTGACTATATAAGAACTCTACAGATGTCATTTATTAAAATAAAATTTCAAAAAACTGAAAAAAAAAAAAACCTGCACTAGGTGGCATATTCGGCAGGAATCATTATAACTTCCCCAACTATGAAAATGAAGTACCGAGAATCAAATAAGGAAATACTGTCACTGTCTGTGGGAAGACTTCAAACAATGACAACGGGATAGTTCAAAACTTTTTTTTTCTGACAACATGAGACAACAGCCCACATGCTTTACATATTTCGACTGATACCATACAAGTGAGTTCTTTCAGCACCGGAAAAAACACCAACACTAAGAGCTTAGCAGGTGAGGTAGAGACTAACACTATACTTGTGAATATTCCAGCACTGGTCACATGGGGGGTGTGGTGATATGACATGATCATCATGTAATCAAAGCATTTCTACAATATGTAGTATGTATGTATTATAGGTAATAGTGTAGGATAAAAAAAAAAAATGTTCAGTGACACTTCAATTAACAATAAAATAAAATAAAATAAAAACAACAAGGGAAAAATGTTTAATATCTAGGGATGCACCGATACCACTTTTTTGGAAAACGAGTACGAGTACTATCATTTCAGTACTCGCCGATACCGATACCGAGTACTTAATAAAAACATGATTTAAATTTACAGAAACAGACGCGGAA
>JAQMYL010000036.1:10352402-10381420 GCA_030014365.1 Clarias pachynema
ATATACAGAAACAGATACGGTGTATATATATATATATATATATATATATATATATATATATATACACACACATACACACATACATATATATCATATACAGAATCATATACAGTATATATATATATATATATATATCAGAAATGGAACACACAAAGAATGAAAAAGAAAAAATTATATGATACTGTGCATGTTGCCTTGAACCAGTGGTTGCCTTGGTAACCATTTCAGTGATTACTACATGTCAGTGGTGGATCCATATGCATTTTTAATAAGCCTGTACCATCTAATGCTACAGATTTCCTCTGAGAAGACATTAAACCATAATAAATTTTTAAAAAAGGATACCTTTTAATTGAAGCTTTATTACAGTTTATAGCATTTCATGCCAGGTCTTTTTTAAAAAAAGATTATTGTATCTTATGAGTAGACCTTACTTTGAGGAGTCTAAAATATCCTAACTGGAGAGAAGGACCAGAGACGTACCCTGCTTTTTTTTTTTTTGTTGTTTCTTTTTTTTCCTTCTTTTTTTACAAAGCAAAATGTGAGCCGTTTTGTCAGAGCACAGTTAGAAGTTGTGAACATGTCCTCTCGCCTCTGCAGAAGCAGCTCTTGCGTCATGCAGTTTCCATAGCAGCCCTAGCTGTACTAAGCTCATACACACACACACAAACACAAACACACACACTCACACACACACTCACACACACACACACACACACACACACCGCTCCCTCACTCCGCTGCTCTGTGGTCTATGGGGAACCAGGCATGACTGTGGAAGACGGTGCAGCAATTTGCTTTGCTCTATACTACATAGATACACTCGATTTCACTATCTGAAGATGTTGCGTAAGTGTTCGATACCCAGAGCTGAACGAGCTGTGCATGTCACTGATGACAGTTTTTAAAAGGAGAAACAGCAGGTGAAAAACTGTCTTAGTGGTGTTAAAGCATCTTGAACTCGTCTGTAGTCTGAGGCCTTGCTGGACATTTTGGCAAAAAAAAACACGATATCTTAAACCAGTAGGTTAATTACGCAATTGTGGTTTTAACAAACTAACAAAGAGTAAATGTGTAAATATTTGATAATAAAGGTTTAAAGTAATGTGCCTGGCGGCACAGTGGCTTAGTGGTGAGCACTATCGAAGCGATAGCACCACCAGGGTCTAGAGTTTGTATGTTCTCCCTGTGCTTGGTGGGTTTCCTCCGGGTACTCCAGTTTCCTCCCACAGACCAAAGACATGCAGATTAGGCTCATTTTCATTCCCAGAATTGGTCGTATGGTGTGAATGCATGTGTGAGAGTGTGTATGTGTGTGTGTGCCCAGCAATGGATTGGCACCCATCCAGGGGTTCCCACCTCATGCCCCAAGTCTCCTGGAATACTCTCCAGGCCCCCTGCGACCCTGTTTACAAGATAAAACAGAATAATAAGTGAGTGAGTGAGTGAGTGATATGTCCGTTTCTTTCTTTACCCTATAACTCTGAAACCTCTTAAAACAGGAGTCTTGAAATGCTGCACTTAAAGCCAGCTGTAAAACAACTGAAATAACTAATAATAATTCCAGTAATTCATTTGTCAAATTTAGTAATTAACCAAAGTCTTTAGATGAATTATGATCCTAATAATTCAATAGATGAAATTAGCACGTGCTAATTCTTCACTCTTTGTATAAAAATGAAAGAAAGGCTTTTCAAAGTTATTAAGGCAGAAAACAGAATGCTTCACTTCTGTCAGCGATTCCCCCAGTGTATTTGTGTTGAGACATGTGGCATTTTATTCGCTCTGTTGGAAACGATTGTCATCGTTTTCTGTAACTTTATTTGAAGATAATTAGAATTGTGATCTTCCCTGGGCGGCTACAGTTAGATCATGGGGGGAAGGATTACTTTTAGCACCTCCAGGGTTGGAGGTTTCAATTTCTGTGTGTGTGGAGTTTTCATGTTTGCTCTGTGCTTTGTGGCAGTCAGGTTTCCTCCAAATGTACAAAGACACGCTGATTGGTGTTTCCAAATTGCCCGTTTTGCCTAAGAACACAGCCATGAATAAAGAATGGTACCAAAACATCCTCCGAGAGCAACTTCTCCCAACCATCCAGGAACAGTTTGGTGACGAACAATGCCTTTTCCAGCATGATGCAGCACCTTGCCATAAGGAAAAAGTGATAACTAAGTGGCTCTGGTAAGAAAACAGCAAAGATTTTGGATCCATGGTCAGACTCCCCAGACTTTAATCCCATTGAGAACTTGTGGTCACAAACTCCAAGCATTGATTATGCAAGAATGGGCTGCTATCAGTCAGGATGTATGATTGTGTGTGTGTGCCCGGTGATGGGTTGGCACCCAATCCAGGGTATTTCCTGTCATGAGCTCTCTGGTACAGTCTCCAGGCCCCCCATCACCCTACACATGACAAATGCCATGAACCAAATGAATGAATGAATGAATGAATGAATGAATGTTGTCAGAGGTTCAGCATTGGAAAGTTGATGGGTGATTGCATTGCACATACAGTATGGATATGGGTTAAAAGGAATCTTTCCCACATTGCCATAATATTCACGAATCCTTGTAAAAAACCTTGAAAGCATCCTTTATAATAAGAATGACAGTAATAAACTGGATGCACTTGAATAAAAATGAGACATTTCTTATAGCTTATAATATGCTTCTTATTTTTGTTCGTAAGAGCTTAGAGATTGTTAAAGCTGTGTATTGCAGTCACTGAACAAAAATCCAGTATTTTCTCCATGTATAATAGTCTCTATGTACTGGTTGTGTGCTGGCAAGTGTATTTTTTTTTTCTAGAGTGTGAAACCCTAGGCTTGAAGCTTTTATCTTGCGGTGTAAACAATGTTTTGAAGCATCTTCTAGGTCTACTCTATAACCACAGATTGATGGTTTCCCCTAAGAGCAAATAAACTATGCACAACTTTTTCTAAAATGTATGAAACCTTTTCAATTTTCATGGGAATGACCTCAAAGCAGGATCTAGATTTCCTTGTAACCACTTTTTGCGACTTGCCCTATGAATGAATGGATCATGTTTGTACTGTATATAATGGGGCTTTTGCTTAAAATAGTTCAGTCGTCTCGTGCTGTGGCAGAACTCTGGTATTGATGTTACAGTATATCAATAAGTCTGTCTGCTCATACAGGTTAGAATGTCCAGTTGGGTTCTCAAGTTTCAACTATGTGGAAATGATGGCTCAGTGACCTTCTGTTTGTATTCTTTGGGAAGTACTATAAGGGGCTTTAATATCTAAGAACAAGTTAGCGTAACAGGTCAACTTTATGTTTGCACAAGCATACCCGAATGAATAAGAAGAGTTGCTTTTTTCCATTAAACAATGTACAGTATACACTTTAACATGAAAAATATATACAATATATGAAAATTTGATTACTAAATTTATATAAACATCAAAGGATAGCTCTAAGTCATGTTTGAATTATGCAATAGACACTCGTACTATACACTTTTGATTTGATTTGATTTTTTTTACAATTCAATTACAGTATGAATAACATTAACTAGAGTGTCTACAGGGATTGCTCTCCAGAATACTTCAATTTCTTCCCGTAGTGGAGCCAGTGTACACATTTACAGTGTACAAATTTACAATACCACTTTAAAACGATCTTCCTTTGCTCGAAAGTAAAGTGTGCTCTTGACTCTCTTCTGGCGGTCACATGCCAGCCTGAACGAAGGTGTGACTATGGACATCTTTAAAGAAAAAATAATACTACACATTGCTGCCATAATTCAATTCAAGTTTTGAAAAAGCCCATCAATAACAGTAACATTTTTGGGCCTCTCTGTATTTTATTAATCTTCCTATCAATTGATCTTATCCTCAGTATAGTATAGTAAAAGCACACTAAGTAATTTTCAACCTCAGTAAAGAGACCTTTCAAGATGTAACAGCATTAACATATGAATGTTTTTCATCTTCAAAGGAATAATATTAACATATTGAGTGAATCTCATTATGAATATGAAACAATATTAACATTTGCACAGTTTATTTGTTATGTCCGGTATTGCCTGGTGAGGTGTGCTGTCAATGATGTTGATATACTGTACATCCTACACTACTTTCTGAAAAAAACACGCTTGTGGTCAAAAAAGAAAAGAACTAGAATGGATGGTTGTGTATGTGATGTGGTTGTGTGGCTAGGGGGAAACTGTCAAACCATCAAGGTCATGCTGGTGCATGAAAATGGCTAGAGGATGAGTGTGACATAGTGGGGTATTGGCTGTGCCTTTGAGTTCTGGGTACAAGGTGAGAACTCGCCCTGGGTACTCAGCAGTGAAATGAACAAAAAGGAAAGCTCATCAGGTTCTAAGGTTATAAGGTCATAGGCTACACATGCTGAAAAGAAACATAAAGGGTTAAAGCTGTATGATGTAATACCTAGTAAATGTGCAACACTGATTACTTATTCACTTGCACCAGTACAGAAAGTGTGCATCGTACAGTAGTGGTGAATCAGCACCACTGTATACTGCATTATACAGGAAAGTATGGCTGTTAAGTACCCAACATACGAACAAGTTTTGTTGCGAGAGCTCGTTTGTAAGTCCAATTTGTTCTTAGTCCAACAAGCATTGTCTAGGTACTAGCATACAGTACTAACACAGTTGGCTATACACAATATACTGTAAAACTAACATGTTCCATGATCTTGTCCTTGTTCTTTAGAATCGTGCAGATGGTTAAACAATTCATGTTAAAAGAATGAGCAATGTCTGCCATCTCTTAACCTCAATTAACCTTAATTTTCTCAATTATTTTCACTTTTGTCTTGGTGCTTCTTTATCGCCGCTGCTTTTATGCTTGCTTCCGGACATTCTGGGATGCACAATGTACGTCGGACAATATGAGGCGTTCGTAACTCGAATGTTCGTGTGTTGGGACTGTGAACAAAGTTTGTTCATGCTGTTAAAATGTGTACAGATGGCAGATAAAAATCTCTTGACTCTCTCCTGAATGTCTAAAATACTGTACATGTTCTAGTAAGCATCCCGAAAAGAAGTAGCAAAGAGAACCCATTGGAAGAGGACATGTAGTGATAAAGACTCTAGAAAGCACACTAGAATGAAAATACCAAAAAAAAAAACCCTGAATATTTTGAGTATAAAATGTCTCAACCTGAACATACAGAATGCATGCATTTGCTGTTTATTATATTAAACTTTTTCTTTGATTTGCTGAAGCAACCAGAAGTCATGCATTTGTGTGAAAACCCTATGGTGTGTGTAACTCACACTAGCTGGCTCTAGTATTGTTCCACATTCACACCTACAGAGTGCCAAATCATTGAACCTGGAAACAGGTGAGAGACACATTGCAGAGTGTGAACTATCTGCCCTCTTATCTTACTTTTATTTGGATAACTGCATCCTTTCAGCCTCTGCTTTTGTCCTGTATGAAAAAATGCTTTTCTGTGTCTAGGTTTTTTCTGCCTTTTATATCATCCTGATGTATTCGGACTAGTTTGGGAGAGTTAATGTTGAAATGTTGAAAATGGAGGAAAATTGAGGCTACAGTTAAAAGCAAGGATTTCATTTGGATGCATTTCATTTGGATGAGTGAACCTTTCATAAAAATATATATTTTTTGGCTTTGAGAGTCATCTTTTACTCAGCAGTGGTTTACGAAGAAATGTATAATATTATCGAGCTACCAGTTGTCCATTATAGGCTAAGGATTGCGGGGAATGGATAAGACGAAAATGTATATATTTTTCTACTTATCTGTACCACTGAAGCTCAAATACTGATGCGGACGCAAAAATTTGCTTGAAGTTTTGAACGGTTTCTGGATGTACGCGCAACTTCGATTCGAGTTGGTTCGTTCGCTCATATGATGAAAATGCTTTGTATGCTGAAGCAAATTTCTTGCTAAACTTTTTCTCCATTGGGCCAAAAATTCTAAAGGCAGCACGTTGTATGAAAAGGTACCACTGTACATATATTCAAAGCACTTCTAGATAAATATGGTTTATTATGCAGGAATGACCATTTAGCCTTGATTTGGTATTTAGTGTTCTCTATGTTTTGGATAAAATTCCTGGGGTAAAAGAGGTTGTTTCTCTCTATCCCAATTTTTCTGTGCATGCTTACACCACGAATGTTTGTGCATTTTACAGCAGTACAAAGCATAAACCTGTGCAGATACTGATCAAGATCTTTACTTAATTTTCACAATAAATATCAAAATGTGTGAGGTTTGTGACTTTAAACGTGAGATGGTGGTTGGTACCAGATGGGCTGGTTTGAGTATTTCAGAAACTGCTGATCTCCTGGGATTTTCACACAACAGTCTCTAGAGTTTACACAAAATGGTGTGAAAAACATTGAGTAACTGACAGTTCTGTGGGTGGAAATGCCTTGCTGATAAGAGAGGTCAGAGGAAAATGGTCAGATTGGTTTGCGTTACCAGGAAGGATATAGTAACTTAGACAATCACTCTTAAGAAATGTGGTGAGCAGAAAATCATCTCAGCATGCACCATCCAGCAAAAACCATCACCTGGTCTTTTTCCAGTCTTCGACTGTTCAGGTTTTGCTAGTCTGATAGCTTCAGATTCTTGTTCATGGCTGACAGGATTGAAACCTCATTTGATCTTCTGCTGCTGTCGCCTAACCAACTCAAGGTTTGCCCTGTTGTGCATTCTGAGATGCTTTTCTGCTCAATACGGTTGTAAAGAGCGCTTATTTGAGTTTCTTTAGCCTTCTTGTCAGCTCAGACCAGTCTGGTCATTCGACTCTGATCTCTTTCATCAATGAGCTGTTTCAGCGTACATGTTCTCCTTTCCGGTTTTCTGTTTTTCACACCATTTTGTGAAAACTGTAGAGTGTGAAAAGAGAGAAAAGATTTCTGAAATAGACAAAACAGCCACTGTGTGATGCAATGGTTAAAGTCGCAGATATGTGTTTCTGCATTGGTTTTATGCACCATGCAGCTACCACATGGTTGGAGGCTTGGACTGCAAAATGAGATAAATCCATTTTCACAGTTGTGAGAAAAAACACATTTTATAGTTTAGTTTTTCTTTTTTAAAGCAAGAAATATTACGAAGTTATTTTGTGCATGGTTTTGAGTCACATGGGTGTTAAAAAGGATAAATACCAATATTTATACGCCCCTTTGTGGAAGTGTAATTTTCAGGAAAAGGGACTTCCTTGGAATGTACAGTATGGAGCATACTGTATTAGCCCTTACTTTTCTCCAGCTGTTTTAAGGCATTTCATACTTTCAGGCATTTCAGTAGTAATTAATCTATGGTTTGTACCTGTAATGATTTACTCAGTGTTAACAGGTTTAGCTATATAAAAGTTAGCTGATATGGAGCTAAATCTCCTGGCTTGTCTGTTTCCTAAGAGCTTAGGAAGGCTACTGTAGGTTAGTCATACTATCAACCAGTTAGCTAGCCTTCTAGGATTGTTGAAGCATGTTAGGTTGAAGCTACTGTACATACAGTACAACAACAGTTCTTTAAGCAGTACTCTATCTAGACTGTGTCTTACATGCATGAAGATTTTCCACCATAAACAAATGACATCCAGTGTCAATATTTTTTCAGTGGATGGGAGTGAAAAGAGAGTTTGGTGTTCTTTTTTACAGCTAACAATAGAGTATTGACTGTGCTTTACTTTGAGTTTTGACAGGCTGCTGTTCTGTGCAGTCTCCTGTATAGAAGAACTAAAAACCCCTGGGCCGGGCTGAGAATAGAGCCGGAGAAGGGTCTATGCTAAATACTATATAAAAATCTTTCCAAGTAATGTCAGAAAAATGGAAAATCTGAGTGGTGCTTTTAAACACAGATCTCTATACAAATGGTAAAAGTGGAAAAGGAGCTGTTTCATTTTCAGAAAATGAGCTGGAATTAAATTAAAAAAAATTGGTAGCAAACTGCTGTGGTATACGAATTGTTAAAATGATGGATGCATGGATAGATGCTTGATGGGTGGAAGGATAGATGAATGACCCAAAGGATGGATGGATAGACGGATGAATGGCTAAAATGATTGGTGGGTAAATGGATGAATTGATGGATGAACGGATGTATGGCTACAATAACAAATGGATGCATTGATGGATGGCTAAACAGATATTTTGATAGATGGCGGGATGTATGTATGGATTATTGGATGCATGGCCAGAAGGATGGATGGATAGAATGATGGTTGGATAGATGGATGTATGGTTAAACAGATTGGTCGATAAATGGCTGAATGGATGAATAGATCTGCGGTAGAATGGTTGGAAGGACGGTTGGCTAAAGGAATTTATTGCTGGATGGATATACTGTAAGGATATGGATATGTGGCTGGACAGATGGATTTATGGATAGATGTTGGGAGGATGGATGGATGAGTAGGTGGATGGATGAGTAGGTAAAAGGATGGGTGAATAGATGGCTGGATGATAAATGGCTAGAAGGATGGGTAGATGGATAAATGTATTAATTTTATGAATGGCTGGAAAGATGCATGGATGAATGGATGGATTAATGGATGGCTAAAACAATGGATGGATGGATAGATGGATGGATGAATGGATGGGTAGACAAAATTGTGGGTGGATAGATGAGTAGATGGAGGAAAGGATGGTTGGATGGATAGTGAAATGGAGGGATGGATAGATGGCTGTATGGATGAATGGATGGAGGTATAGTTAATTGATCGTTGGATGGCTAAAAGAATGAATGTATAGATGCATTTTATTAATGCCTGATGGGAAATCTGCAATATAAGTGTAATAAAAAACTCAGTTTCTTAAATATAGTGAAGGTAAGTGAGTCCAGTGTTACTCCCAAAATGCTTTGATAATAAACTTAAACTGTGTAAATTCATGATGTTTTAGTGAACTGATGTATAATTTGTAAATGGTGGCTGCTCTTTGGTCTTGTAATGCGCTTGTCTTTTTCCTCCAGTTTTAACCTAACATTTGTTTATCTCACCAACGCCATAATTGTGCTTTTGACTAAGCCATGTCTTAATTATTGTAGTCCTGTATTTTTGCATGTAAAAAACAAAAGCATCTGGAATTAGCTTTCCAATCTATCACTTATTCCCTAATGCCAGAACACATGCTGTCTCAGAGAGCCTCACATTAACATCCCTGGGGATTTAGCACATCCCTCAATATTCATCTTCTTTTTTCTTTCACTTTTTTTGTGACAGTACAAGTTCTTGATTTATATTAGAAATAGTTGTTGTGTTGATGTTGTGTTGACGGTCACCTTGGTTCCAATGAGTCAAATAAATCGCCTGCTTTGTTTTTGTGAGATTTATTTTATTTTTTTTACTTTTTATTGATTCTTTTTTAATTTTTTATTATATGGAACCCAATTTAGTATCATTGCTTTTGTCCTTTTGCTCAAATTGAGAAATATTGAAAATCACGTTTTTTCAAAGAAAGATTCTTTAATGTTCAATTATTCTTCCCTTGCGTGCGGTTCCAGTGCCGCTTCCTGCAGCATGACTGATTGGATTTTTGCCCACTGTAGACTGAAATGATCATGCTTTCCTGTTTTATAGTCGGCTATTTTCTACCACGACACAGTTGACAAGTAATTAAGTAGTGCTGGCAGCTCAATTTGCAGTTATATGGTTGTGACTTGAGGCCGCACTATGTCCAGTGTTAATTGCATTAAAGTTTGTCATGGATAGTTATGAAAGCTGGCAGTTTGTCATGGCTAGCTTTTATTAAACTCGTTTTTTAGAAAGTAAGGCATTGAAGAATGGCGAAGCAAATGTGAAAGGAAATACTGTAAATCAACTACTAAAGCCAGTCAAGAAATATGTCATTAAGATACTTTAGTGATTACAGGGACACAAACTGCAAAACAGTTAGTTCATCTAAAATTATTTCACGTGTGATATTTATTAAACATTCCACTGTTAATGCAAGTGGTGCAGTTTTTTAAAAATGTGTTATTTATAGCAAAGCAACATGTCACATTAATTGGATGTGTTATATAAAGTTAAAACTCTGGTATAAAGGGAAAACCGCCATCTTAATTGACAGGGTCTGAAGGACTACTGATGTGTACTTTCTGATGGATTGTACATCCACTCTATTCATTACGTATATTTATGAATCATGGACAGTTATAAAATGTAGCATTGATTCATCACAGCTGGCTTTTATGGAACCCCATTTCTCAGCATGTGTGGCATGAGAAGATTGCAGGCTGCTGATTAATCACTACTGATTACAGTCACTGCATGATCCTAAGAGGAGAAATGTATAGAAAATATTCAAATTAATGTTTTTGTCTTACACAGTACTTGATACATTTCCTACAGATTTCAGTATGTTCTGCGATCATTCTTATCTTTATTATTTAAATAGGTTTTGGGGTATTTGTGAAGAAATATGGCATTTATTATATTTACATATTGCTACTGTTATATGTTTTTGGTTAACCCTGGTGCCCAGTGTTATTAGATGGGAGGGCTAAAATGTCATGTCTATCTATAGCTCGACAGGGAAATGATTGTTAGTTAAGCCTTTATTTGTCTTACTGCACAGTGAAGTTCTTTCAGCCATGACACCCCTGGAGCAGATAGGGTTAAGGGTCTTGCTGGTGAAGCTGGTGCTTGAACCACCAACCTTCCTATCAGTAACTTGATCCCTTAACCCACTTCCATTGATATTGAGCTATGAATTATATCATAAGGTCTCATCAATGTTAGCCTTTAGGCTAATAACATAGGGAGAACTATTACACACTGTTAGGCTATGTTCACATTACAAGCCACATTGCCCTATTCCGATTTTTTGGTCAGATTGGATTTGCATGTCATGATAATAACAATAATCATTCGTCACATGATCCTTACAGCACAGTGATTTTTTTTTTTGCATATTCCAGTTAGGAAGCTGAGGTCAGAGCACAGGGTCTAGCAGGATACAGCACCCCTGGAGAAGATAGGGTTAAGGGTCTTGCTCAAGGGCCCTCCAGTGGCAACTTGGCGGTGCTGGGGCTCAAACCCCTGACCTTTCTATCAGTAATCCATTAACCCACAGCCTTAACCAATTGAGCCCCTGATGACTACAAGTGATTTTTATCTGACTCTAATGTAGACATGTCTGCCCTCTGAAAGGTTATGCATGCAGATATCAAGCTCTCTTTCCTTGTTTCATCTGGGTTAAAACACCTCATTTTTACGTGAATACTCATTCATTTCAAATAATTCTCGCGATTTTAGCAAAAAATATTTTTTATTTGTCACAGATACATTACTGCACAGTGAAATTCTTTCTTCGCATATACCAGTGTAACTGGGGTCAGAGCACAGGGTCAGCCATGATACAGCGTTCCTGGAGCAGATAGGGTTAAGGGACTTGCTCAAGGGCCCAACAATGGCAACCTAGTGGAGCTGGGGATCGAACTGCCAACCTTCCAATCAGTTACTGACCTTCCAATCAGTAACTCAGTGCCTTAGCCCTCTGAGCCACCACTGCCCAATCGATGAAAGCTATTATATACAGTAGCTCTATTCCTGATTGCTGTATTTAATTGTCTCATGTGTGTAATGCTCTACTGGATTCATGCCTTGTTTACTTTAAATACTAAACACAGTATGCAGGACATAGAACATGTTGGTAAAAAAACTAAACAAAAAAGTTTAACACTGAATGTAAGGTTTGCTTTAATTATCTATTTTTACTTTCTACAAGGCATTTCAGGGGAAAATATGTATTGCACTGTGGATAAGCTAAGTGTTGCCCTTTCTCTGACTTACAGTGCAGTGTCTGGAGATGACTACTAAGAGGAAGATCATCGGGCGCCTGGTGCCGTGCCGATGCTTCCGCGGAGAGGAGGAGGTCATCTCTGTGCTGGATTACTCGCACTGCAGCCTGCAGCAGGTGCCCAAGGAGATCTTCAGCTTCGAGCGCACTCTAGAGGAGCTCTATCTGGACGCTAACCAAATCGAAGAGCTTCCCAAGGTACCTGACAAAACTCATCCGCTTCTCTTTCATTTTGCATTCATGGCATCGGTAAATGAACACTGCATGCACAAAAGTTTGTGGACACCTGAACATGACACACATATTATTTTTCAACATCCCTTTCCAGTTTTCGGCCCTCTTTTTTGCTGTTATAAAACCTCCCCATTTCTGGAAAGGTTTCCCACTAGCCTTTGGAGCGTAGCTGAGGGGATTTGTTAGTGAGGACAGGCATTGGTGTCAGGTGAGGACTCAGTATTCCAGTTCATCCCAAAGGGGCTCAGTTGGATTGAGGTCAGGAATCTGTGCAGGACACTGGAGTTCATCCACTCCAACTTTGACAAACCATGTCTTCATGAACCTTGCTTTTGTCATGCTGGAACAGTCTCCATATACAAAGACGTTCTATCCATGTCTGTGCCTTCAACTTCATGGCAACAGTTTGGGGATGAGCCACATACTGTACTGTATGGTTGTGATTCTCAGATTCCCACACACTTATGGCCAAATAATGCATTTCCCAAACCATTTTATATGTTTTAAATGTTTAAATTTGTGCTACATTGTTTTTTTAGGATTGGACCAGACAGACTTGGCCTTTGCTTTCCACAGGCCTAAATGAACTTTGGGTACCCATGAGGCCTGTCACCAGTTTACTGCTATATAATTGATAATTAAGCAATATCACATGAGAGGGTGTGCAGTTGTGCGGGTCATCAGCACAGCTGTGATGCAGTTGTTGGCACGAGAGCGCAGCCAGTTCCACAAACATCAGTTATTATCAACAGATTATGATTAGTTTGTTCATTTAATCGGTTAAATAAACAGCTGGGACTGACAGTTTAATCATCACTGGTGAAAGTACTGGTACTACTGTATGTAGCCAAAATATGAGGAGAATGAAACATTTAGGTGGTGGACAGTCCTGTAAGTCGAGTCGGTTTCATTTTTTATTTCCACTTATTCCGCTTTAGAATATCAGCTCCGTTAAGTCCGGGTCCTGGGGTTGAATCTCAAATAGAATTAAATGAAAAGCTAGTGTACTATCTGGGGTGTACAATCACGTGTCCTCCACAACAACTAGTGCCCGTGATCAGGGATTAGAGATTGATTTGGAACTCAAATTAGGATCTAGTTAGCATTGTAGCCATAAATAAAAGAACACAGATGGTGCAGAAGCGATTCTGACCGACTTAGAAGCGATTATGAAGGAAGTGTTGTTTAAGATGACATAAGTGTTTTCTTGCAAAGTATTTCTGTGACCGTTTTGTTTCTCTCTTGGGATTTTTCCTGATTTTCTCCCTAATTTAGTAGAAGCCTATTCTCGCCCGTCATTAGGCCACTCCCATCAAGGCTACAACTTCTGATCAAGGAAGGTCGAAGACTATCACATGATTCCTCCAAACCATGTGACAGCAACCAACGTCATTTTTTTTTTCAAACTGCTCACTCACGCACAGTTGGTAGCTCACTCACACACTGGAAGGATAGCGCTATATGCTTTTGCGTGCATGAGTTCACAGACGCCCGTGATTGGCTATAGAGCCGCGATCGATGTGAACGCGCTAGAGTGCCTCTCATCCCTCCCCTCTGAGGGAGCTCGGCCAATCAGCTCGCTCCAGGCCCCCGGCTGCGGGAGGCTACAGCATCTGTGACTGGTTTTGAATGTGGTTTTTGGCAGGCAGTTGCTCTCTCGTCAGTATGGCCTACTGTACAGACCTACTTTCATCCATGCTGCGACCGAGAGTTAGTGTAATTAACGGTCATTAGACCACCTGGGATGGGAGTGATATATATAGCTAAATGTCTCTTGTCCAATCAGATTGCTTGTTCGGAACTGTTGTATAATCAGTGTTATTCAGTTTACATGGTGGTGGTAGTGTTATAGCTGATCGATGTATATGAACTGTGAAGACGTACAATATGATAACAACAATAGTGTTAATAATAACAGTAGCTTGACAACCAGACACTTAAAATACTAGAAATTAAATAGTGCTGCTTATCAAGGTGAAGCAAGTAATAACGATTATGGCATGTGACGTGCTGCACATGATGGGTAGTGTAGTTCGGTGCTTCTATGGTCGCTACCATGACAGATCCCTCCTGAAGTGACTTGCGAAGTGTGAATTAGAGTTAAAAGGAGTCCTAGACACTCATGCAAGATGTCTCTTATTATGTAAGGGCTATTAGACTGATAAGGTTCTCTTAACACTAGCCTTAGAGTATGTTTCTGTCAGAGATTAATAGGGGAGGCGGACGCAAGTTCACATCATTTCTTAAGCAAAATCAAGAGTAGATTCAAGACAACACCACTATTCCGGACAAGTGTCCATACACAAACGTTACAACAAATTTCAAATACAATCAAAGCTATCCAGTGAGATACTAAACAGTAGAAGTTTAACAGTAGAACAGTAGAAAAGCAGTGCTAATCGAGGTGAAAGAAGACTCAGGTGAGAGGTGTAGTGATACGAGAGGTGCTGGGACTGATGGGCAGTGTAGTTCTGTGCCCCCTGTGGCACTACAGTGAGCAGCCGTGTATTTTCTGCGCTAGAGACTTTTGTTCATCTTTTGTCACGGCAATTATGCTAATGCTGTCCTGTCATTATATGCAATTTTGGTGGTTTCATATTTTTAGAAGCATTTATGTCAGTGTAGCAACGAATCCATTCACCACTGCTTCAAAACGGTCTCTGTCCTGCGTCTACATTCAGCTTTTTTTCCATGATGGCTATACAAGCATAGACAATTATATCAGTATCAGGCCTGTCACATGCTGCATCTGCAACTGCAACTTTAAAAATAATATTAATGAAGTTGCTATAGCACAGTAAGGTTTGGTTTCAAAGCATCATGTCGAAAATGTTTAAATGGGCTTTAGGGGTATAGGTTAAAAGAATTTGTGTTTATACATGCGAGCAGTTTTGATGACGTCTTTGATTCTTGATGATGTCATTCTTTCATGTCTTAGGATTGTGGAAATATTTCTCTTTTTGAGATTATGCTTTCTAAATCTGATACAGTAGGCACTAATCCAGTTACTGTAGAAGTAAATGACCACAAACATTGTTTTGTGCAAGGTAGAACAGGCTATTTTACACACCCATTTCCAAGACACACTGGAGGTGTTGACAATCCTCCACACTTAAGCATGTTACCTACAGTATACACTACCAATCAAAAGTTTGTACACGCCTTCTAATTCTATGGTCTTTGGTCATTTTTATTTCTTTCTACATTATAAAAGAATCCTGAAGGCGTCCAAAACATGCAATAATCTCATTTGAACAGTTGATATTGAGATGTGTCTGCTACTTATGCTCTGTAATACAGTTCTAATCCAAAGTCCTGTTCATTTGTGATTTTTAAAGATGGTAAATGAACTTCTGTTCTGCAGCAGAGGTCTTCATGAGAGTCAGTTTCATCAGTTTCATCAATTTCCTGATAGGTTTTGTAAATGCACTTGACTGTTCTTGCAAGAACCATTGTAGAACAGATGTGATAACATCTGACTGTTGTTGTTGTTACTCATATATGTTATTTCATAGGTTTTGAAAAAAAAGTATTGTTTTAGAATGTAGAAAATAAATCCAAACTTGTGTCCAAACTTTTGACTGGTAGTCCTTTTTTTTTCAGTTCTTTAGCTTTCGTCCTTTTCTTCAATTAAATTCTTAAATTAGATTTCCCACAAAGCCCTGGAAGATTCTGAATGAACAGACAGTTATGCAAGCTGGGAAAGCTCTGGGTTTTCTAAGGGTTTTGTGCCCATATGACTCATCAGTGAAAAGCCCAAAAAAGTATTTTGAGTGGTATTAAGTGCTACTTTAGTAAAGGTGGTGATCTTATGGGATTGGTGCCTTTGGACTGCTCGTTCTTCTTTAGTTTAAAATTCCGTTTAATACATAATAAAAATGTTTAATGGATTTTTTAACTCTGTCAACATTACATTAATGATGATAAAATAAATGATGCCTTGGCATCGATGCATTATGGGATCTGATTGGTTAGAATGTTAGTTAATTAATTTTTAATAATGGCAGCATTGATGGTAGTTTTGGATGTAAATCAATTCATATTAGCATATTATTCTAATATGCTATTGTTTGTATATGTAGACAGGGTCCTGTGTGGCAGACGGTATACTTGGGATATGTTTACATTACAAGCCTCATTGATCATTGCTCAGTTAAGCCATGTGCAACTGCAATCAGGACTTCTTATGGCTTTCTTTCAACAGTGGCTTTCTTCTTGCTATTCTTCTATAAAGTCCAGATTTGCGTAGGGCACAACTAACAGTTGTCCTGTTGACAGATTCTCCCTACTGAGCTATGGATCTCTGCAGCTCCTCTAGAGTTACCATGGGCCTCTTGGCTTCTTCTCTGATTAATGCTCTCCATGCCCAGGCTGTCAGTTTAGGTAGACGGCCATGTCTTGGTAGGTTTTTAGTTGTGCCATACTCTTTCCATTTTCGGATGATGGATTGAACGGTGCTCCATGAGGTGTTCAAAGTTTCGGAGATTTTTTTATAACCTACTGTAACCCTGATTCAAACTTCTCCACAACTTTATCTGTGACCTGTCTGGTATGTTCCTTGGGCTTCATGATGCTGTTTTTTTTTTTTTTACTAATGTTCTCCAACGAACCTCTGAGGGCTTCATAAAACAGCTGTATTCATACTGAGATTCAATTACACACAGGTGGGGACTCTATTACTAATTAGGTGACTTCTGAAAGCAATTGGTTTCACTGGATTTTAGTTAGGGGTATCAGAGTAAAGAGGGCTGAAGACAAATGTACGCCACACTTTTCAGATTTGTATTTGTAAAATTGTAAAAAAAAAATTTTTTAATAAAAACCATTTATTATTTTCGTTCCACTTCACAATTACATGCCATGTGCTTATGGATGTAGCGTGACATAATGTGTAAAAGTTCAAGATGTATGAATATTTTTGCAAGACACTGTTTTTACTATAAGCTTTGCAGTTACTATAAGTTTTAAGTTCAGCACACTTTTTTTCTGTTGTCTATCTATCTATCTGCTAGCAACTCTTCAACTGTCAAGCCCTGAAGAAATTGAGTATTCCTGATAACGACCTTTCAAACCTGCCAACCACCATCGCTAGCCTTGTAAACCTGAAAGAATTAGATATAAGTAAAAACGGTACGTGCTTTGTTTCTGCATATTCTGATCTGTTGATTTATGATCTAAAATGTAATGTGCTTATGTGATTATGTGCCTAACACTGTGTGTGTTGATTTATGAATATATCCCTCATTCCTTCAGGCATTCAAGAATTTCCTGACAATATCAAGTGCTGTAAATGTTTGTCAGTTGTAGAGGCCAGTGTAAATCCCATAACCAAGTAAGTACACCAACCACGGCCCACATAACAAACTTATTAAACAGCAAATGCCTTGTGAATTTTTAATATCCGTTTTGTTATTTAAAGGATTTTAAAACTGTGCAGTTGTTACAGTAGATGATGTAACCTTTAAATGTGTACACAGAGATTTGTGTGCTTTCTTACATTAAAGAGTCAGTTTTGGTGGGATCATCCGCAGTTCAGGGTGACTTCGTTCTGTACTCCTGCACAGATTTACCAGTTTATACCAGGACAATATACCCAGGTATAGCAAGGAATTTAATCCGTTCCGGAGACGAGCTCTTAAGGCCAAAATTTTATTGCGCATTTTTTAAATCATTTTCCTCTTAGAAAATAATATAAATACAGAAAATCCGTTCAAGCCATCCAAAAATATTACCGATATTACCAGTTTACAACACTATAATCATTTTTTTGCAGGTAGAAATCATTTTTAAAAAACATTTAGAAAAAGACATGTAAACATGAATTAAACCTCACTTAACCTTAGTTTATGATTCCTCTTGGCAACGGCTGCTTTAAAAATGAAACTGAACGTGGCTTCATTAATTTCTTGCTGCTGTCCATGCTAACATTCTTGGGGCGCATGGTGCTATGTTTTCACGAATTCTTGCACAAAATGGAAAAAAAAAAACCCACAAACAATATGTAAACTTGCTTCGTTTGGCTTTCCACTGACACAAACAGGTTTATTTATTTATTTATTCATTTATTCTTCCCTCACTAATTTATTCGTGTCCAATTCCTCCCCGTCACTAGGGGGCTCCACATTAAGGCTACTACTACCACTCAGCAGTCGGGAGGGCTGAAGACTATCACGTGTTTTCCTCCAAACCAAGCGACGGCAGCCAACCGCATCTTTTCGAACTGCTCGCTCACACACCGTTGGCGGTGGCGTAACACACTCGGAGGACAGCGCTATCCGCTCCTTCCGCTTGCGTGAGCTCACAGACGCACCAGATCGGCTGTAGAGCTGTGATTAATATGGGAGCACGAAGTATCTCTCACCGCTTCCCTCTGAGAGAGCTCGGCCAATCAGCTCTCTCTAGGTTTAGGAATCAAACTACGATCTCCGGATGATAGGGCGAGCACTTTACCACTGCGCCACTCGGAGGCCGCAAATAAGTTTTAAACGGCTCTTGAATGTACAATGTACAAAACTTGATTTTTACAAAATTTCTGTTCTTAAGGCAAAAATTTGTGATGCACGGTGTTCGTATGTCAAGCTACTGTACCTCGGTATTCCCGATGGTTTAGAAATATTAGTAGATCAGTTTTGATATACGTATGTCACCTGAATAATTTATTCATATACTGAATTGAGTTGGATGCCATAAATCTGTGGATTCTTTTTTCTGTATTCAAAAACCATTTCTATTAATAAGCTTTGTTCTTTAATATCACCCAATGAAAACTGAGAAAATGAGACTATTACATAACTGACTAACCTTCGTTCAAGGAGAAATTATTTCAGGTTGTGTTTTACTGTATTTCTCTAAGCTGAAATATTCATTATGACTAAAACAAGGTTTACAGCATAACTGAGCGAGAATTCATTTGCTGCTAGAGTTAAAAATAGTCACATATGTTCATGTTCCACAACTCTCAACCACATTTACATTTAACTAATAATCTTTGATAAGTCGTGTTGTCTCTAGCGGGGTGGTGGTAGGGAACGTGTAATGGGATTACAGCGTGCCAAGTTTTACTTCTCAGTGAGTTGGAGGTACTTAAAGCTTGCTGTACTGATGTGATGTACTGATGGCCCTCCTCTCTGTTCCCTTAGACTCCCAGATGGCTTCACTCAGCTCCTCAATTTGACACAGCTCTTCTTAAACGATGCCTTCCTCGAGTACCTACCCGCCAATTTTGGAAGGTAAGAGCTCCATCAGCTCCATCTAGTCACTCTGTACTGAGCGCTAGACTTATAAAGCTTCACGTTAATGTAGCTGTTTTCAATTTAAATCCCTTTTTATATAAGAATGGTGTTCAAGTCGAATAGGAACCTGTGATGAAATGTTTCATGAATGAAAAACATTTACGGGAGATTTTAACCACAGTACTCTGAGCCCACTGCAGTTTTTCCTGTGAACGTTCAGCGAGTGCCTTGTCTGATCCTTTAAAATCGACAGAAGACCTGTCGCCAGCTTACAGTAGAGATGCATCTGTCTGTGGGAACTGTACATACAATTATTTATGAACACTACTTGCCCATTACAGAACCTCTTCTCAGGGTTATTGACACATCCCCAGTACAGTCCTGATCACCAAGTCAAGCCATCTTCACATGTTTGGGGCATTTAATGAGTTCCTGGGAGGCCAGCGTTTTAGACGTGAAGACATCCAGACACTATTGAAACGATGGCCTCCCAGGGACTTCTTAAATCCCCCAAACATGTGGAGATGGCTTGGAGCGAGTGCATTTGTGTATCAGGGTATTATATAGAGAAATGAAGGGAGTTATTACTCTCATATCTGTGTTCTGTTATTCTGCACAATAAAAGGTCCTGGTTTGACTTTAACAGCACTTATATATGTACAATGGAACCTTGGATTACAAGCATAATTCCTCCCGGGAGCGGGCTCGTATTTCAAAACACTCAAAACCAAATCAAATTATCTCATAAGTAATAATGGAAACTCAAATTATTCATTCCACAGCCCAAAAAAATAAATACATGAAAAAATAACTCAAAATATAAAGTAAAAATAAAACAAATTAACCGGAACTTTACCTTAAAAAAAGTAAAATAAAAAAATAAGTGTTTCCGTTTGTGTGCGCAGGCGCTGTGTGTGTGTGTGTATGTGTATGTGTCTGTGAAGCCCCTCTTCTCCTTCTCTTCTTACACAGTTACCCTTTCCTCCACTCTTTTCACACACGCGCACGCACACAACTGTTTTATCGGTCAAATAAACAAGAAATCTCTCTAATGACGCTCGATTGAGCGACACACTAACGGAATCACTGCTGTAAAGTAAAAATAAAACAAATTAACCTGAGCTTTACCTTTGAAAAGAATCGACAGAGCAGTGTTTCTGTGCAGAGCAGAGAGAAAGTGTGTGTGTGAAGGCGAAAGTAGGAGGGGTCTGTGTGTGTGTGTATGTGTGTGTGTGTCACGGTGTCCAATGACGCGCACGCACACAAACACAAAGAGCAGGCTGATACAAAGAGAGAAAATGGATCTTTAACCTCTCTAATGAGGCTTGCTTTTGCTTTACATGCACGCTGTACACACACGATTACAGGCACAAAATAAAATATGTTTTATGCACACGCACGTGGTCACAGTTTTTACTATAACAGTACACGCGTACACGAATGTTGATTATACCAGTAAGAGATGCGCACTAAGACCCAGCAGGGGAGACAATTACCCACAATTCCGCAGCGCAAGACAGAGAAAAACCGTTGGCTCAGTTGTGATCATGTGACGCTCAGCGTCAAAACAAGAAGCGCATGCGTGATACATGATACTTGGTACTCGTAAACCAAGACTTGTTCGTTTTCCAAGTCAAAATTTATTAGAAATCTTTTCTCGTCTTGCGGAACACTCGCAAACCGCGTTACTCGCAATCCGAGGTTCCACTGTACTGTATATAGGAGAAGCCCTTACCTACATTAGTGCAATGTTACAACAAATAGAAAAAAGGAGACATAACAAATAAAAGCAAGGAGACAAAATAAATATATTTTGTCCCTATGAAGTTCCTCTTGATTGTGGCTTTAAAATAAATTCATTTTCATAGTCAGTTATAAGTCAAAGTAGCTTTTATTGTCATTTAAGCCATATACAGTGGATACAGTACAAGGTTTAACAAAACATTGTTTTCCATGTAAAACTAATTTCAGCGTTTTACTTTTCAGATTATCCAAATTACGCATCCTGGAGCTTCGAGAGAATCACTTGAAAACCATGCCAAAGTGAGTGATGTGGGTTTTTCTTCACACTAAAGATGTTAACATTGGCGCAGTGAGACAAACTTTTATGCTGACACTCTTCACACTGAGTTTGCTCAGTCTTAATCAGAGTGAAATGGATACTTTCGATACTTCCGGCTGTATTGTCTGAAAGAAGGAAGTAATTCTTGGTAAACTTTGTGCTAGCATAAAGAAAACACAACATATATATATATTTTTTATAAACATTAACATTTGCAAAACTGTAAGTGCATTTCATATAACACTTAGTTCAAACAGCACAACACAATGAGCGACCGGCAAAAGCCTGTAAATCGAACACAATCCTTATACGTTGTCTGTATATCAAGTTTCTCTAAGTTTTTCCAATGCTTTACAGCACTGCATAGCACAACAACAAAAAATACAGAATAAAAATTTAGAAACACCTCACAGGCAGAACTGTGTATGCAGTGCAGTATGGGGAATTGCATTGCAGTCTTTCTCCACCCCATGACTTTCCTCAAGTTTCTCAGATTCTCTTCCACATTACGGTGCAGCACAAAATCTTTTGGAATGTCTTAATAAGGCTCTGCAGGTATCTGCTGTGTTGTCCATATACTGCATCCATGTCAGCTAGCTGTCTATTTTAGAGAATTCCCATTGGTGAAAGTCAAGATTTACCAAAGAGAAGTTCATCAATTCAGGACAGATTTATAGAAAATAAAGACTAATGGCAATGTCTGGAATAGGTGCTTGACAGATGATGATGTTTTACATGTAATGATCTACAATATACAGTGAACTAATGGCTTGTTATTTTGTGGCATAAGGTTATTCAACAGGGAATCCATGCAATACATTTTGAGATCAATACAGCATGAGCAAATGATAATGTAGGGACCAGTAGACAATTAAACTTAATCATTTACATGAATATGCCTAAGCCTTGCAATTTGTTGAAAAGAATGAGATATTGCTTTTATGATGTGCAGAAGTGACTAGATAATGCACAGTTTGTCCAAGTTCTTTAGAGAATTTCACTTCTGCCTTGAAAAGCGTTAAAAAGACTGAGAAACACTGTAATTAACCAAAATGCAACTTGTTGAAGGGTGTGAAGGCGTAAAAACCTTACATTCATTGGACAAAATACAGTGAAAAAAAACTAACCTTTTCAAAATGTGCATAGTAATCATGAAAAGAATCTGAACATGGAGAACACAAGAGCTGACAAAAAAAAAGAAGGAAAAAAATATCGATGTATTGTGTGTTCTGAAATCTTTCTGTTAATCAGCATTAGCCTTTTCAGCAATTTGAGCTACAGTAGCTCTTCTATTGGATCAGGCCAGACTTCACTCCTCATGTTCATTACTGAGCCTTGCCCACCCATGATCATGTCACCTTTTCTCCGTTTTTTTCTTCTTCCTTGGACCACTTTTTTTTAGGCCCTGACCACTGCAGACTGGAAACATCTCACAAGAGCTGCGGTTTTAGAGTTGCTTTTCAATCCAATTTGTCCAGCTTTCGTTTTCGTTTCTCATTAATAAAATGTTTTAGGCTGAGCTGTGAGCCATGCACCGCTGTCTTCACTTCTTCATCAGAAGTGAATCTTCGTCCGGTTTCAGGTGAAAGTCTGATGAAGTTCAGGACTATTGGGAGGATTTGCTTTAACACCTCAAAAAACGAAGGTGCAGAGTGTCGACAGTGTGGGCAGAAGTGTACAGATCAATAAGCATCTCACTGTAACGAGCACTGTTGATGGTTGAACATTTTTCCTGATAATGTTCCAATACTCACCCAGAAACCTGTAACCTTTAATTTTCCAGATGATGGTTGACTGTTTTTGGTCAGCGATTGAGGATATTTCCGTTCCATACTCTGTATTTTAGACTCGTAGTGATGAATCCATGTCTCGTCACTACTGTAGTAACGACTGTAATACATCGCACATTTCTGCAGCTCTGGAGTTATGTCCTTTTGGCTCGGTTATGTCCACTTTTTTCAGCTTACACCTACAAAAAAATATTTTGTGCTACCTAAAATCCTAGGCATATTTGGTCCACTTCATGCATTTAGTTTCAGGTTAACCACCCCAGTTAATATATAATATATAGTTTTTTGCACTGTTCAGCTTTGAATGTCATTATAAGTATTGAGTACCTGATACATTATACTGTATATGTGCATTATATTTAACAGTGTACTGTATATGGAAGATTCCTAGCATACAAAGAATGAGTTCAAATGATTCCATAAATGTCCTGTTTAAGGACAGATGGAGTAGACATGTTTGAATCTCACCCCTGCAAATGTTTGACCTTTTAATGCCATGTAATTCCACTTCGTCTGGTCAATACTGTAAGTAGATGCACTTGTTTGTGTAGCGTACATATTACAAAAATATTTCAGCAAAAAAATTTGTTAATGTTAATAATAATAATAATTTGATAACTAATTGATAGCCGTCACCTACTGTAGTTATCTGGAGATTTTTTTTAAATGGAAAATGGTATTTCCAGATCTTCACCTATCAGGTATGGACTATTGAGATGAACAGGAAAATGCAGCTTGTCCAAGGTTTTATAACCATGTAATGGCCTACAGATATAATTTCCAACTAATCATGATTTTATACATGTTCAAAATGAAAATGAATGTAAAGGTGTTTCATATTGTGAAAGGCAGCAGAGCTTGTAATGTATTCTATAATACATCACTGCAGGGGCCCTTCCAGAACAACACATACTGCACACTGTGGTTTTTGCATAATGATTGGCTCAGTCGCCCTGCTTAGCAACACTTTATATTCTGTCATTTAATACAGCCCCGTGTTTTCATCAAAACTAGGCTGAGCTTTGCCTTCATGTTCTTTGATTTTGTAATGCCTAAGGTAGAATGTGAAATTATTGTACTGGTATATCCTATTTAAAAAAAAAATCAATGAAAAAGCATTTTATGGATAATTATAATTGTTAGAGTTTTAGAATGCACATACTGTAGCAGTTTATATGCTGTGGTTAAAAACTGGGGCGTTAATTATGAATTAGGTGTTTCTAAGTGTTTCGTTATTAGCACTTCAACTACACAATTGATTTGAAGGCATTATTTGCTATGATGCTGAGTTGCAAGGCTTTATACTAATATTTTCCCCAAAGTGTTTAGAAAAAGGGGAAATTTGACATTTATGTTTGTTTTATTCTTAATTAATGAATTAATTACCCCATTAATCATCAATCATAACACATCAATTAATGTATAACAAAAGGCTTGTTAAAGTTATAAAGTTTTTAACGAATGAAGCCTTTCTTTGTTACTGTGTTAAAAGAGTGAGATGCAGGTCATTGTGTTACTATTGTAGTTAATATGATGTGCTGATGTAATTCCTCTCTTTGTAAATGTGCTGCAGGTCAATTCACAGGCTGTCACAGCTGGAGAGATTAGACTTGGGAAGCAATGAATTCACTGAGCTGGTAAGAAAAAAGGTCTAACGGTGAAGAGAGACATCACACGGGCAGCTGTCATCTCACCCAGCAGTGTTTGACCCAAAAGGGCTTGATGGGGATTGAAGCTTTCTCATCCTCCTCCTCATTCTGAGCCTCTCATTAATTCGTCAGTGCTGTGCTGCATTGCTTGCATCATGCACTGATGTATTATTTATGAAACATGCAGCACTTGGTTTGACAGGGAGCTCAACACTGAGTGACTTTCAATTTGGCTCACCCAGTTAGGAGTAAACAATAGCAATAAATCTGTCCAGGGGTTTTTTTCCCTTTTTTTTTCAAAGTTATATTCCGAAGTATAAACACTTAACTGGTGTGTTCATTTAGCCAGGGTTCAGGTGAATGCCCAGTCCATGAGCTGGCAAATTACTGTTGTGTTAAAGGGGATGGAAAGTCTTATGAAGCACTTACAGGGGATGCATTTTGAACTCGTAATTAAAATTTCTTCAATTATTTGAAGCAAAGGACAAACATTGGCAGTCTCAAAATAGAGGATTACAGATTAAACAATGCAATATTCAAATACAATATGTACAGTACAATATTAGAGATAAGACCAGACTAATGAATTTTCATGCTTGCTTACTTTAAAAAGTCATTAAAAGTTGCTTATTGTAAGTAAAAAAAAACATCTTGAAAATGTCCAGCTTGTGACTTACTGGTGCAAAAAAAAAAAAAAAATGACATGCTGTAATGATTAATGAATCTGTCGAAGCAGAGGTTTATACTTTTTTTTGAAGATTAGTAACCCTGCTTGGGGATTTGCAGAGCTGCAGGCGGAAAGAAAGAAAACTAACATTTTGTGAGTTTGTTTCACATATTGCAATTTGAACTCTACAGGATAGAGGTCCTCTGTAAAATAAAGTTGGAGCAAATGAGCAAATAAACCAAGCATGACTCAGACATGTCATTCTTGTAGTTACCAACAGTAAAAAAAAAAAAACATTTTAATGGCTCCTGAGTTTTTTTTTCTCTTTTTTTTTTTCTTTTCCCCCCATCGGCATCATGTGCAGGTTTGCACCATCTAGGGCACTTTGTCCTTGGGTGAAAAAAAAGCATGCTCACTTCAGTGCTTCCAAAGGGAACAGATGGTTTGGCATCGCAATAAGCGTGCTTTACTGTTTAGAGCCCTGGAGTAATGAGAGAACCCCATTGACACTTAATGGTTCCACTGTCTGGACCTCCAATCTGCCTTTCCCACTTCAGGAAAGGCAGTTTTTGACCTTTGATGTTGGCACTTGCATCATTGCCGCAGCCATGGTGCTGCCTTTAGGAGCTGAATACTTAAAGTGTTCTGTCTTTGATATATGCAGACGATGAGCTTTAGTTTTGATTAGATTACTTCTTCACTATGTGACACTTGTATTTAAATGAGGCTTAGAAGAGTAAGCAAACTTTTAAAAAAGAAAAAGTCTTCTGAGACTTTTTTGAGAACTGGAACTGGTTCAGAGTGTGTAAAAACAGTGCCATTCTCAATCACACAAAGCCATAGCGCATATATAACTGTTTTCCCAATGGTGTCATGGTGGTGCAGCAGGAAGCATTGTCACCTCACAGCTCCAAGGTCCCTGGTTCAATCCTGAGCTTGGGTTATCACCTACATGCACTTTCTGTGCATGTTCTTCCCTAGGTGTGAATAAACATGTGTATGCATGCATCGCAGTGGAATAGCATTTTTTTTAGGATGTGTCTCGATATTGTGAGATTTTGTCCATTTTTTTTTTTTGCCATAACTCCTTAGAGACTTACGTAAATAATACCCTGCTTGGTCAAAGAAAATCCCACTGTGAAAGACTCAGAGTATTATGGGGTTGCTTCAGTTGGTCAGGTCTAGACTTGGTAACGTTATGTGGCAATAAATTGAAGATGAAAATAAAATGAAGTCAGCTGAATCCTGGATGTCCTAAATGACCAGTTTATCACATCTACTGATTTTTTTTCTACATCTGATGAAACAGGCGTATTCCAGGATTCAAGTTATTTAAGTGTGGTGTTGGGAGCATGAGGAATCAGTTTCAAACATTTACTACTACAAAGCTAAATGCGCTATTATGGAACAACTAAATAGAAGGCAGTATATTTGGCAAAGGAATATTTTATGAATGCCACAACTCATAAATATTATACGTTGTTTTTAAGGGCAGTGGTGGCTCTTAGACTCTTACCGGTTACTGGTCAGAAGGTCAAGGGTTCAATCCCCAGCACCGCCAAGCTGCCACCGTTGAGGTTTTGAGCAAAGTTCTTAACCCTATCTTCTCCAGGGCCGCTGTACCCTGGCTGTACCCTGTCCTCTGACCCTAACTTCCTAACCGGGATATGCAAGAAAAAATTATTTCACTGTAAAGGATGTCTGACAAATAATTGAGTCTTATCTTATCTTATACAGGAGTTCCTAGTATTTTTAGTAGTATTAGTATTAGTATTATACTAGTCAGTATCTTCTGTAGCAACAGCATCTGTTACTGCTCTAATTTGTTTTGGCACAATCTGTGTCTTGCTTTGTGGATTCACATTTCCCTCTAATAATTCTCACATCCTGAGCGGAAAGTTGTGACGAGGAGACACTGATTGGCTCTAGCTGTGTGTTACAGTGTAAGAGCCTACTGGGATCAGAGCAGATGCTGCCTGGTCTATGGGGCTGCACTGTAGAAAGTTTCTTAATTGCAATTGCCCATGCTGAGGCAGTTCGGAGGGCACATATCCTGGAGCTCAAAACAAGAAATGAACAGGAAATAGCCATGCTGATGAAAAAAATGACACAGGCATCCATTATACACAGAGGGGACGTTCAACTCAATTCAAAGGCTCCCTACTACTAGTAACCATCAGTGTTAGATTAATAGTGGCTTATTTTTTCAACAGCTTATAATTGACTGAATATGATTCTGTATTCAAGCAAATGAAGATGTGCTTTTAGTTTTCCCAGATAGAGTTTGTTTGCTGTAAGATGGTGCTCTCAAAGCATCTGGTTTGGGACCACTAGACACAGACAGACTGATTACTTCTGTTTCACAATTCCCAGCCTCAATCGATAGAAGCAAAGGAGCCACATCAGATAAAACATCTCAACACTAAAAGATATAATGAGCAATGAATAGAGCAAAAGGAATCTGATGAAGTCATTTGCTCTGCTGGCTTGTTGTACTCCGCTGAGCATCTGTGTTGTCGCTATTAGAGTCTGTTCCGTACCCCAATCTGTTAAATGGACAACATCATGGTGGCACACAGACACACACACAAACACAAAACAATTGCTTTTAAATGAAAATTGTACTGTCTAAAACACTTTTATACTACACAAAATGTACTGTACTAGTTATCTAGATCTAGATCACGATCTAGATCTCGATCTATCTATAGGGGACTGTCATGGGAATAGAAGCATAAGAAGACTGAACATACATTTTGATTCCATTACTATACATTACAAATTGTATTTGAAGTTATTTATTGTTCACATGATTCAAGCTTACCCCTGATGCCAGCCCCTGTAAGTCTTTTTTCCGTATGTCATGAGAGTTTCCTCAGAGAGCAAAGGCTGCACACACTGCTGCTGCCATGTGGCAGAGAGGCTCAGTAAGCTTGGAGAGAGAGAGAGAGCACACACCACATGGCTTTATGAGGGAGTGAATGCCCGTTATTGTCCCTCCTTTCCCCTGGCGTCACAGCCAAGTGCTGTTTTCCCTGTCCTCCAGCGACAGATGGCATCGGGCAGTGCTCAGAATAGAAATGATAATAATTAATTAGTAAGCTGTGTTATCGGCCGTCATGTATTTTTTGTGTCATGATAAAAATCTGCAGTGTTTATGAACTGTGTATTTTGGTGTTTCAGCCAGAAGTTCTGGAGCAGATTCATAACCTAAAAGAGCTGTGGCTGGACAACAATTCATTACAGACGATACCAGGGGTAAGCACCAAACAAGCGTTTACATTTACAGGTACAACAGATCGTAGGAATGTCTCACACACACTACAGTCTCAGCACAGTCAAAGCCTGTACAGCACAGTCACCAGAGGTGGGTAGAGGAGCCAAAAACTGTACTCAAGAAAGAGTAGCTGTACTACTTCAAAATAATATTACTCAAGTAGAAGTAAAAAGTAGTCATCCAGAATATTACTCAAGTAAAAGTAAAAAAGTATTCGGTGAAAAGATACTCAAGTACTGATGTTCTGCAGCTTAATTAGAGTCCACCTGTGGTAAATTCAGTTGATTGGACATGATTTGGAAAGGCACACACCTGTCTATATAAGGTCCCACAGT
>JAQMYL010000036.1:10381520-10396206 GCA_030014365.1 Clarias pachynema
GGAGAACCTTCCAGAAGGACAACCATCTCTGCAGCAATCCACCAATCAGGCCTACTGTATATGGTAGAGTGGCCAGACGGAAGCCACTCCTTAGTTCCAAAAAGTTACTCAAGTAAATGTAACAGAGTAAATGTAACCCAATAAATGTATTACCCACCTCTGACAACCACACATCTGTGTCCAAGCACAGTCACAAAGTGTACAGCACAGTGGCACACAGCAAAGTCACACACACACACCACAGTTCCAGCACAGTCACAATTTGTGCAGAATAGAGACACCAAGCAAAGTGACACACACAAGATTCCCAGCACAGTCGCAACCTTTACAGCACAGCAACACACAGCGAAGTCACACACACAGGAGTCCCAGCACAGTCGCAAACTGTAGAGTGAATGGTCTTTGGAGCAATAGAAAAATTTCCTCAGTCCAGATCAGATTAACCCTATTCCAGAGTGATGGGTGCATCAGGATAAGGAGGGAAGAGCATGAAGTGATGCGCCCATCATGCATAATGCAGACTGTACAATGATGTTATGATCTGGAGTTGCTTTAGCTGGTCCGGTCTAAAATAGGTAAATGCAATACCACCAGAGTTGTTACTATATGCTACATATTTCAAGATACATTAAATATCTTGAACCTGATATTAATATTATAAAAAGCTTTAAGGATGCTAAATAGGTTTCATGACCGTGATATAACGATGAAGCAATGTGTTTAAATGACACCTGCCAACCCTCTTGGTCTCTCGCTACAGTCTATAGGAAAACTGAGGCAGTTGCGCTATCTTGACCTGGCCAAGAACAGGATCGAGAGTCTCGATGCAGACGTCTCTGGGTGTGAGTCTCTCGAGGACCTCCTGCTCTCGTCTAACATGCTGCAGCAGTTGCCTGATACGATAGGTGAGGACAATTTCATTTTCAAATCGAGCTATTTTTTTCCCCTCAACAGATCTGAAACATAACATGTACTGTACTTGGGGTATATATTATTGCACACATTTTGGTTATGGTTGATACAACAACTACAGATAGTAGGAATTAGAAGTAAAAAAGTAGCTCTCATTGAGCCTACAGTGTTCCATACAATTACTGGACTGATCTACATTACTATGTTTTCCAAAAAAAATAAAAAATTCCTCTTGTTGCATTTTATCAAAGTTAATGTAAAACATTTACTGCAGATCAGAGACAGAGCTGCGTTTATAGACATTTTATTGGATAGTAAAATCCTACAGACTCCTTAACAAGTAAAAATTATAAACACAATTGTTTGAGTATAAACCACTAAGACAGGAAGGCAAAACTAAAAAAGGCAAACCGTTAATTTATCAGTGATCATTTTAGCTCCCAATAAAGTTCTCCCAAAGTAACGAGAGAGAGAGTGATGAAGTGATTCAATCAAGAAGGAAAGAGAAAGAGAGAGAGAGAGAGAGCAGGTGAGGGAGTGACTGTTTATCTTGGCTGTAATGTAGGTGAAAAAAGAAAGTACATTGTCTCTCAGGTGATCCATGACTTTAAATCTAACTATAAATTGTTGTAATACATGAGGCATATAAATGGATAAGAAAAAATGTAATCGTTTGCAAATCACTGTGGTGGTAGTGGTGTGGGGGATTATTTTAGGATACTGCACAGTGTTACTTACCTGTTAGTTGCATTCTGACAAATGAAAATTTGATACATCACTACTTTAATTAAAGCAGCTTATTCGGTGTAGTTAAGGAAGAATGGAAGGAAGTTATTAAAGTGTTAAAGCACAATGGCAGGTTAATAATGATTAATAATGATTAAGACATATTAAGTTTGATGGGATGATAACTCTTCCATTAGATTTAGTATATAGTAATTAATAATCAAGGATTAAAAGAAAGACAGGATATTTAAGCAGATGCATCTGGTCCTTCTCTCCATCACCATGACTGCTCTGCTCCCTTCACTCCCAGCTGTATTCATGTCCAGAGTGGGTGTAATGCGTTACTGTGTCACTGTGTACGTTACTGTGTAACGCGTTACTGCATTAATCTAATTACTTTCCCTGATAACGCAGTAATGTAACGTGTTACATTTTAAATGCATGTAATTTGATTACAGTTACCAATGTCGATAACATTACGTTGCTAGCGGTACAAATGTAGTGTTAATTAATCAAAATGCATTTAAAAATCACATTTTGCACGTCAGCATCAGTTAACGAGCATACGCTGTAGTTTTTTTTTTTTTAAGTTCGAAGTAACGGGTTCGCTCTATTTGCATGGGTGGCACCACAGACATGAGGCGAGGTCTTACGGGAAAAGGGCTGATTTTATTTAGATGAAACGGGGAAGCAGAAGGGTTAAAGGAGGGAGGAAGGGGTAAAAGGGGGAGGATTTTTAGCACGGAGAAAGCCAGAGATCCTTTAACAATAATCATTGCCAGGCGGCCCGACCTGGCGGCCTCGCCCCTTAGCGCACCTGTAGGGGGGAGGGGGGGGGGGTTTGCGCCTACATAGGGTGCCTACAGAGTAAGCGAGGAGCGACAACAGGTTAAGGCGCATGTGCATCACAGGCACACGCCGTGACACGTTTTCAAAGTAACTTGAAAGTAACGCAATTAGTAATCTGATTACTTATTTACATAGAATAATCAGTAATGTAATCAAATTACAATTTTAAAGTAGTAATTAGTCTTTTGTAGTAGATTACTTTTTTTTTTATTAACTTACCCAACACTGTTCATGTCACAGTCAAATACCTATGTCGCGTTGTTTTTCAATTCAATTCAATTCAATTTTATTTATATAGCGTTTTAACAATGGTCATTGTCTCAAAGCAGCTTCACAAAAATTAAAGAAAATTTTTTAGAAAAGAAAATATTTGGAAGTGTGTATGTATGAGAAAAATGTGTCTAGATAATAATGAGATGAATGAATGAATGATGAATGAAATGTCTCTGATGAGCAAGCCATGGGTGACGGCGACGGTGGCAAGGAAAAACTCCCTGAGATGGCAGTAGGAAGAAACCTTGCTTCCTGAACATCATTAATCAATTAAATTGTTTCAAACTGAATATACCTGGACACGCTCCAGAGTGCCGTTTTACAAGTAACATCTCTGTCCCGCTATTTTCCACTTGTCCTACAGATCTGTGTTTTTGAGTTTCTTTAGAATGATTAATAATAAAACTAATGGAGTAATTTGACTTTTTCTGCTTTCATAGGAATGTTGAAAAAGTTAACAACATTAAAAGTTGATGACAACCAGCTCACCTCACTGCCTAACACCATCGGAAGGTGAGTAGTCACACACACACACTTCTTCCAGGACGTGAGGTAGCAGATCAAGACAGGAAGTGACCACATACACCTTTACTTTATACACCCTCTCAGATCCAAATCCCTCTACATCCATCCGCTGCTGTTTTATTGGGTCATGCCCATTTAAAACAGACTTGTTTTATGATGATTGGTTTGTGTTCTGCAAGGCATTCATTACCCGTTCCTATTAATTTAGATTGTACGTTGCTGAGAGATTCTGACAGCGACATTGTTCGGCTGATTGTTTGTAATCCAACAACTCAGCTGTCTGTCACCTCCACGATGTTAGACCTTCTAACCTCACTGTGAGATAACACTGATTGGCAACATGACAACTGAAAATGGCATTCTGTGTCTGAACATGAACTATCAGGAGATTTAAATTAAGGATAAAGCCAATCTTTCTGTTTTTGTCAAGTTGAATTAGACAAAAGTTTAGGTTTTAATTAGTTTGATTAAAAGTCCATTAAGCAATCTTTTCCCTGCAACGCTACACTCTCTTATGTCTTAATATATCACTTTATTTAATTCCCTGTTTTAATAATACAAGCTTTTAATAAATCTTTCCAATAGATCGAGACTTTCAATGCACTTTTAATACGCTGTACTTTAGTAATAAAGTATTAAAGAGTTCCAAAGTGGAAATGTCCTTTGCATTTCTCATCCTTACATTTCTTTTTTCTTTTTCTTTTTGCTATGTACTTTAAATAAAAGCCAGACAAAAAATTCAGGGCTTGATTCAGTTCTCTTAGACCTCAAGTCCTTTAGCAGGTCTGCTGCCCCCATTCATCATAAATGTCTCCATTCCTGGCATAATGCTCTCCATGCACTTTTCTTCTTGGTTTGTCATTGGTCGGTTCTGTGTGCTGTGTTTATCAAACATGCATCTAAAATGGGCATCTCAGTCCACGCGCCAAATTAGGGTAAGTAGACCAGCGAAGCGCCCGTATTCCCCACACGTCCGCCACAGCATGTTTATTTAGGCAAGGGCATCCGTTTGCATCTCCTGTATGTGCAGCTACTGTAGAAGCGCCTCAGTAAAAGCCTTGCATATGGAAGGCCAGCTGGGACGGGCTGCTGTACAAATGTCAGGCTAATGACTCTGTTTATCATGATAAATATACATTGACCCTTAGAAGGAAAAATAAATCTAGCTCTTAATTGCAGCTGTTGCGAAATGGAGAGAAATTGATTTCGTTTGTTAATCATGTTTAAATGTTCTGCGAGCAGAGTCAAATGCAATACCTTGCTGTTTAATTTATTCATTACTTTGTTCATTTTGTGGCTAGGCAGCTTGATTTCGGAATGCAAAGCATTTGGCTCAGTAAACACTGTGGCGGATTCGGCTATAATACAGTAAACAGGATTAAGTACTTTAAGTTTGCTTGAAAAGACCAAGTTTATAAAGGTTACTGTAGATTAAACAAATTGGGGTTTTGTGAATCCTCGTACGATTCAGTACGACTGCAGACGTGCAGAGATGTTAGAAAGCTACATTATAAGAAGGAATAGCATATGGATGTGGGTACCGAAAGAGAATGATGAAGTTTGAGTGACTGAGTAAAGTATGTTAAAGTGAAGAGCTTGTTTTTGGCTGTAGAAACTGGAAGAATTCCCACACAGGATTTTGTACCTTTGGGTGTATGTGGCCATATTCAGAGTTTAATGTTTATAATGAGGAGGTAATTGTTAAAAACAGACAGTTACATGAGATAAAATAGATTTTGACCTTGCATGTAAATACACTTTTCTTGTGCATGCTTTTTCTTGACTTTGCCTGCTTGTGCATTATTTTTAAGATTTCCTGTATACTACTGTGGTTTCAAACTGCTGTCTTAATGCCTGGTACCCTGTTGTTAAATTCCGGAATTCTAAATTAAGACCAATACACATATAACTGGCAACTTTAGATGGCTATCATGCTGAGGACCTTTCATAATATATAGGCAGTGATAAATTAAAAACTGAAGGCTCTGGGTTCATTTGTTATTATTTTGTTGGCTCAGGGTACATCCGCCTGTCACTGTAAATCAGTACAAAGTATTAGTAATTGATCACAGTGAATATGATTTGATCACTCACTCACTCATCGTCTATACCACTTTATCCTGTGTTCAGGGTCGCGGGGGGCCTGGAGTCTATCCCAGGAGACTTAGGGCACGAGGTGGGGTACACTCTGGACAGGGTGCCAATCCATCGCAGGGCACATACTGTACACATACACTCACTCACACACTCATTTAAACACTACGGGCAATTTGCGAATGCCAATTAGGCTAATCTGCAGTTCTTTGGACTGTGGGAGGAAACCGGAGTACCCGGAGGAAACCCACCAAGCACGGGGAGAACATGCAAACTCCATGCACAAAGAGATGGGAATCAAACCTGGCCAGGAATCGAACCCGGACCCTGGAGGTGCAAGGCGACAGTGCTAACCACTACACCACCGTGCCGCCTGGAAATGATTTGATGAGAAATAATATTCTAGTAATCATGTACTATGACGTTACAGTAAGTAGATCTCAACCTAATTGAACATCTAGGGGTGATTTGGACAAATTGGAGTTCGTAGTACATTGTATCGCAAAACAAAATCCAGATGTGGTTGAAAGCTCTGCTACGAGAAAACATTTTAGATTATAATCTCTGAATATGGCCTACACTGTCAAACTAATAGCTACATACTGCACAATTTATTAAAAGGGTTACAATACTGTAGTTTATGCCAATTTATGACATGCACCAGCAGTTGTCCTTTTCAAGCCAACTTATATTTCAGAAGTGTCAGTGTTACTGAAAAGCTCAGATTTATTCAAGTCACGTTGACGTTAAAGTGAATTTCAGACTGACCGCTTCATTCTATAAGTCATCATTTAACCACTGTATCTTATGGCCTGGATACAGTATACCACTTTGAAGCAAAATAATCAGTAGATATGCGCATAAAATGTACTTTCTAATACCATAAAAAATATCCTGATTTGTTGACTTATTTTTATCAAGAGAGCTGCAGATCTTATGGCAGTTTCCGCATAATCCATTTTGTCGAACGTATCTCAGCAGGTGTCTTATTAGGATTGATGCCTTAAAGAAATTTCTCTTAAAGACAACTACTTCATCAGAGTACGCACAGCTAAGTGTATCCAGGCCTTTAGATACACTCAGATCTTTTTTAAGTGAACATTATCAACAGTATGTGGTTTCTTCATAGCTCTTTCATATGCTTTATTGCAGTATACTGTTTCTTTGTCACAGGATTTAAATAATGATGCTATAATCCATTATTACATTGAGGTTTAATGTATCTGTATGGTAAAAGACAAATTTATTGACTTAGTAAAGATTTTAAAAGGGTTATGATTGTAAACAATTTATATAGTACGAATTGCTTGTTTAGATGACATTTTATAATTGTAATACTGTATGCACTAGATTAATCTGCTGCTTGAAGTGCTATACAACTTAAAACTTTTAATTGTTTGTTACAATGGTTAAATTTTCATGGTTAAAAAGCACCTTCTGATGTTAAACGTTATACAGTAATAACAATAATAATAATAATCATTATTGTAATATAGTCATGTATTAACAGTGTGTGTGTGTGTGTGTGTGTGTGTGTGTACTTTTCATACGGATTGTTACTGTGGCATCGTAGATCGACAATATTGCAATCATCATAGCAGTTGTACTGTCTGGCTTGTTTTTGTAGTTTATCGCTCTTAGAGGAGTTTGACTGCAGCTGTAATGAACTGGAGTCTTTACCCCCGACTATTGGCTACCTGCACAATCTCCGCACCTTTGCAGCCGATGAGAACTTCCTGACGGAGTTGCCCAGAGAGGTGAGTGCCATAGAGATGTTCTGTCCGATGCAGAAACAGACAGATGTTTAAGGGACAGCTAACCTAAGCAAAGGTATAACATCAAGCACATTGTCTTGAATAATATTTTGCTCCTATATATAATACCATGGCGTAACCGTAAAAACTTTGTACTTAAAGTCCTTATAAAATGAAGCACCATACTTAGAGAGTCTCAGGTTGGAGGTGAAGTGAGAGAAAGAGTTTGTATTATCTTAAGCTCTTCACTGTAATCTGTCATTGCACCCTTGAATAAAGCACTAATTGCTAAGTTGGGATGAAAAGATTCACCACCACCTCATTAACTTTCCTGCTTCTTGGTTAAGGATTAAGCGATGTAGTGTCAGGTAGAAGCACTTTTGATGGGTCTTTAAATAACCTTTTACAAAGTGCTTCTTTATAAGGAGAAGCTGATCCAACTGTGTAGTGTGTGTGTGTGTGTGTGTGTGTGTGTGCTTGAGTGTTTGTGTGTTTGGTACCTGAGTCTGGGCTTTCCAAGAAATCCATGCCAATTGTTCCACCAAAGCCATTAAGGAGGAGGTTCTGTCTCGGTGCTGTTATATATGACGCTGGTAGCTGTGGCATCCGTCATCTTTGTATTTTCAAAAAGTTCTAAAGTAAAGGACTTTTTCATTTATTTTCATCAACACATCTCTCTCTTTCTCTCTGCCCCTTACTAACCCCACTATCCTGGAGGTATTGACAGATTACATTGTCATTTCTATTTTGAGAGGAGACACTAGAGGGCCAGAGAGAGACAGAGAGAGTGAGAGAGAGTAAAAGAGATGAGGACAGATGAGAGAACGCTTTTACAAAATTGCACATTTTGAGAGATATCCCATTTTCACTTTTATTGCAGATTGGAAACTGCAAGAATGTCACTGTTATGTCCTTGCGCTCCAATAAGCTGGAATTTCTGCCTGATGAAATCGGACAGATGACGAAGCTGCGTGTTCTCAATCTCAGTGACAATAGGTAACCTCAAGTGCTCATCTTTTACCTGTATGAATTTCATCTGATATGGCTTTTACACAGTACTCTGTAAGAGCCATTGTTCTCGCAGAAAAGATATATATTCTATGTATGTATAGACATACATGGAAACTAATATTAATTCTGATTAAATAAGGAATTAAAAAAAACAGTAATCAGTGACTCAGGTGGCTAGACTTCTAATGAAGCAAAGTTGATTATTTCCCTTTAACAGTACATCACATGTTCTATTCCTCTTATACCTCTGTATTTTATCTCACTTAACTATTTCAGTTAAATTTAATGGTGTAAGGCGAGTGGCGGCTGAGACAGCTGAGGCTCTAGGTTGTTAATTTGGGGATCTGATAATCCAGGTTCAAGCCTCACCATCATGGGGTTCCAAACCTCATACTACCCAGCCTCCACCTCCAGTGCTGGTCCCACGCCCAGATAAAGTGGGAGGGTTGTGTCAGGAAGGGCATCCAGCGTAAAACCTGTGTGTGTGTGGATCGGATGGTCCGCTGTGGCGACCTCTTGACAGGAGAGGTTAAATAAAAGTTATAACAGCTGTAAATATTGATACTACACAAGTCTCTGTTTTTTTCCCTATCAATGTTAATATGAAAAAAAATGCTGCAGAAACCTAGAAGTTACACAACGTCCTCAGTTTCTGCTGTGGAAAACTTACTGAATGGTTTAAAGATCTGACAAAGCTTTAAAAAAAAAGCTTCATCCATATCAGTGACTATACATTTTGAGTTATTAAGTACGAATTGGCTTAGATTACATGGACCATGGGAATTATATCATACTGATATCATACACATGAATATCTTTGATATACTATTGCTATGATTGTAAAATATTCTGGCCAATCAAATTCAAGAATTAACAGATTTGTGGAATGATTTATTATTTGACAATGTTTGGTATTTCATATGCTCCAGTCAGAGATGGACTGCATTAGTGATGAGTAGACTGTGCGTAGATTAATTAAGTGGGCTCTTTATAAGTGATGGGTGCTAGGTGCTCTGATCACACTGCACTGGACCTAAACTAATTAAATCCAACCATTAGTTAACACAGCAGCAGTTTGAGGATCACTGTTAAATACTGTGTAATGCATTAATGCCTTCTAAAACAGTTTTTCATTATATGTTTCCATTAAGAAATATATGTGTATAGAAAATATGTATATGTATATACTCTGCCTGGGCCAAAAACAAGTTGGATTTATGTAAGCAAATACTTAAAAGCTTTTGATTCTATAAATACTGCAGTGATTAATATGATTCAGCAGGCAACAATTCTTTTAACCCCATTTCTTAAACAACCATGTTGGAAGACGCACCCACAAAATGTTACTGATCAGAGGAGATCATTGAAATTACTGCAGTCAGGTGAAGATCTGGAACTGGACTTTGGAGCAACAGAAAAAGGTGGTAGTGATAGAGTGATAGGCATGTCAGGGTAAGAAGGGAAGTACTGTAATACACCCGTTACGCATAGTGCCCATTGTATAAGCCTGTGGTTTCTTCAATTGGTGTTCAATTGATGTTGCATAAACCTGTTAAAATAGTGCCACAATGAATGGATGCCATAATTTAAAGTTAGGGTGGTCCAATTAAATATATTTAAGTCTTCAACATTTTTTGATTAGACAATGTATGCTTATGTATTGAAAATATATTGCTGTATTCTAATCTCTGAATGATCTTTTTATTAGGTTGAAGAATCTTCCCTACACTTTCACTAAACTGAAAGATTTGGCTGCACTCTGGCTATCTGACAATCAGGTGCTTGTTTTGGTTTATTATCATCTTTAAGTGTGGTACATATGAACAGAGACTGATTGAATTTTCACATATGGTCACATATGGTTCTTATACACATGATTGACTTTGGGCTTGTTTGGGGACCGGCTCATAATCGCAGAGTTGTGTTGACATAGAAAAAATCCTGGCATGACCCATTCGTGATGAGCAACTCCATGGTCGAGGGTTAAACTCTTGGCTCTGGTCCTGTGGGCGTGAAGTATGAATGTTCTACAAGTGATGGGTGGGTGTTCTCCAGGTACTCCAGATTCCTCTATGGTCCAAAGACATGCAGGGTGGACTGATTAGTGTTTCCATAGTTTATATGTGGACGTGTGTGTGTGTTGCAAAAAGTTTGTGTCTCAGCAGTGTATCGTTCCCTTAGAGCAATGACCACTAACACTATGTCAAAGTTCGTTGTACCCCTGATATGAAATTAAACATGTTCTTGACATTCAATATCTTTTCTCCATTGATCCCCTGCAGTCCAAAGCCCTTATCCCCCTGCAAACAGAGGCTCATCCCGAGACCAAACAGAGGGTGCTTACAAACTACATGTTTCCCCAGCAACCACGGCACGATGAAGGTGAAGTTCAAGTTGTCCAATGACTAACATGTCTAACATTTCCACATCATATCAATATTCCTGAATTTGAGTTCGATGGTCTATGTGTACGGAGAACTGACTTTAAACATGACGGGTCTGCAGATTACCAGTCAGACACCGACAGCTTTAACCCCGCTCTCTGGGAAGAACAGAGGCAGCAGAGGATGACTGTGGCGTTTGATTTTGAGGACAAGAAAGAGGAGGAGGACAATTCTGCAAAAGTCAAGGTTAAACAGACTTCTTTTGTGTCCCCAAAAGCATGAATGATCCACGTTCAATAGTGGATATTAGGTGTATTTCCATGTTTGCAGCCCCATTTTTTTGTTTACTAAACATGCTGATGGAGCAACCAGAGATTTTAATTTGACACATGATGCCAGTTGTATTGCTGATGAAGCTTTTTTTGAGAAGCTGTTAGAGTTAGAGTTTACAAACAGCTTTATGTTAAGGAGGTTAAGTGTACCAGTTTTGAAAGATTTTGAAAGGCGATAATCACATGAATAAACTAAACTAAATTCAAATTTAATTTTTATTTGTCACATACACAGTCATACACAATATAATATGACGTGGAATGCTTATACGACTGCTGATGACCTCAAGATTTTAAAAAGAAAGTTTCAGTGCAAAATATGAGAAGTAAGAGAATTTACGAATTAGAAATATAAGAGAAATATGGAAATAAACTTGGATGTAAAGGACTTTTAAATTTACATAATGTATAAGCAATAAAATGATGAAAATAAAATAGAATAAAAATAGAAATAAGAGAAATATGGAAATAAACTTGGATGTAAAGGACTTTTAAATTTACAACATGTAAAAGCAATAAAAATAATGAAAATAAAATTGTAGAATAAAAATAAAAATATAGAAAATATCAAATAAAATAATAAAATATAATAAAATTAAATATAGTTGAAATGTAATGTGGTGTAGTGTAGTGTAGAACCGTGATCAGTTATGGGCAAGATAATGTGCGAATGCAAAGTTGCAATTCAAAGTTCACAGTACACTGGTGTGCAAAATGTGCAAATGTGCAAATGTTCCATGTATAATGTGTTAATGTGTGTCATGTGTCAAAGTTCACAGTCCCGTGGACTGCTAGACTGATCTTTAGGATATTTGTCTTCATGAGTGGTGGGACAGGGTCTGTGTCTAAGTTTTAAGACATTTTCAAGTCTTACAGACAGGCACTTATGGCACTGATATAGATTTTTTTTTCGATGTGGTGATAAATAATGTACATACTTTTGGCCATATACTGTATATGTACTTATATACTGAATATATATACTGTACTTTTGACTTGAGGAAACAGGACATGGTCAACTGCTGAATGTTAATTTTCCTTAAGGGATTTAATAATTTTGCCACATGAATATTTTACTATTATTATAAAACCAGTAGTTTCTTTTTTTTTAAATAATGTTTAACCTGAAACATGAAAGGTTATTCAAGGTTAACCTGAAACATAAAAAAGTTATTCAAGGTTATTTTTATGAATCAAATATTATCTGTTTCTTCTGGTAAGTGATAAAATGTTAATTATTTGAGTTGTTATGTGGATTTTTTTTTTTAGTACAATAATTCTTGTTCATCTTTTAGGGTCATAATTATTCATAGAGTTGTTTATTTTTAACCCTTTCTTTCTCTCTCATCCTCTGTGTAGGTTGAGATTAATCTAAAACGCTATCCCACCCCTTACCCAGAGGACCTGAAGAACATGGTGAAGTCAGTGCAGAACATGGTGGGAAAAAGCACTCACCCGCTCAGCACAGAAAAATGTTCCTCAGGCACCAATATGGAGCTCCACAGCACAGATGCATATGAACCCAAATGGCCTATGGCACCCAAGGAGGTAACCTCATGTTGCTATACAGTAGGTTGTCTTCCTCCGTTATACCAACACAACACCATTTTAAAAATGTGAATGACAGTTTATTTAAGGTTACGCTGACTTTCATTACTGTTGATCCCTTGATGTGTATCGGCAGATGACCGAGAGGGAGGTAAAAGAATACTCCAAGCCTTCTCTGCCAGAACAAGGTGTTGTCATGAACTCGGCAATCGACATCCCAAAGCGGAAGGACAAGGAGGATCTAAATGAGAGCTCTGAGGTACTGCTGTTTGTCTTTGCTTTTGCTCTGTTGTACACTAAATACATTTTAAGTACATTTCTGCCAGTGTTATGTCGTACTACAGTATGCTAGAAAATGGTGTAAACCATAGATCTAAGAAAAGATGCCACACTTTTTACACTGTTGTACATCAGAGCATAGGTAAGGGACAGAATCGATTGTAACTGTGGAGAGATGCTGGTCTACTCTGATTAAATCAGGTGTAACTTGGTTTGTGATCAGCTGATTTTGATGTGGGTGGCACTGCAGATGTAGGTTCCTAATGAGGAAGGCAACAGTAGCGGGGCAAGACCAATTTAGAAAAAAAAAGCCTTAAAAAGAAACCAGGCTGTAAAGGGAAACCATCATCTTTTGTGTGGCACCAGATATACAGTATGCAGGTGTAGAAGTGTAAAGAAAAACCGTGAACTGTGCAGACAAAGAAAAGAGGACATCGTATGAGTACCACTAATTACATAATTACAAGTACAAATATTAAGAAATAGGTGCTTATTGTTAGCACTGGTGCCTTACACCTCCAGGGTTGGGGCTCAAATCCCACTTCCAGTCTGTGAGCATGGACTTTGCATGTTCTCCCCATGCTTGGCGGGTTGATTGCGTGCTTGTGCCTTGTGATAGAGTGGTAGCATTGATCTCTATGGCATTAATGTACAGTATGTGCACAGGTTCCCTGATAAGGATAGATTAGACAGACTGTCCAGTGTCACCCAAAAGAAGCTGGGTTCCTGTTTAAAGCTGGTTCTATTCAAGATTTGAATCTACATCCCGATGTTTTGTGATGAAGCATTATGCAAATACATTTAAATGGAATTAAACCTCGTCAAGACCTTAACTCCAGGATTAAATCCCAAATCCTGTGGTTTTGTGGCATCTACATTTTCATATCTATGGTTTCATGCTCTTGGTCAAATCGATTTGATAAAACAATATGAGCCTGGGAAAAAAATGTCAGACTCTGATTGAAATGTCTTAACACAAATGTACAATATTGTCATTGTTGTGACTTAGAATGGTTGGCACGCACAACACAAAGTCAGGGGGTGTTATATGAAAGCGAACATGTTGGAGTACTAGCTGTAGGGAGGAAGTGAGGAGAAATCAATGGGAACGTTTCATCTTTCAAAGCCTGCCACCTGCTGATGGCCATGCCAGAATTGCTGCTTTGTGTAGTAGTCATGAGAATGATAAATTCATTAGCACCTTCCCTCCACGTTGCCGAGCAAGGGATTCAAAATCACAGAGACAAGGCATAATTGCTGAATTAGTTTTGCAGGATAAAATAATTTTTTTTGTTTTTGCAATCATTAGAGCACGCGTTTGAATTTTGATAACATGGCCACTGAGGATGTATTTTCTATATTTAAATAAGGTGTGTATTAGAAAAATTGCATTGGGTAAGGACATGTGATACTATAGGACAGGGTCAGAAGCACATTCACATAGCTGATCCTTTGGTACGCCTCAGACCGTTGCTCATCCTGCAGCTGAGATCACTGAGCAAACAGTGAAAAAGGTCAGTCCGAAATGTCAAGTGCACTCCAAGCCTGCTGATTGGCAACCATTAAAAGCTTAGTGGTGCCACGATTCCTGTTGCTAGGATTCAGGTTTCAGTCCACATCATTATTGAGTGTTTTCCCATTGAGAAACAATGGTAAACAGTGTTGCGTTTCCACAGAACGGGGTTTGCATGGTCAGGTGGCTAGTGTTTAACTTTAAGTGGGTTAAGGCCTCGAAACTTATGTTCAAAGAAAGCTACATTAGGTTTTGTGCTCCTTAACGGCTGGTGCTGATGTGAGAGGCTCAACAAGTATTTATTGGGTTTTATTAAGGACAGATTGTATTGTTCCAAACGTAAGGTTCTGGGAATGTTGACCTCCATATACACTACCGTTCAAAAATTTTAGAACTCTTGCAAATTTCTTTTTTTTTTGTTTAGTGATTTATTTTCTACATTCTACAACAATACTGGGGATTTCAAAACTATAAAATAACACATAT
>JAQMYL010000036.1:10399630-10414830 GCA_030014365.1 Clarias pachynema
GTGACAGTCGGCGTCAAAACAAGAAGCGCATGCGTGATACATGATACTCGGTACCCATAAACCAAGACTTGTTCGTTTTTTAAGTCAAAATGTATAAAAAATCTTTGCTCGTCTTGCGGAACACTCGCAAACCGCGTTACTCGCAATCCGAGGCTTCACTGTACGTCTAAGCTACAAGAACAAAATCATTGACTCATTGAGAAAGAAGTAATGGAGTAATGAAGTATTCATATTAATACGAATAATGGTTTCATAATCTTAACTGTGTCTACACAATGTCGGTTAAATATACACCACTACACTAAATAAGGGTTCAATATGGAAAGAAAGTGCAGAGGTGCCAACATCTCTGATGTAATTGCAGCATGTTTGTCCTTATGACAGCACTGATATGGAAGACATCTGAAAACTATGCTTTTCTGCTTTCTCAGTTAAAGCAGTGGTCAATGGACCAAATGCAAAAAAATACAAAATAAATACAAATATTTTTATTTTAAAAACCTTTACCCAGCAGAAATGGCACTTCCGTTAATTTTTTGTATTAGGATTAATTATGGTTTCCATTTGGGATTAATAAAGTACTCTATCTCTCAATCTTAACTGAAAGGGAAAGAACATGGAGCAGGAAAGATTTGTAATTGCAGTTACTTTATCTAAGTGACCTTGGTGGTATGGTCACTAAAAATTGAATGAGCTGCTTTTTATTTTAGGATTTTCCTAAAAGCAATACTGGTAGTTCTGGAAGCTTTCTCTAATTGCTGTTGTTATTGGGTGTTATTGTGAGGGTGTGGTGAATATTGAATATGAAACAGTAATAAAAAGTCACGACTTGAAGCTCATTCTCATTACACTGAAGTGCTGAGACGTGGCAATTTTGTGAAAAGTAAGTGAAATATTGGTTGTTTTGTCTTCAAAAGGTCATATAAGAGCCGTTCATATCAAACCGGGACTTTTTATTGTGGTGAATAACAGAACACAGTTATGAGAGTAAAAAAATATATATATACATTATTTCTCTCTATAATCTTCTGCTACACTAATGCACTAATCACAGCGTTTCACTAGTGCACAGATACCATCAAGGTAGCATATTTTTCTCAGCATGCCGAATCTACAGTATGATTGGCCTGTCTGCTTCACGACTGAAACGCTGGCCTCCCAGGAATTCCTTTAATGCCCAAGACATGTGGAAATGGCTTGGAGCGAGGTCAGGACTGCACGGGGGATGTGGCAGTAACTCCTAGCCAGGGTTCCTGTAATCTGCAAGTGGTGTTCGTGAATGTTCCCAGAGACAGATGCATCTCTTCTACAAGTTGATTTTTCAAGGATAAGGCGTTATGAACTCAAATTTTTTACTGCAGCTAAGAGTCACATCACTGTAATGTGCTTGGGGTCTCGTGTAAATGTCAATAAATTATACGCCTTTATTCACAGGAAACTTCGTCATAAGTCTCAGTTCAGTTGGACTTGAATGGCCCTCGTTATTTGCACACACATTATTCCTGAACTGAATTTCAAGCAAGTGCCAAATCTTTCAATTAGCATGCACACCATCTTGTATTGTACACATGAAATTATAAATACAACAGCTTGCATATTTGTTGAGGCAAACACGCAAAACTGTCAGGACGGGCTGTTTTTCCTCATTTGAAATGTGCAAGCCGGCTTGTTAATAAATCAACTTGTGCGCTTTTATTCTGTTGTTATAAGGTTTTTACACACACACACACACACACACACACACACACACACACACACACACACAATCTTTTAAGAAGTTAAGATCTTCAATGGCGATTAACTGCTCTATAAAATTTATCCAACACTCTTGCATGATGAGATGAATCTGTGTTTGAAAAAAAGGTATGTGAGAAGTCCTGAGCTCGCACCTATCCCTGCCACACTACGCATGTCTTTAGTGGCTAGTTTAGATTCGATTTGGACTGACGTTTTCATATCGCCTCTTTCCAACTTGCTGAAGGCCCAAGAGCCGTTCCGAAGGAAGCATAAATCAGGCTTACAAGGTTTTAAAAGTATCGTATGGAATGCTGGGGCAGGATAACCTGAGGCTGAGAATGTGGAAGAGAAATGAGAAGCGATGGTCTGAAACAAGATGAGAGAACCAGAGATATGTTTAGGAAGTCGGGAGGTGATCAGATGGCGTGTCGTCTGCTCTGTTTGCGCTGTGCATCCAGTGTACAGAAAGTGTGAGTGCAGTGTACAGGCCAGTCAGCTCCAGCACTAGTTCAACTTCATACCCGAGACAAAGATGTCAAATAAAGCAGTTTATGCATTAAATATGTAATAACTGTTCGAGCTCAGACATATCTCGTTTAATCAGAATAAATTCATGGGGCTGATTGGCGTGTTTCAGATGCAGGAACGTGACTTTGACAGAAGACTGTGAATCACTGAATCTTTACAATGAATAATAAATTGTCTTTAATAAATGTTTTGACTTGAGATTTACATCTTTGTTAAGCTGCAGTTAATGAAAGCCTTTGGCAAATCGTTTTTTTTTATCACTTCATTGTGTCTGAGGTTTTATAACCTGTGATGTATTTATACTCATCTTTAATGCAGATCAATCTGCTGGTTAAGTATGCTTTAACATATAAATTTAGAAAATGATTGAAGTCAGGGCCTCTGTCGTCCTGACATCTGATGGTTTCAGTGCCTTCATGGTCTTTCCACTGCTGTTTATCTTCTTTAAGATGAGTGAGGAACTAACCAGCAGTTGATTCTTTTGACTATGAACTGACTCTTCATAGGTTTATTATATAAAGTCTTGTCGCAGATGTTTATTATGACATTTGAAAAATGAATGCCATTTCAGTAAATATAAATATTTAAATACAATATACTAGTATTATCGAATAAACAAATGAAAATCTGTTTTGCAGAGCATTTTTATGTGATTCCTCTACTTACTGTATATGCTATAAACATTTTTCTACCGCTCTCACAAATATAATAAACATGTCCAACTGATTTACAGTAAAAACACTAAAAGAAATTTCAAATGCAAAGAAAAATGCTACAATCCCTTAAGCAGCTGTTTATGAGCCTATATTTAGAACATTGTTTCTGTCATATAAATAGGACAAAACATTCATGAGAACAAAGCATCTATTACATTTGTTATGTAAGGAATAAAACACAATAGAAAATGCTGCTATTTTGAAAATAATCTATGGCAGGTTGGTGTAATGCAGTACCACCCAAAGTTGATTATTTTCCTATAAAAGCATGTCCCAAAGTGTTTTATTCCTGTTATAGCATAGTGATTTGGTAGTATTTACAAGAAGTTTGAATTTATTATTGACTCATGTCATGCTTTTCACCACGCAATGTTAAAATGCAAATGTTATTTAACATCTGCTACATTAAGTTACACTAAATTGGTTCCTGTTATTATTTTCCTAAGTCGAAGAAAAATCATAATTGGTCACTGAGATACCAGAAATGCAACGTACTGTATTCAGGTATCAAAACAGTTCGTCTGCAAACTTACCTACCGTTGGTGCTGATATTAGACACTCCTTCTCTACATGTTGAATAAATCGATTACTTAAAGAAAGCTTTATAATATCAACTCCGATCATGTAGCATTTCTTCCATTCAAGTCCCTATAAATTGATTGTTACTATTGCCAGCGTATTAGAATGAATCAAACGCACAGTTGAAAACTGTAAGCTGCTGTAATAGAAAATTAATTAACACCTTCTGACCAGTGAGATATAAATTAAACAGCACTATGGTATAAACATATAATTAATACGCAGATGCAGAGATAGCAACAAAAATTAAAAATTAAGAATGGCATTTATTCCTCTGGTACTATATATAAAATAGTGCCTCGGTTAGAAATTCTGCATGTGAAAAACATTGTCCCAAAAAACATGTCTGACGTTTATTTTCCCAGGATTCCATGGGAGGTTCACCTAATGATATCCGGATTTCTGACATGAGGCCGACTCTGGTGGAACCCCCTATGTACAAGCCAAAGGTTGTATTGCTGGGAAAAGATAAAAAAGGTAGGATCTAATTCGAAACAAGTAGACACATGTATTGTATTTATATTTTGCTTCTCTTACCTCCAGCATTCTTAACACATTAGACCATCTTATTATGTTTTTAGATTTCTGTATATCGAAATATTAGACAATTTCTGCCATACCTGTGAATTGTGTTAAGTTGATGACAATGTTGTAATATAATTAAATGCTGGGCGAATGCTGGTAAGGTTAGCTAGGGCAATAGGATTATTGCTGCCATTCTATTTAGAGACAGGTACCACTGTTCCACTTTATAACCTCCTCATGCACCTAGAGCACATGCATTAAATCCAACACAGAAAGAGAGTGCTGTTATGAGCATGAAGTATACAGTACTGATATGAATTTCCTCTCATTCAGAATCCATCGATGACTCAGACCCAGACAAAATGCACTGCTTGAACAACAGTGGCTCATCAGCCACCTACTCAGATTACTCCCCCTCACAGGGCTCTTCTGGGTCCTCCAACCCTCCTGGCAATGTCAGCTCCATGCAGAATGCTGCCAAAGAGGGTCCAACACAGACCCACTGGACTAACAGGTTGGTAATGACCAAGAAATTGCTTGCCTACGGGCGTTCCTTAGCTGAGAGCACACCTGTGCGGTTCAGTGATATGACAGCTCATGGAACAGTGGTGGCCTGCTAACATGCCAAGATAACAAATTTGTCTCACTTTCAGGTCATCTTTCATTTTAACAAGAATCCTTAAAGCCCCAAGCCTTCTTATATACACTACCAGTCATAAATGTGGACACACCTTCTAATTTCATGGTTGAAAAGAAGTTCTTGATTTTTTAAGCAAAGAAAACCTAAATGCCACGCCAAGACTTACAATAAAAGTGTTTTTATTAAACCTAATGTAAATACAGTGATAAAGATTTTTAAGGCATTCCTTTTGTAATATAGTTTTGAATTGGGATGGAAATGAACACATACAACATCATACTTGTTCATGCCAGCCATTTCGAAATAGATGTTTTGTTCTTTAATATAGAAATGCATATGGTTTTAAAATTACTATGTGATTTCAGAATTTTGACACTAGCATTTGTGGTAAATTAGGTTTACACATAAAATGGACACATATGTCATACGTAATACTACATACATTTGACAGAAAACCAGCATTTCAGTGATGTGTTACATGAAGTGATTATGCCCAGGAGAGCGACGCTTAGGTTTTTAGGTTAGTTATTTTATTAGAAATTAGTTGTCTCTCTAATAGCTACTCTTAATGTCCTAGTTTTTATGCTCTTTATGAAATCTCATTCCTCTGTTTTCCTTTTGTTTTTGTTTTTCTATTCAGACTCGCTCAGTCTTTCCCAAAGCCCATAGAGACAAAGCCTCTGCTCAGCCACAGAGAGACACCCCCCTCCAGTACCCTGCAGCAGCGGGGTGAGAGACGACCACTCAGTGACACCTTCGACAGCTGGAATGATGCCCCCCACTATGACAATACAGGGTTCGTATCAGAGGAGACGCCAGTTGACACTCCCATCGGCAGTAGTGGGAACCCCATGTTAGGCACAAAGCCTCGTAGTGCCTCAGTAGCGCATGGGCGACGGCCTCTCATGAGACAGGAGCGCATCATGGGGGTCCCGTTAGAGCTGGAGCAGACACCACACTCTTTCCGTACAGCTCCTGATGCTGAAGTGCCTCCTCCCCCTCCCCCAAACCCCTGGCAAAATTGGACGCGGACTCCCAGCCCATTTGAGGACCGTACAGCGTTCCCCTCCAAACTGGAAATAACCCCAGCAAACAGCCCCAACCCAGACCGCAAAGACTTTGAGCAGGAGATGGGTGAACTACCTGGCACTTTCCCCTCTTCAGGAGCCTGGGGTTTCCTGGACTCCAGAGACTCAGGGACAGGGCAAGGTCAGCCTAATGTCTTTGCACATGTTCAGGGTCGTAATGAACCAAATAAGGGCAACACCATGCTGATAAGCAAGAGCTCTGAAAGACTTGCACCAATGATAAGGGAGGTGAAGTCGAAATTTAAAAAGTCTCAGAGCATAGATGAAATTGATATTGGATCATACAAAGTGTACAGTATTCCCTTGGACAACTACAGCGCTAGCATAGAGAATCAGGGTAGTGTGGACAGAGCTGACCTCCCAGGACCTCTGGAACAGAGCATGTCTAGGAGCCAGTCTGCTCCCATGCTGGATGAGGATCTCGACAGCTACGGCACAAATAAATCTTCTCATCAGCAGAAACCTGCTATCCCAAAAAAGGTTTATCAATTTGACCAAAGTTTTAACCCTCAAGGAGCCATGGACGTGATGAAAGCAGACCGGAGGATCCCTCCACCATTCCCTAATACCCCAGAATATGTGAACCAACCAGGCAAGACACTGCCAAAGGACCTTATTAGCCCCCGAGGTTACCGGGGCTATCAACCAATGGAGGAAATGTTCTCCTTTCCCCATCCACCTGTCAATGATGATGCAATTCCTCAACAGTTTCCTGCCCAGCCTCAACGGTCTCGTCCAGGTTTCCTGAGGCGGGCAGATTCCCTGGTAAGTTCTACAGAGATGGCACTATTCCGCAGAGTAGCAGAAGCCCAGGAGCACCAAATGGCATTACAACAGGAGCATTACAACAGACCCCAACAGCTTAAAGCCATGATGGATGCACAGAATAGCTTGGCCACCATGGCTGATTCCCAGTTCCACAAGAGGAATGGTAGGTATGAAGAGGAATACTCGTCTTATCAAGAACCTAAAAAGCCTATTATGGGATACCCCACAAAGAGTCTGACGCAGCGCCGCCCGCTGTCTGCACGGAGCTACAGTACAGAGACTTACGGGGCATCGCAAGCCCGGCCAGTGTCTGCACGTCCCACCATGGCTGCCCTGCTAGAGAAATTGCCTTCAGATTATAGTATGAGTATATGCACTGAGAAGAACCTTGACACTGACATGAAGATGAGGGCTGTTCCACAGAAACCTGAGGACATGACCTCCAAAATGCCAGTGGACTGGAGACAACAGCTCCTAAGGCACATAGAGGCAAAACGGCTAGACCGGGTAGGTAAATTTTAATATTAACATGTCAATGTCTTTTATGTACATCTCTGGCACATATGCTTATTATAACTTGGCCTGGGAAAATCACATGGATACTGGTCTACCTTTAAAACCAGAGTCTGAATTCATGAGCAAAGTAAGTGACCCATTTAATCTAATTATTTTTGTTTTTGCAACCAGCAAGATGTTTTGTCAGTGGTTGTAATGTTCACTAGAGGTTGTCATAAAAATCTTTTCCACCGGCATGGCTTGGTGACAAATCATCATCCAGAACTATTTGTAACATGGTGAAATGGCACCTCTTGGTTTTTAGTCTGAAATGAGTACTGGATGCTAGTGAGGTATTAAAAATATCAAAGGTATTAAATGTATTAAAAAGTAGAAAAAGAATAACGTATTAAAATTAAACCAGTCTTACACACAAAGCAAGTTCAGTGTTGTAGTGAGGCACATTTCAAATAAAGACAGGTTTTGCTAATGCTTTACCATCATTAGACAATGTTCTAATATAACAAATATACAACATAATGAGTAACACATGTTTCGCTTCTGTATCTTAATAAGCGTTAATGGAGTGTACAGCACCATTGTAATATATTCTATTTCGGGATCACAAGAATACAAAGCCGTTTGGGATTTGGCCTAACTTAAAGATGGTGTTAAAGCATGTGTTATCTTCTATAGTCACAAGTGTGGCAGTCACTGCTTTTAAAAACCTTTATTAAAAAACCTATCGCTGGTAATGAAATATGCTAGATCATGTTCAATTTGTCAAGCCATGTTTAACTGTCCAGTGGAAAAGAACTAACAAACCACTGATGTGCCGCCAACCAGAAACTATTGCATTAATTCCTTTTGGACAATATATACTGTACAGTAGAGAAGAATAGTTACTACACGCAACTTTAAATAAAGTAGCGGCATAAAGGTTGATGCTATGTTTCTGTGGAAAATGTTGTCCACCAATCTTATTCAAACACTGTTGGTATTGTTAGTTTTATATAAATGTTTGTTTGTGTTTGCTGTGTCAGCAGTAATGATGTTCTGTACTGTTTTCTGTCGGTCAAGCTTCTGAACTCTGTTGCAGCTACGCAGTGTGTGTGGTGCAGTCGAGTGTAACCCTCCCTCCACCTCTGCAGCAGCCTTTGACTTTCTATGTGGCACACCCATTCATTCATGTCATGTGGTTGTTTCCCTCCAATCAGAGCGCTGTCCTTAAGCACAACACAGTAAACTTCGGCATGCTGTACTCTGGAGGCTATGCTGCACCGCATGCCAGCAGAAGCATGACAATAAACTTTTACAATAACACAAAGCATGAAAACCAAACAACTCAGTGGCTACCTCTACCAAATGTGAGTATATAAAAAAGTACCATCAGCTCCAATTTTAGTGGAGCACGAGGCCAGATGCTTGATTAACATATTTATAATATCTGTTAAAAACAGCTTCTGCTTAAAAAGACAGGTTCGGGATCTTCTAGCCAAATTCTTTTTATTTAAATCAAAATAATGATTAAGGTAAATAAACCGTGACAGCCTGTGCTGTTATAGGGAAAGAATTAATAATGGAATTGATTGTTTTCCAGTAACAGCACATCCCTATGCGTTTTATTCCTCTTATACCACAGCAGTTTGACAATGATTACAAATGTGCATTTATTAAAGAATGACACATTTGTGTTTAAAATTTTATATTGAGGAATGTTCATGAAACACTTACAACAGTTATAAACAATTGATCACCTTCCTGCCTCTGATTGTTATTAGGATAAAGAAATGCACCTTGTCAGGTTACTAATGAACTACAAAGTAAGTCCTGAAGGATTCCAGTGTCAGAAAACATACTGTGGACACCAGAGACTCCTTTCATGAATATTAAATAACTGTCTTCCTACAAAAACCTTAATCATATTAGCAACTGGAGGTGTCTTTGTCAGATAACATTTTTTTGACCTACAAGTTAATCACGATAAACCATACTCACGGCCACCGCATGAAACCCTGTTGTCTCTATGTAGGTGAGATAGGGGTTCAAGACTCACTTTATCAGACTTACTAACGGATCCAACTTTCGAACGTGCTCCCAGAATGGAAGTTGTTCATAAGTCAGGGACTTACTGTATTTTGGTGAGAGAGCAGCTGCTCAGCATCAGACAACATCAGACATGAAAGCTAATAACGTTATGTCATCTTAAACAGCATATTGTTTACTTAATATTTGCTTTTAAGTTGTTCTGAATTGGCTCCATGTTGCTTTATTTACACCTAAGCCAGGCTACAAAGCTAACTAGCTCCTAATACAAGACTGAATCCCAAGTCCCTCTCAAACCCCTGATCAAGGACTCTACTTGATGTATGGAACAAAACCGAAATACAGTAAGTCCCCGACTTTAACATTCGAGTTACAAACTTCCGCAGATACGAACGGACCACGAACTACGAACGTCTGTGATCTACGAACATTCGTAGATGCGAACTAATTGCGTAAGTAGCTCGCGTTTATTGTACAAAATAGACACACTGCTGTGCACCAGATAACGATATTTACAATTATATACCATATTTACAGTGTGTAAGTGAGTGTATAAAATGTCCAAATTCTGGTATATTGTATGTGTGTGCGTCTGGGGGTGCAGGAGAAATGAGTCAGACTCACCGGTTTCAATGAATCAGTCCGGGAACACGATAATGGAAAATGGCTGTCCTGTAAAGCTGAATACTGTAATCCTAATTTTGGAAAATCCTCAACGAGACAGAGTTCACAGTCCAATACAGCTCTGAGATAAAATGGCGTCTATTCGAATGCGCAGTAAACACCATGTAGCATTGTCTTCTGGACGCTGCCTTTAAAGGAGGTCACTTACTGCAAGTGACTGCACAACGTTCCGCCAGGTTCCACAGGGTCTGCACGCTTCCATGAGGACTGCCAGAAAAATTAAACATGTTTAATTAATTTATTAACATAATCACTACATCAAAACTGCAAAAACTCGCTGTGAATCGCGATAAACTATACTCACGGCCACCACATGAAACCCTGTTGTCTCTGTGTAGGTGAGATAGGGGTGTAAGACTCACTTTATCAGACTTACTAACGGATCTGACTTACGAACGTGCTTCCAGAACGGAACTTGTTCATAAGTCGGGGACTTACTGTATTAAGGTTTTGGCACCACGGACACACGGACTGGAGTCGAGGTCTTAGGGAATAAAGGGTCATTTTCTTTACAAAAAACGGGGGGGGTTGGGGGGGGGGTTTGCATTGATAATAAGTGGTGTTGACGGAACTGTTGTATACAAGCAATATCACAGTCGAGGTTTTGTTGATATTTAGTGCAACAGTACAAGCTTGAGTGTGATATTACTAAATTAATCTGCATTTTCTGACCTATCAAATTCGACAGTGCTGTGGTATAATTGGAAATAATTCACTGTGAAAAGTCATTCCTCATATTTCACTGTTTAACACGAATCTAACACTTCATGTGTGAGCGTTTTCAGTCTAGGTACTGTCTCAGTGTTGTGTGAATACTGTATTTTCAGGTGTCTGTGTTGCATGTGTGCAATGTCTATGTTTGCTTTGTGGACTTTATGTTGCCTCTGTCTCTCTGAGGGCCTACAGAAACACTGGCATATGATAACCTGAGAAAAAGTACAGTTCAAGTTCAAAGACATATATAACTGGCTCATATGTTTTATACATGCTAGTAATATAAGAGTAATTCCAAAAGTGTTTTAGCACTAAAAGCAGCTCCTAGTCCCTTATACAACCTTTATTTCACTGAATCACATAAATGGCTGCTAGCAGCGTCTAACTGTAGCAGCAGTTTGGAGTTAGCGCAATCATGCTTTACACAACTCCACTACTTTCACACATACAGTTATGCAGTGCAGATGAACTGTGAATATGATCCGCGAGTGGTATTACACAACAAACTGTAAACACCCTCTTCAGATACATCATCTCAAAATTTAATCAATTTTCATTTAAATGCTCACACATGCACAGCCATATTTAATCAATGGTATAGCCTGCTACATATGAGGGCCATATGAATCAGTACAATAGTAAAATGCAAATCAAATAAAAATTCTGTAATTAGTATATGGAATAAGACATGCACATATACAGTAAATCAGATACAGAGAAAAACCACATGAAGTTGTTATTAGCCATAAGGGTCTAGTCTTATACCGTATGTGCATAGATTTACTGAATAATTTCTTCACAGACTCCATCGCAACAGAGCAATATTTTAGATAATGGTCAAGAGGTAGTCTCTCCCACCTGGGCCCCCTACTCACTGGGACGAAGAGATGTACCTCCTGACAACACCATCATCAAAAAGGTACCTGCAACATTGCTTTTTCACCTAATAATATGAAATGTCAACAGGTCAGTTTTTTTTTTTTTTACTCAAATGTGGTATGTTCTATCATCATATATTACAGTAGTGCCATAGCAGATATACTCAGTCTAGTCCTTAGGGACTCCTGGAGCAGCCCACATTTTTACTCTATGCCAGCTAAAAACCTTTAATTACCTCACACTGACATGATGCAAGCTGGAACATAACCAAATTGTAGACAGACTGTGAGCAATATCATGAGCATAGACTGTGTAAGAACTGGACAACCCCTCCATGATGTCATCCATAGGTTTTCTAAAGAGTTTTGAAGCTTAACCGTGGGAACTCTGGTTGTTTCTTCCTTAGTAGGAGCTGACACCAACTAAACTCCAGTAAATCCAGAAATGGACAAATAGGCAGAAAGAATGGAGCTATTGGTTGGAACATACCTACTTACCTCAGTTAACACAAGCTAGCTAGCTTAGCTTTAGCTTAGCCTAAAATGCTAAGGTGGCTACTGTTAAGTTACATGCTAACATTACTTTACATGTGATTCATTTGTATATAGCAGTCAAAGGTTTGGACACAAGTTTGGATTCATTTTCAATCAATACTAGATATTTCTAAACTGTAAAATAACACATATAGCATTAGGTAATTAATTAGCATAAACAACAACAGTTAGTTTTTATTTTAAGTCACGAAGTTCAGCTGTTCTGGAACAGTTCTTGCAAGAACAGTATTGTCAAGTGCATTTGAAAAAAACAAAAAAAAACATCAAGCACCCTGATGAAATTGGCTCTCATGAAGACCAGGAAAACAAGACCAAAACTTACCTCTGCTGCAGAGAAGTTCATTTAGAGTTACCAGCTCCAAAAATCACCAGAGCATAAGTAGCAGACACATCTCAATATCAACTGTTTAAAGTAGATTATTGCATATTTTGGACACCTTCAGTATCATTTTACAATGTACAAAGGAAAGACCATGGGATTAGTCCAAACTTTTGACTGGTAGTGTACATTTCTTGTGGTTATTTAAACTACAATGATTGTAGTTAGATGGTTAGCTGAAGTGATGCATAGCAGACAGCTAACGGTTGTACTGTAGGTTGTAATGTACTGTACTGTAGCTGTCATTTAAACTGACCATAAACCTAATTATGGCTCAGTGTGATTTTAATTGAAAGTCATACCCGTACACTTATCATGAATGGAAATTAACTATGGAGACCAAAACCTTTTTTTTCTGTTATGAAGTACATTTTAACTTGGGACTCTGTGAAGATTGATTCATTTTTGGAGCCAGCACCTAGTGGTCATTTGAAGAACTGCATGTTTTGGCACTTGTGTGTTTTTAATTATGAGAGAGAATGTGTGGATTAAGATATTTTTAAAGACAATTGGACTTTTGCTTGGAATGTTGTGTTATTCTACATCCATCCTAAGCTTGGATGGCAAAAGAGTAAAGAATCGACTTTAAATCAGTTGATGCATGGTTGAACCCAGCAATATGTAGAAAACAGGCAAATAAAATATGTTCCTTACTAAAAAATAAAGTACTCCTGCTGTTTCTCATTATGATTCTCGACGACACTCAGCGTGGTTTATTGTCCTTATATTTTCCCTCACAATACATCTTCTAACTAATAATCTCTGATTATTTTGTGCTTGCTGCTCTAGTAAAGCTGTTCAATCTCAGAATTGCATCTCAATCTAGTCTTGATTGCTGTGTTAATGTTTTGAAATGTCAGGGTTAATTGCTTCTCTTGAGTCATTCATTCTCTCTGTGCTGCATTCTTCCTCAGTCTCCTTAGCAACTAGTCACTCTGTATATGTTCATAGGCTGTCACTCAAAGCTACTGAGTTTTTCAGAGCTACTGTACAGTACTAAAATCTAATGGAGTACAATGCACATTGTTTTGAGCCATGTGTATATGACGGACCATACAGTGTGTTCACACCATCTCAAGTGCCTGAAGTTTTTTTTTTTTTTTAGATCGCATTGAGTAAACAGTGCTGCAGAGTGACAAAAATAGAAGACGGTGCAATAAGATGAGCTAGTTTCAAGCTTCCCTAAGGTTTATGGTAGCTCAGTATTTGTTTTCTGCTAAATCAATATAAACCTGAGGTTCATCAATCACAAGTAAAAAATTATGGGTGCTATATGATGTCACACTATTTGATCTGGTACAGTATATGCAGTGCTGAAATTTTGGAAATCCTCAACTTCAAATAAATTCCCCTCATCATTCTACATACAATACGACACAATGACAAATTAAAAGTGTTTTGTTCATTTTTCAGTAATAGCATACATCTTTGGATATTTCTCCTTAAGTCATTTGTAATGACTGGAGGCTTTAGCCAGAAGCTTGTGTCATTATCATGAAGACTGAAATGTGCCATTTACATAAGTATTTAGACCCATCATATAGTACTTAGAACTGTTAAAGCACCTTTGAGGGTAATAACAGCCCCAAATCTGCTCGTAAATGGTGCGACAAGCTTGGCACATGTTTCTTTTTTCTTCCATTCTTTTTAGCAGAATCAACCAGGTTGGATGGGCAGTGTCTGTGCACAGAATGATAAAGAAAAAAAAAGGATTAGAATCTATAATCTATATATTATTTTCTTTTGTTATTTCATTCAAAAAGCGAAACTCATTCTTGATTCATTACATGCAATGTGAAATATTTGAAGCCTGTTGGTTTTCATTTTGATGATATCTGCTTACAGGTCATAAAAAATCCTGTATTTCAAAATATTAGAATATTTCATCTCGATTTTGAGTAATTCTCCACTTATACAGTGTAAATACGGTGTATTATGTTTATAGAAAGTTGACTGGAAGGGCAAAGTGTGAAAAGTATGGTAGGAAAAGGTACACAAGCAACAGGGATGACTGCAGACGTAAGAAGATTGTCAAGCAAAGCCGATTCAAAAAACTTGGAAGAGCATCAAAAGGAGTATAGTGAGGCTGGAGTCAGTGCATCAGGAGCCACCACACACAGCCGTCTTCAAGGAATAGGCCATATCTGTTGCATTCCTTGTATCAAGCCACTCCTGAACCAGAGATAACATCCAGAAGCACCTGGGCTAAGGAGAAAAAGAACTGGAACATTGCTCAGTGGTCCCGAATCCAAACATTGTACATTTTACTTGCAAATCAAGGTCCCAAAGACTGGAAAAAGAATAGAGATGCATATAATCCAAGATGCTTGAAGTCTATAGCATGAAGTTTCCAGAAGTCCGAAGTCGATTCAACTGCCTACCCGGAGTTTTTAGAGTTCTTCTTGCTTCCTTCTGCTGACAAGCTGCATAGAGATGCCAAAGTATCTTCTTTTCCAGGAGGACTTAACACCAGCCCACAGTGCCAAAATTTGATGACCATGATATTACTGGGCTTGATTGGATAGGCAACTAGCCTGACTTGAACCTCATAGAGAATCTATGAGGTATTGTCAAGAGGAAGATGAGCAGCTTGTCAGCAGAAGGAAGCAAGAAAAACCCGACTCAACAATACAGGGAAACTGAAGGCTGCTATCAAAGCAACCTGGTTTTTAATAACTCCTCAGCAGTGCCACATGCTGACTGAATCCATGCCATGCCGCACTGATGCAGCAACTAGTGCTAAAAAAGCACCTCCCGAGAATTGGAGCCTAAAATTAACATGATTTTTTAGAATTTCTGTATTGCAAATCCTTTTTTTAGGCTGATCTTAGGAAAAATACAGTAGATACTAGATAACAGATGTTTGAT
>JAQMYL010000036.1:10426324-10442697 GCA_030014365.1 Clarias pachynema
TGCGCACTTCATTGAGAACTCATTTGGATTATGATTAAATTAGCATGTTTGTTTTGGCGTCGGTCCAGATTTAACCTATTTGGGTCCGGATGCGGACCAGAGTCCGCCTATTGAGTACCCCGGGCCTATACGATCAACATCCAGTCTATTTTTTCTGGGCTCAGCATATACCATTAATTATTTACTTCAGCTACTTCATTTATTTTGGACTTTGCACTATTCCTTTATGTGAGTGAACCTATAGGGTATGTTTAAGTTGAGCTGATCTGTTAAATGATTGTAGGAAAAAAAGAAAGCACCTGCTAATGTCATTGTTAGTAAGATCCAGGCGCTCCAGGCCTTGCAGTACAGTTATTTCTTCAGGAAGACTCTTCACCTTGTTATCTCTCAGCTCCAAAACACTCAGAGCACTCAAGTGTTTTAGATGATCTGCCTCCAATACCTCAATCTGATTATTCCCGCAGTGAAGCTCCTACAGAAAAGAAACAGCAACCAGTGTTGATTTAGAAACAAAAAAGAAATCAAAGGCACTGGCAACCAATGTTTCATATTAATTTCATTTGTATGGTCTCATTTAGAAATATCAGGACTTGTGCATTGATGATTTACCTTCAGTTTATTAAAAATGATTCAAACAAGCCTTATTATTGTTCATGGTTAATAGCCTCCCTAAACCACTCCATAGAAAGCAGTTTTAATAGATGCAGCTGAAATACCTTGAGTGTTTTGCAGGAGGGCAGCTCCGGAAGAAAGCGCAGTTTGTTGTGCCTCAAGTACAGCTGCTCGAGAGATGCCATCTGTGCCAGGACAGGCGGCACGCTCTCCAACTGATTCCGAGAGCAGTCCAGCATTCTCAAGTCTACAGAAGGAAAGAGCTTAACAAATGCTCTCCCAAAAAGACATCAGCTAAACCAGGAACAATCTGATGCTTACTTTTCATTCCGCTGATTGAAGGGGGCAGGCACTTCAGATTGTTGAAGGACAGATTCAGTTTTACAAGATTGCTGAGGTCTGCCAGGCTGTCTGGTAGAGCCATTAATTTGTTGTTGGAGACATCCTTTAATTTAGGAGGAAATTTGGAAAACCAGTTACAATTAAAGTAGAGAGGATTATTTAATATGATGAAAACAAATAAGCAGTAAATACACCCAAACAAGAACCTTATTTTCCTTTAAAATATTTTTCCTTTTCCATTAGTAACTGAGTAATAACACAATAATTAATTTTAATTGTCAAATGGGTGCAAAAATAAAGTAAAAATTAGTTCCATAAAATAACAATTAATTTTCGACTTTTACCTAATTTCAGACATTATGATCTGGGAATCAACTTGACCGCAAAGTTTAATAATTTTACTACTAATAAAACAATAATTACTGCATAAGCTACAGTATGATGCGAATACAAGGGAAGTTCAAGTCAAACCAAGACGTTTATTGTGCAGAATAATTTAACACAGTTATGAGAGTAAAAACTACTTTTATTTCTCTATATAATCCCCTGCTACACTAATGCACTTATACAAGAGTTTCACTAGTGCTTGAATACCACTGAGGTTCAAGTTTCCTCAGTATGCCAGAGCCATGACTGACTGCTTCATGTCTGAAACACTGACCTGCCAGGAACTCCTTTAATAGCCAAACACGTGGAAATCACAGCGAGGTCAAAACTATATGAGGGATGTGGCAATAACTCCCAGCTGAGTTGTTGTAATGTGTAAATAGTGTTCGTGAATGATTATGTGTACAGTTCTCACGGACAAATGCGTCTCTTCTGCAAGTTGGCAAGATGTTATCTGTCGACTTTCAAGGATCAGGTGTTCCACTCACTGAATGTTCACATGAACGACTGCAGGGGCGCTGAGACACCTCAGCCAGGATCGCCAGTCACGGATGTACAGCCTACTATTAACCAATAAAATGTTTTACTGCGGCTAAGAGTCTCATCAACGTACTGCGCTTAAAGTCTTCTGGAAATGTCAATTGGTTTTATGCCTTCATTTACAAGAAATTCAAGTCCTGGTTTTACTAAAATGCCCCTTGTATGTTAAATTCTTATTGTATGACATTAAATATAGACCAATATTTATCTTTAAATTATCCATTATTTCAATTAAACACTTTTAATGAAGCAAAAAACACACAAAAGTCAGAGGGAAAGGAAAATAACATTTCTTTTGTCATTTTCTATTCTTATTTTTTTTCACTATGTCTTTAGAATAGCTTGAACAATCCAAAAGTGTTTAACTTTACATATGGCTTTTTAAAGGTTGTATCCCAACTTTTGAGCCATTTTTTAATTCCTAGTGTTTAATTTCTGTATGAAGTTTTCATACTCACAAAATCCTCCAAGTGGCACAACTGGCCCAATTCTGCAGGCAGCTGTTCGAGCAGGTTCTGCTGCAGATGGAGACATCGCAGGTTTGTCAGGCTCCAAAGCTCCGTGGGCAGCTCTGTCAACTTATTATGACTGAACAGAACAGCTACCATTAAAAAAGTATGAAAAATTCAAGCTCCAGAAAACATTCTCAATAAACATACCTCAGGATGAGTTTCTGTAACTGCTCCAGCTCGCCAATAGATGCCGGCAATGCTGTGAGTTGGTTGTCATGAATCTAAAAGAGTTGATTCACAACCCATTACCGTTGATACCCATTACCTTCACATAAGCCTTGTTCGAGAAAACAAACAAAAACACCTAGTGTCTAGTGTTCAACTCACGTCTAAAACCACAAGCGCAGGCAGGAGTTTGATGTCTTCAGAGATTGTCTGGAGTTTGTTGGAGGAGAGCAGGAGTTTGGTGAGATCTGTCTGCTCCCACCATCGCTCTGCTGCACTGAAGGACAGGTTCTTCTGAGCTTCTTCTGGAGGGTCCACATTTATCCTCCAAACACTCTGAGGAACTTAAGTAAAGAGAAACTATTTTCAGCTAACTGAAACCATACATGAATGGATGAATCTGTGGATTGATGAAGTATTGATTGTGGATGTGTGAATGGATGGATGGGCGAATATAAATGGGTAAATAGAAGAAATAATGTGTAAATGGGGGTGAGTGAATAGAGTGATGAATGAGTGAAATGAAAGATGGATAGATGGATGGATTACATTTTTTATGTTGGATGGGAGGGTGGGTGAAATGCATGAATGGTTGGGTGAAATGGATGGATGGATGGATGGATGAGTGAAATGGGTGGATGGTTGAGTGAAATGGGTGGATGGTTGGGTGAAATGGGTGGATGGTTAAGTGAAATGGGTGGATGGTTGAGTGAAATGGGTGGATGGTTGGGTGAAATGGGTGGATGGTTGAGTGAAATGGGTGGATGGTTGAGTGAAATGGGTGGATGGATGGGTGAAATGGGTGGATGGATGGGTGAAATGGGTGGATGGTTGAGTGAAATGGGTGGATGGTTGGGTAAAATGGATGGATGGTTGGGTAAAATGGATGGATGGTTGGGTGAAATGGGTGGATGGTTGGGTGAAATGGGTGGATGGTTGAGTGAAATGGGTGGATAATTGAGTGAAATGGGTGGATGGTTGGGTAAAATGGTTGGGTGAAATGGGTGGATGGTTGGGTAAAATGGGTGGATGGTTGGGTGAAATGGGTGGATGAATGCTTGAAATGGGTGGATCGGATGGATAGGTGATGGGTGAATGTATAAATGAATGGAAGGCTAAACAGAATGATGGACGGGTGAATGGATTTGGACTTAAAGTGAGTGTCAATGATCACTTGGCCTGCTCTGAATGACTCTTTAGCTAGTTTGGACAACTTTAGTTATAACCTTAATACATTCATTGGCTGATGATGACATAAATAAAGTGAAACATTTCATACTGAACTGTGTTAATTTTTATTAAATTCAGACATGCCCAATATATCATATGAAGCTCTCCGCATTACTACACTATGTGTCTATGTGCTCTCTCCACACAGCTCAACGGTCCTCCGCACGACGGTTGATGACGTATGCACGACTTTTATCGACCAATCAGAGCGCACCGAACAGCTGACTTACAGTACACCCGTCTGATGGCAAACTCGCATTTATTTCCGTGTTAAATATGAATGTAGTCGGTTAATTTTATTAATTAATTCCTTTCCGCGGTGTGTTTGCATTGTGTGTACCTTCACTCAGCCCGCGGCCGGACAGGTTGAGCTGCCCGCTCTGCCTGGCGCTCTTCAGGAGTCCTGCCGGTACCGGACATTCCGGAGTGTCCTGCCTGAACCCAGCCCGAGGGTCAGCTACAGCTCCTCTCTTAAACCGAGACATGGAACACACACACACACACACTATTCTACAGATTAAAAGAAAATACACACACCTGTAAGGCAACACACTGCATAAAGTCAGTGTGTGTATGTGTGAGAAGCCAGAAACTACACTGCCTCTTCTGTTTACAAATTAAAAGTCTTTGTTCAACGCTCACCATCGCCAGTGTTACAGTACATACACTAGCAGGCAGGGGGGAAAAAGAAAATAATAATTTTATATAGTATATATATACTATATATATATAGTAATTCAATAAAAAATTTTTAATTACTATATATATAATTCAATTAAAAAAATGTAACATACAGTTTATATTGTACTGATTCATAGACTGATATATTACAAGTGTTAATTTATTTTAATACATTTCTTATAGCTGATGAAAACCCAACATTCAGTATCTCAGAAATGTTTAATTTTCCTAAGACCAATTTAAAAAAGAATTAAAACATTAACTGATTTTTAACACAACACTGCTGGACTACTGAAAAGGATGAACATGTACAGCACTAAATACTTGGTCGGGGATCCCTTTGTATGAATTACTGCAGCAATGCGGTTTGGCATGGAGGCGATCAGCCTGTGGCACTGCTGAGGTGTTATTAAAACCCAGGTTGCTCTGATAGCGACTTTCTGTTGCTTTTTGTGCTATTCTGTGTTGTTGGGTCTGGTGTCTCATATCTTCATCTTCACAATACGTCGTAGATTCTCTATTGGGTTTAAGTTGGGCGAGTTTGCTGGGCAATCAGGCACAGGGATAACCATGATCCTTAAACCAGTTATTAATATTTTTGGCGGTGTGGGCAGGTGCCAAGTCCTGCTGGAAAATGAAATCAGCCTCTCCATGAAGCTGGTCAACTGGACCTTGGGCTGACCTTGGACCTGATAAAACACAGTGGACCAACACCAGATGACACGGCTCCCCAAACCACCACTGACTGTGCAAACTTTACAACTCAAGCAACTTGGATACTGTGCCTTTCCTCTCTTCCTCGAGTCTCTGACCTGGATTACCAAATGAAATGCAAAATTTACTGTTTATCTGAAAATAGCTCTTTGACCCCTGAGCAACAGTTCAGTTCGGTTTGTCCTTAGCCCAGGTAATACACCTCTGACATTGTCTCTGGTTCAAGAGTGGCTTGACACAATGCGACAGTTGTAGTCCATGTCCTGGATATGTCTGTGCGTTGTAGCTCTTGAAGCACTGAATTAAGCTGCAGTCCACTCCTTGTGAATCTCACCTAAATTCTTGAATAGGCTTTGTTTCACAATCCTCTCAAGGCTGCAGTTATCCCTTTTGCGTGTGCACTTTTCCACCACATTTTCCCCTCCCACTCAGCTTTTCAAGAATGTGCTTGGAAACAGTAATCTATGAACAGCCAACGTCCTGAACCAAACTGAGAGACCAATTAAAGGATCAGGACACCTTTGCAGGTATTTTGAGTTAATTAGTTGATTAGCGTGTGACACGATGAGTCTCCCATATTAAACTTTTTTTTACAATATTCTTATTTTTTGAGATAGTGAATTTTGGGTTTTCATTAACTGTAATAAAAATCATCCAAATTAAAAGAAATAAACACTTGAAATATATCAGTCTGTGGGTAATGAATCTATATAAAATGAGTTTCATTTTTTGAATTAAAAACCCAAACCTTTCAATGATATTCAAATTTGTTGAGATGCACCTATATATACAGTACAATACTGAACAAGTCTTTGACACCCTGTTTAGTTTTGTTTCTTTGTACAAACTTTGTTATACAAAGTTATATTTCATTTATGACATTATAAAGTCCCAAATGTACAAATACACAATTCTGATATTACCAAATATTTGCTTTCAGTACAAATACAATATAACTTTAGTCTTACAGGACAATATCTGTAGGCCAGAAGCAGCATATTTTGTAAAATAGCATATTTTGTATTTTTCATTAAAAAAATATAATAATTATAATAATAATAATAATAATAATAAAAAGCTTCTGGGTTTTGCATGCATGAAAAAAGAAGCAGGTCCCTCAGAAGGACTGTGGATGGTTCTGCAGGATTGTCAGTAAAACCTAGTAGCTCATTTCCTTATAAAATCGCACCAATTGTACCTGAGACTATTTAACCAGAGAGTAGTTACACCAATTATTGACTTTGTTTTGTATTATATGTAAAAAAAAAAAAAAATAATAATAATAATAAAAAAATTGACCATAAATAAGAAATAACCTATTACATTAATAAATGTAATTAAATATTGACTACTCTCACATCTTTACAAAAAGGTTAAGAATATCAGTTCCTGTGGATAGGCAAAGTATACGTAACACCCGCTGATTAGCGCTGTGTCCTTACACCTTCAGGGTTGAGAGTTCAATTCCCACCTCGGGTCTGTGTGCATGGATCTCAAGCATGTTCTTCCTGTGCTTGGTGGGTTTTCTCTGGGTACTCCAGTTTCCTCTCACAGATATGCAGCTTAGACTAATTGGCTTTCCCAAATTGCCCATAGTGTGTGTACCATGTGATGAATTGGATCTCCTTGTGCCCTACGTCTCCTGGGATAGGCAGGGCCCCCTGCGACCCTGTACACTGGATAAAGCGGTATAGACGGTGAGTGACTGAGATTAATTCTTTAGTTCAGCCTTTATAAAACTGACAATGTTGTCACAAATATTTTGTTAATGTGCATAAAAAAATCAAAGAATACTAAATGCCTAATAACGCCTGTAATGTACAGCAGTTCTTCATTCCAATATTTTTGATTAATCACACAACTGTTGTTCTCTTTTGAACTTTAGGAGCTCTAATACCTGAACTTTGACTTTTTTTTTTTAAATGACCTAATTGATGACAGAACACAAAATACATTATATAATTTAGCATGAGTGCATGATCGTAAAATTACAAGTTGTGTAACTGTTCAATCATAAAACCTTTCCATGACCTATGGCTCATTCACATCACATCTTTCCTACTTTTTCATATCTCTTTAAATGAGCAATTTTTACATATATTATTTTTTCAGCTGAGGGCTATCCTTAGTAGCACCAAGAGGTAACCATAAAGTATGTGTGTTTAAAAAATGGTGAACTACAAAAACTAAGTATCCATTGTTGTTTTTATCGCTGCTCCCATTTAGGGGTTGCCACAGTAGACCATCTTATCTGCATACCTCAGCTTGGCACAGGTTTCCTCCCTTTCTAACACAACCCTCTCATTTTTATCTGGACTTGGGACCACCATCCAGCGGCTGGGTTTGGAATATTGGCTCAGAATCAAACCCGTGCCCTTTGCATAGCGATGAGAAGTCCACCACTGAGCCACCAATGCCCCTGAGGACTGATGACTATACAAGTCGCAAAACAGACATGACAATTTTTGAATGTGCATGTTTATTGAAAAGAACAGCAAAGAACCCTATGTGGGCAACATGTAATAATACTTTAGCAGACTCACTGGCCTGGCAACTAAATATTAGTTACATATTCATCATTTCATTGAAAAAAATCGCAATACAGTAAAGAATAAAGAATCAATACATACATATACACTGATATGGTAACTGAACATTGTATAAAAATACATCTCTTGGTTAAAATTAAACAAATGCATCAGTAAGTGCGGGTCTTCATGATCTAATGAGAAACTGAAAGGGTAATCTAGATTTGTCGTATCTAATTGCAGCAGACGAACGAACATTGAAGAAGAGAAGGTGCTAAATCTAGATTATTGTCATTAAGTTATTATTAAGTTATTCTCATTAAGCATAAAAAATAAATGACATAGCAATATCAATGCATTCTCCTGCAGCAAAATGTATAACTACAATCTGTATTGCTTTATTCTGTTGCATACTGCTAATCAATACATACTGTAGAGTTAAACATGTTGCTTTTGAAAATATGATCCTGAATTTAGATTCTCAAACGGCAAGAGGAAAATATAACCATGAGAAACAAGGTAAAACAAGCAAATCAAGTTTGTCTTTTTCTACTTATAAATGATACACTAATATATACTCACTGACATTCTGGCTAGAATGTGCATATTCCCTAATACAGCATGTGCCTTCAAGTACATAATTAAAAAAGAGACATTCACAGAACACTGAAGTCAATAAATACGTAACAGGCAAAGCATATACACTGATATGGCTGTTGCCCTCAGGTATCTGACCACTACTACACGTGTGTGCGCAGTGATACATTTTCAACAAAGACACAAAAAGAAATGGAAATCATTGTTGTCAATATAAGCAAGAGAAAATGCACCTAAAGTTTGGGGAACCTAGTCTCATAAAATCATTCTAACAATCAAAGAGCTTTTACTTTACAAAACAGCTCAGAAGTGCCAGTTAAGTTCTGAACTAAGTTCTACATTAATGTCTAGTTTCAAGATTACCAGCAGATGGCCGACTAATCTGTACAAAGAATAACCAGAGAAATGCTTTACCATGGATAAATGAGTGCAAAAATTTTAGGGGTGTGCCAATCTAATGTCATTTAGGACAGTTTCTGTATGTAGCATACATATACACCGATCAGCCATAACATTATATTGCAAAACATTATGCCTGGTATTGTGTGTGATCGTGTCACCAGTGTTTACTTACATATAATACAGTAATCACTACGCAATGTTAAAATGTGTTATGACTGATCGTTGTACTGTATGTACATCTATCATGTACAAATTAAACAAGGGGCGTTCAAGTCGTGAATGAAGATGTAACACAGATTGACGTTTACAGACTTCAAGCACAGTACAACCTGATTCTTAAAAATTGACGGATAACTTGTCACCAAATTGCAGAAGAGATGAATCTGTCTATGGGAACTGTACACATAATCATTCACGATCACCATTTCCACACGGCTGAGTTATTGCCAGATTCCCCGTACAGTCCTGGCCTCACTCCAAGCCACTTCCACATGTATGGGTCATTAAAGGAGTTCCTGGGAGGCCAGCATTTCAGATATGAAGCAGCTAGTCTGATCATGGCTCTGGCATACTGAGAAAACTTTCTACCTGATGGGATTGACGCATTAGTGAAACGCTGGGATAAGTGCATTAGTGTAGAGGGGATCATAGAGAAATAAAAGAAGGTTTTAATCTCATAACTGTGTTCTGTTATTCTGCACAATCAAAATTCCTGGTTTGATTTGAACGCCCCTCATACATCAAAATCAATGCTGATTTATGCTAATTGGTTTTGATAAATTGTCAGAAAATATATCCAAGTGTAAGTGTGTAAGCTTTTAGATGTTAAAGACCTCTGTGATTATAATTTACAGTAGCTATGCTACAGTAGATTTGCATATATATTATATACAGTATAATAAAAACAATCGTGATGAAATAGAAAAATAGCTGAGGAAGCCTTGAGGAGCCGCTCAGTTGACTACGCAACCAATAAAGAGAAGAGCACAGCCAAGCTGATCACCAGGAGTACGGAGGCTGAAGATACCACTGCAGAAGAAACAACACATACAAACAAACACACAAAAAAGAAAAAAGATTTATGCAATGAAACAAAATCATTACAAAACTTCCCAAACATATATATACACAGTATATATATATTTGGATATCATTTTCAAATGTGATAAAAGGAAGACCTGAGTCATTACAAAAAGTCATTCATTTATTTATTTACCACTATTACACCCACGTCTCAATTAGATAAATATAAAAAGGTCACCCATGCCCCATTTAGAGAACAGAAATGAGTTTACCTGCTGAAGAGGTATTGCATTCTATGGCTAACAGCGCATCCATGTAGCTCTGGCCAAGCCAATCCTCATAGGTCTTTTTCTCACCAACACCAATTATGCTCACTGTGGAGTCTTTAAAGATCAGATCCGATCCCTCATATTGACTGGAGTCAAACATCCTGAAGTCTGTGTTAGTGCTGACCCCGAAGAATTGCTGAAGATAGTACACCCAATATAAGCATTGTGTACTATTGGTCATTTATACCACAAACAAATTCGGATATTTAAGGCTGCATACAGTACACCCACCTGAGCTTTGTCTAAAAGACCAAAGATAATGTGAGGGTTGGTGTCGGGCCGAACCATCACAGCATGGGAGGGGACACGAGCAAGGTTACAGTGTTTATACTGACTGACTTCAGCACGAGACTCTTGAGGACACAGCAGTTGGAAATCTTTCGAGTTCAAGTTGAGGGCCCAAGGATCTGTACTATTACCTGATAAAGAAAATGTTCATCTGTATTAGGGAATTAGATTATGAGATTGTGCTTCTATAATGTACAGTAAGTTTAACGACTCAAAAGTGTGATGTACCACCAGTATTCTGGGAAACGGTGGAATGTTTCACAAATGCAACCTCGCCTGCTTCCTGAACCAGACACCTGAAACAAGAGGTTGTTAAAATATGTTTATACTGATATATTTTTTTTCCTTTATAAAATCCAGAAATGCATACAAATCTACAAATACATTCCTCATATCAGTAAGTTACCTGAAGGCTCCGTTGTAACCATCAAAGAGATCCTGGCCTTTAACACACTTGTTCTGACCCTTGGCGTCTCCGATGCACTGTGTACAAAGGTTGCTGGGAAATCCAGGCTGATTGGCACCAGGTACACAGCTTGCTCTAAAGAACTCTCCAGCAGCTGGGTTAAAAATACACATGGATATGATCTCACTGACTGTGTGGCAAATAGCAGGTCTTAATTCTAGTAAATATTTATCCATGCTTTCTTCCATTTATCCATGCAACACTTTTTCTTTAAACATTGTGGCTTAGTAGATAATCTTTATGATTTTGCACACTATTATGATGAAAGCTTTTTCAAACAACTATGTAAGTTATTTATGAGCTTAAGACGGGAAATAAGCAGTTTACACAAATAAAAAAAAGGAAGTCAGTGCAAAAGAAATTTAGTTATTGGAAATTTCACTTATTCCATGTGGATTTGGCCAGTAGCAATTCCCATTTTTTTTGTCAGATGCACTGATACATTCACCATAATGTTGACCATGTGAGTTAAAATGCACGTTGCACACAGACCTTGAACTGAGCCACAGCAGTAGTGATACAGTACAAAGAGAAACTCTTTGCACTAACCTTGAGCAGCTTGGCACTTCTGTACTCTGATAAGGCCTTTCTCAACAAGCACGCCTACTGGAATGTTCCAGCCAGCAGTCCTGCCGTAGCCTGTGTGACACGATGTCCGGCCCCTCAGATCACTGTATCTTTGGATGTCTCGATTGCTTCTCTTTATAACAGCCACAGCGTAGTAGATACTACCATCACTGTCCCCTAAAATGACAAAACATGGTCTGCTGTTTGTATGAATTGAGATCGTCTCACAGGCTTGGTATACAGTAAGTGTTTTGCAACTCAGTACACAGAGGAGGACAGCAGTGATTACATGATGACACTGTAATATTACAGTGTTAATATTATGCGAATAATACGAGATGATAAGGCTGTCTCCTAACCCGTGTAGCTTTCTCCTGCAGCAGGCACCAGGCCAAAAGTTTTTCCTGCAGTAAAGATATAGCCTCCATCAAGCGTGACGGCATCTGCCTTTTTGTTCTGTGTGTACAGAGCGGAACATTTGAGCAAGTCTTTAAAAAAAATAAAAAAAACCAGAGACAAAAAACTCGTAGTTCTCATCTGAAGTGGTCTACCTTTATTTTCTCCATGCAGTCTTCCACGGATGTTCCATATAAACACTGGATGTTTGGTGCGAGTCCTTTTTTATTAAAGGCTAGAGCCATGTCTCCACATTTCTGCTGCTCACCAAAGGACAGCACACACCAGGTCAGGGTCTCAGGGACATCTACAATACGCAGACACACACACACCATATATAAGAGTGTACTAATATACACCATACACGAACATGGAAATATTAAAATGCCAAAAGATGAAGCAATGCTTGTATCTACTATTTGTGAGAGCAAAGGTCACCTCTGTCTACACTGTAGCTTGTTCTAGTAGGGTTACGATGTGGATTTTAATTAGGATGAAACTGTTCTGTGATTGCACTTTGCCAAGTATAAAAGTAGTTAAAGTAAACTATTTTAATAATTCGAAATAAGGGTGGAAATGGGTTTATTTGGATTAGATGGATTTATTTAAAATACATTTATTTAAATGTTATAGTCCACATTATTATTATTATTATTATTATTATTATTATTATTATTAACAACAACAATAATAATAATAATAACAATAATCATCATAATACACATATGTAATCAAATGATTAAACTTTTTGTGCCTCATAAAACCCATGAGTAGTTTCATGACTACACCAAGGTGCTGTGCTGTAAAAATGTTTTTTGTTTTTTTTATTGCTAAAAAGTTTTCTGCAAACAAACAGAAATAAACCTCAACTAATTTTTATGATTCCGACATAACCTAGTCATACATTATGATATATCTCATTAATATCTAGTCTATATCAAGTCTCATCAAATTAGGGTTATGGTATCTCACACACTAATCAGGCCTTCTGCGAAAACACATTTATCACCACAATTGTGTAACACTTTTTTTTCCAACTACCGTTGAAGTCCAGTGCTTTCGGCTCAGAAAGAAGGTACTGATACAGATCAAATTCATGACCAGTATCGAAAGAAACATTTTTGAGTGTAGTGACAACACACATACAGTACAGTACACAAACGTCTGATTGATATAGTGTAAATATGGATTAAAAGACGAGTTCTAACCATTGCAGTCCATAGCTTTCAATATGTTGTAGTATTCTCGTCCCATCCAAGCAATGTAGTCCTCATGCTCAGCAGGGATAAAGCTTGTGGAGTTGTCACTGAACAATAGATTTTCACCCGCAAATTCAGTAGAGGAGAAAATAGAGAAGCCAGACTTTTGCTGCGGGAATAAAGTCATTTTTTTTAACATGAGCTCAATATATATTTAAGATATTAAAATCAACATTAAGTAAATAATAAAATATGTTGGGCAACGATATTATAGAACAATAATTAATGCCGAGGTGGTGTCATTATTTTCAAATAGCAGCATGCTATTAACTATCTACCAAAAGTAATCCAAGGAATAAAAACTAATGAACCAGCGACAGGGTCATGGGCGGCCAAGGCTAACTGATGCATGCGGGGGAGTAAAGGCTGGCCTTAGAAGAGCTACTGCAGCTCAAATTGTTGAAAATGACTCAATTCTGGTTCAGATAAAAATGAACCAGAACACACAGTGCATCACTGTTTGTTACATATAAGGTTGTGTAGCTGCAGACCAGCCAAGGTGCCCATGCTGACCCACGTCTACCCCAAAAAGTGCCTACAATGGGCTTGTGAGCATCAGAAAGGGTAACAAAATGAATGCATTGACATAAACCTGTGATTTGCATTACAGCTGGAACTACTGTTAATCAACAACTGCTTGGTTAAACAGATTCAAGTATGAAGCATTTCATCACATAACATTTAAGAGAAAGGTTCTTACCTGTCCCTCTTTAAGCATGTTATATATCGCAGATCTGTCCATGTCAAAGCGGACCACAATGCCCCTGGACGGCACTCGGGCCAGGTTGCAGCGTCTGTAATCTGAAACAGGACTCCGGGTTCCATCCGAGCAGAGCAATTCGAAGTCGGCAGACTTGAGACTCTGCGCCCAAATGTCCCCTTTTCCTAAAAGAAAATAATAAATACTATGTGAAATAATAGTAATAGTATTAATAGTCTTCTTGCTTAATGTCCTGCTGCAGTACCGGTTTAGTATTCTGTCCTGTGTTGTTCTGTGCTACACTTATGGGGGATAGGATAGGGATAGGGTCCATCCACATGCCATCCGGCACATCGGGGATGGATACTCCCCACCCTGGAGATATACTGTATCGGTCATTCTGTGGCAGTTACCAAAAGGGTCAGGTGTCATTCACACACTACAGGCAATTTGGGAACGCCAATTAGCCTAATCTGCATGTATTTGGACTGTGGGAGGAAACTAGAGCACCCCGAGAAAACCCACCAAGCATGGAGAGATCATGTAAATTCCACGCACATAAACCCAAGGCGGGAACCCCGATCCTGCAGGTGCAAGGCAACAGTGCTAACCATTAAGCCACTGTGCCACCATAACCATATGGGAGTGATATCAAACTGTTATTTTTAGTAAGAAATGGACTTGCCATCAGTGTTTTCACCAACTGTGGTGTGCTTAACAAATGCTACTTCTCCTGCATCCTCAACAAGGCATCTGCAGAAAGAAGAAGAAGAAAAGGAAAAAAAGAAAGCAAGAAAAAAACATTAATGTTTCCTCCACAGTAATGATCAGGTCGCAATTTTACAGATTTTCAACAGTGTGTCTGGGTTTTAAGTATCAGAATGCTATCTATCTATAGCTTATATACAGTATGTTTTTCTCATAACTGCGATAAGTTGTGTATGTTACAATCATTTCCATCAACAAGTATCATCCTTAGTTTAATGAAAAAGTGCGATTAATCATTTTAGGTCTGAGCATTTCATGTAATAGATATACAGTACAACACCATAGCACTTTGTTGGTTATCTCAGGTTTCTCCATAGAGAGCTGTAGACCTTCACAAAGAGTCTTTATTTAAAGAGACCATGCCTTCACATTCCTCGCTTTAGCTCTGCCTTTAGGATCTTGTTCCTAAGCCATAGTTAATGATGTCAGAGCGTGTCCGAGCCTCAGCAAGCCTTGATTTTGAATCAGTAGTGAAAGCTACTGATTCAAAATCAAGGCATAATGAAAGCATAATGAAAAGTACATTACCTGAAGGCTCCATTGTATGAGTAGTATTTCTCATTGCTGCTTGCTTCACACTTATGCTCTCCAGATCCATCTCCTGCACAGAGCTGGCACAGAGACGGAGCCTGGCCTATTGCTCCAGGAATGCAGCTAGCGTTGAAGAATTCTGCAACTCCTAGACATCCAAAAAAAAAACAAACATTGTTCCTCATCCACACATATCCTTTTCTGTGACATTATTTTTTGATAACCAATTATCGAACGGTCTTCACATATCGTGCATAAACATAAAACAGGGAATAATGCTCTTAGACATGATGTGTGCACCTTGTGTCACATTACAGGCCATAACAGACATCTTTCCCCTGTCGATCAGATGGCCTATGGGCATGTTCCACCCAGCTGTACGCCCAATCCCAGTGTGGCATGTCTTCTTCCCCTTTAGGTTGTTGATGTTAATGTATGAATTCGTCTTCTTCACCACAGCAACTGCATAATACGATGTTCCTACATCTATAAGTCAGAAAGTCACAGAGTCAATATGAGCTCACTTCTGTCTTAACAGTGAAGAACAGGTAATATTTAAAGATAACACACTGGTGGTTCATGCCATGCAATCTGACCGTAAATATGTTTTCTTATTTTAAAAAAATCTCTTTAAAATATATAGTGTAATATTATATAGCATATACTGTATATAGTGATAGCACTATGTGTAGGATTATATATATAAAAAAAACTCATACTATCAGAACTGGACTCTGCTGCAGCAATGTTGAATTGGTTTTCCTTTCCAAAATCATAGATGTCCTTGGCACTGGTAGAAAATGCATCGACTTCATTTCCCTAAGGACAACCATAAGAGATAAGCTGAACCATAAGCGGTACTTTTTCATTTACTAATGCAGACTGCCTGTAAGTACACTGTCTTTTAAACATGGAAAGTAATTTGTCACTTTTAGAAAGTTCATGTCATACATGTGGAAAAGTTATCCCAATGTTTTCTTAGTGCTCAAAAACTTGAAAAGGACAATAAAAGGAATGACAAAGCACTGCAATGCTACATGTACATGTCATGACCTAACTTCACTCCATTAAGAGTGATGGTTTCGTGTAGAGGATGTTACCTTGAGTTTCTGCATGCATTCAGTGGCTGAGTTTGTGAGGACACAGCCCAGCGTAGGCCGGATAGAGGCGATGCTGAACGCTGCTGCCATGTCATTGCACTTGGCCAGCTCGCTTTGGGAAATTGCACACCATCTTACGCTGGTTTGGCTGCACACTAGACACACGCGCGCACACACACACACACACACACACACACACACACACACACACACACACACACACACACACACACACA
>JAQMYL010000036.1:10442797-10459406 GCA_030014365.1 Clarias pachynema
GTAGACACACTAGGGGGAGACAAAGCGGCGGCTCAGTAATCCGGAGAACCAGATCTTATTCCCCGGGACCGTGGTGGCACAGGTGTGACAAAAATAGAGTTTAAAATTCTTTATTAATGTAAATATAAATTTCAAATAGTAAAAAAGTCAGAATCAGAATAACACACTAAAAGCACAATATAGTAACTATACAACTGTGTTTTGTTTATATCAAACGATGTCTAAAGAAAGGGTGAAAAAAAAACAGTTGTATACTAAATCATGTACTCCAATCATAATAACAATAATAATAATAATAATAATAATAATAATAATAAATATTATTATTATTATTATTATTATACATTCAAATAAAAATTCAAATGTAACATTTAGTTGAAAATAAAATGTAATAATAATAATAATAATTTGGTGTTTTTCCACTTAACCACATGTTCACTAGAATTTTTGTAAATAAGTTACACACGACCTTCACACATCATAAAACATGTCCAGAATAAATTAGAAATTAAGTTTAGTGTGTGTGTGTGTGTGTGTGTGTGTGTGTGTTTAAATCTTCAGAATGAATCAGAGTGAATTCCCCAAACTTCCAGACTCTGGATCCTGAATTTGCCCCTGCAGAGGACGGGACTGTCAAACGTGTCACAGCGTTCAGACCGTCCCACTGCGAGACCCGTACTGAGACACAGAGCAGGTCCTCTGTCTCCACCTGACACACATGCACACGCACACACACACACACACAATAGATATAATCCAATACAATACAATCCCATATAATAATAAATATGTAGTTTAGACAGACAGACGGACAGATGGACAGATAGACACCTCACCAATAAACAGCATGTTGTCATCTCCGCTCATGAAGTAGGGGGTCACTGCAGGGCACCCAGTGCAGGATGATGTCATCGTTTCACAGGAAGTGGAAGCTGAGGAAGATGAAGAGGATTCCTTCCCTCCTGTCGTCCCTGTGATGTGCAGCACTGATGTCTGGTATCGCTCCATCGCCGGCTTCAGCTGAAACATCAGCGTTTATCAGTTAAATGAGAACACACACAGCTCTTCACACACACCTGCTGCATGAAGCACAAACCATAACCTCTCATTATAACATCACTTCCTGTCCCCAGATGTTTTCCTAATGTTTCTTACTGTGAAGACGAAACACTCTCCAGTGCCGAAACACAGCAGCTCCGCTCGCTCACGTCTCCTCAGAGACCAGTCTGAGGACAAAAACGCTCCACATACCTGACACAGACGGACAGACAGACGGACAGGGAGTGGTATTACAGGAGACACGTCCCCATGAATGTGTGTTAATTAAAGTTTTGTCTGATCTGATGTGAAACCCACCTCCTCGTCCACTGTCCTCAGGAGCAGCACCGTCGGCTCGTGGCCTTCAACATGCCCATAAAACCTGAGGGGGAAAATGATCTATACTATATATATATATATATATATATATATATATATATATATATATATATGTTGCTAGTTATTCAGCTGCTCCTGTTAAGGGGTCGCCAAAGCAGACCATCTGATCTGCACAGAACCGGCACTGCATCTAGTGGCTGGGGATAGGGCACTGGGTGGGGAAATATTTAACCTTAGGTGAATATATAAATACCCTTGTGATGATATAAAGCCTATGGATCAAGCTAAAGAGCTACACACACTAATGATAATCATAATAGTAGTAGCAAGAGTATGTACTTATCATAATATAGCATATTATACTTCTGTGCATTTATTAGTTTACATACAATTAAAACTTTTAAAAAAAAATTCACCAGAGGCATTCACAGCTGAATAACTGTAATATATTCACATTCTGGTGTGAAATCAATAGTTTACTACCCTGTGTACCCAACAATTTGTTGTCCTTTTTATTGTCCCTGTCGTGGTTGCGTGGCCTAAACCTAAAACATGTAACATGGTAATCTCGAATGTTCTTTAACATACTGTATGAGTCTGATAAAGTGAACCAAATCTACTAGTAGTGCTGCACAATTAGTTGAATAAAATTTTAAAAAAGCAATATGGACCCGTGCAATTATTTAATCGCAAAAGGGTGCAATTTATTACAAGTAATGTATACGTAGTCAGGAATTGATGTAAAGTTGATCAATAATTTAAATATTTGTATGTTTTTTTTCTTTTATAATTTTGAGTGGATAAATAAATATTGGGGAAAACATCCTCTTAATGTGATCATTTGTGCCATTATTACAGCTGTTAGCCTAGATACATATTTTTAAGTACAAAATGATTATACATTTAATATTTTTATATTATATATACCAAGTTACGAATGTATTTCTTCTAATTAAATATGATCAAAATAATATGATACCCAAGTAAAGTTGTTTTTTTTTCACCTATTATTATTATTATTATTATTTTTATTTAAAGACATGACTGCTCTTCTTTTCCTGCTTTTAGTGTCACAAGCCACAGAACTAGAAATGACTTAAAAAAGTATCCATAAAAAGTCTTACATTTCATCTTACGCAAAACAACAACAAAAACAGTCATTTTAGAGTTGGAATTCTAAGACATGAGGGATGATGACGCACACCTGCCTTCCTTTTTGGATAAAATGCATTGAGTCAAAAGGAATAAAGACTAATATAATAAGGTAAAGTGTGTACTGTATAAGAATGTGTTTGCTGGGTGTATAGTGGGGTTAGTGATGGGGTGAGAGGGGTAAAGGCTTACCGCTGTGTGTGATGAGGAGCAGCGCGGTCAGTGTACTCCACACGCCCATGACTCCAAACTGCTGCTTTTACAACACCGTCTGCTTTCTAAAGCCTTCAGCAGCACAAAGTCCAACCCGAGACAAAGTCCAGAACTTTTTTTTTTTGTTTTTGTGATCCAGTAATCTCAGTCTCTAATCTTTTTTTTTTTTTTTTAATTCAAATGCGCAAGACTGTGGGTGAAATGGGACCATCAAATTAAGTGTACACCTTAAGTGACACGTACAAGGGAAAAGCGTACAAGCAAGCACACACGCACATAATGTCTGTCTGTGTGTGTGTGTGTGTGAGAGAGAGAGAGAGTATTTCTGGTGCTGTTCTATCACATGGGCAGCAAAAAAAAATTGTCCTAGTGTAGCTTTTATATATTAGGTGTATTTGAATAAAATAAAAGTTTGTACATGTACTTAATTCTAATTAATTCATTTAACCTAAACATTCTATTCTTATCTAGCATGTGCCTTAATTGAATCTCCATTATACTAATGCATTTTTAAAAGGTTATTTCATTTATTGTGAACATGATCACTAATACTGCTACTTAATTTGGGGTCTACAAATAAACATAGAGCCTAAAGTAACTTTAAGTTTAAAAAGTAACCTCATTACCAAAACATTGAATAAATAGCATTTTATACCCATGTGGCTATTTTAGTTTTCAAAATAAAACCTAGTTTAAGGGGAAAAAAAGAACTGGCAGATATTCATATTCTTATGGGGGACATACGTAAGGATATAAAAGCATATAAAAACATGTCATCATCTCATCCTCCCTAAAAAAAAAAAGAAAGAGAAAGAGAGAGAGAGAGAGAGAGAGAGAGAGAGAGAGAGAGAGTGGAAAAGAGAGGGAGAGAGGCAGAGACAGAGAAGGCTTTCATTACACACTCACACTCCAAACCCCACCTATGAGGCCCACAGTGGGTACAATGAAGTCGTTCAGGTGAAGGGCGTCACTAACATCAGGGCTCAAGCAGAATCCAGACCTGGAGAGCCAACGTTCAGAAGACGAACCTGATTTTAAATAAGCATTCGAATAATGCACAGCAAAAATGAGCCAATGCTTGATTAGCTCCTATAAAACCCAACTATTTCTATCTAAATAACTTCAAATTAACCCTTTAGACCCACCATTACTGACTACTTCTCTAATAGCACTATTTTAATTCACGAAATATAATTGAATGTGTTGTATCATAAATGACCAATCAACCCCAGCATACTGTATTGACACATTTGCTTTAGTAACATGAAGCATAAAATAAAGTTACTGATGATTATGAAGGTGCTCTGGTTTATTATTTTATAACAGGAAGTTTGCCTGCTTAGATCACCATAAACGTTCACAGAATCAGGGCAAGCAGAGATACTCTTGAACAGTTACAGATTAATTGTAAACGATGAAACAAGTCCGCTTGTTAAATTTAAAGCTGGGTCTGGTGGGAAATGTGAAATATGCATAGCTTCATGAGAAAGCTAGCTAAATACAAAAAAACGTCCTAGTGTCTGACTAATCTTTAATCCTTACTATCATTACGCAGTGAATCATTGTTTCCTTTTTTTTTGGTCGAATTCTTTCACTCCTTTTTTGGTACAATACGTGTAAACATGATTCTTTTTATGCATTCATACATTTTTACTTTTATTTAATCAGAACTAGACTATGCCATACAAATACGCTACACTGTATAAGAGTAAATAATCTAGAGTGATAAAAAATTCAGATTTCCTCGTTAACAACATCATTTATTAGATAAAACAATATTTAGATTCTCTAAACACAAAACCGTTGTTATGTAGAAAAAAACAAAACAGAAACTAACCGTGTTCCTCACTAGACCTATTATCTTTGTATAGAAATGGCAAAACCCATCCTGTGATGACATAAAGAAAGATGCATTCATTAAAATAATAAAATAAAATAAAAAAACAGTGTGTGATTTGTTTATTAGCACTTCTTGTCGTTTGACCAATGGAATGAATCAGATCAGAATATTTACAATGTCCAGTCAAAAATGTGTTAGAAAGCAGTGGTCCAATGGAAGCGTGTCAGTCATTTAGAAAAAATCATCTCCGAGTGGGAATGAAAGTGAGAGCTGGATTCTGTGAGAGCGCCCTCGAGTGGAGAAATAAAGGCTTGCGTTTGAGTGAGCCTCGGGGACCCTCTGTCCAGCCAATAGTGACCACTGTGTCTAAAGGACAGGGTTTACAAGCTTCCGCGTGACTTTCCACGACAAACCCGGCATCTTCACAAACGCAAAAGGCGTGTTCCAGTTTTTGTACCGATTACACACGTTTTATAAATACTATTGCTTTTAAAACCATGCACACCACGTGAGACAGGATTCACATGGAAGAGAGGGCAAAGGAGAATGAACTGCTAAGCGAATGAATTTGAAAAACTGCCCACTCAGCCCAAGTTCGACTTCACCAAAGGCCATGAAAATAAAAGAAAAAGAAAAGAAAAGAAAAAAAAAACCAAGAGATGATTGTTAAAGTAAGGGAAAATATATTATTTTTTTTATATTTATATATACTGATATATTTTCATACATATATTTATTCCATATAAAGATAATTATTCCCATATTTTTAGAGTTTAGTTAAAGTTCAATATAGAGTTTTTTATTATAACAAAATAGGCAGTATACTTAGGGTTAAATACATGTTAAAATCTCAGTGTACAGTAAATTCTCTTTAGATTTGCATTGTGAATTTATGTCCGAAAATAAAACATTCACCTGTATTTTAAACAACATTTTTTCAGCCATGCCACTGTAAACCTCAAATTTATACTCTCAGAAACACCCAGATCTGCAGAGGACATCCAGGAATCCCTCAATCAAGATCATATTTTGTGCCAGGTCATCAATCGAACCATCCACAAGTTTGTGCAGTTTAAAAGCTGGATAATTGCATAAGTTAAATCTTTTGATCCTTTTATAAGATCATAAGCAGTATACAGTATGATAGGGGGAGAAAAAAAAAAAGATATTGTGGCTGTGGTTAATGAAGCTCAAATATATGTGTAAGAAAAAACATAAAAATCAATGTAGGTTAACTAGAACAGAACCATCCAAAACATGCTTTTAGTGCTGAAACGTGCAAAATTTTGCTCCAAGTGATCGTACACAAGTGCACGTTTCTCTGCTATGCGAAAGAAAAAAAAAAATCCAAACAAAATCCAAGTATATGCATTAAAATCTTCTCCATCTATAAGATCACCTGCCTTAAACATTAAGGAAGCTGTAATATACTGAATAATCTCGGCCCTGGTTAGGCGTAGCACTTCTTCCTGGAATCGAGTCTTAATAAGATGTGCTGTCTGCCCACTCTCACAAGCACGTCCTCGGATATTTGGAGCATTTCCTATTTCAATTCACCCGAAAAAAAAGAGCAAAGGAAAAGAAAAAAAAAAAGAAAGAAGGGAATATGATTTCTCTGATTTCAGCCATCTCACAATTTCTCCCTGGATGGCACCCAGATGTACGGTCCAGACTGATCTTCCATGATCTGCTTAACCTGGTTGTAGATCTCCTCCAGGGTGTCCCCTTGTACAATGGCTAGGATAAAAGAAAAGAACATTTTTTAAGGATGATAGAACCAGTTAAGACAACATAATATGTAGATCTGGTTTCTGTGGTATATAGAAGTGTGGGGTGTTCAAGTCAAACCGGGACTTTTGATTGTACAGAATGACAGAACACAGTTATGAGACTAAAAACAACCTTTATTTCTCTATATAATCCCCTGCTATACTAATACACTTATCCCAGCGTTTCACTAGTGCTTGGACACCATCAAGGTCAGTCCTGTATGGTTGATGTGGCAGCATAATTCCTGTAATGTGCAAGTAGTGCAGTGGGTAGCATGAGTTTGTGCACTGTCCTGAAAAAATAGAACATTTTTGGTGTCCAAATCAGTCTGTTTACTTCCATTAAAGCAAAGGGCCATTAAAGGAGATATCGTGCTCTGGCATGAAAACACTTTCATGATGATATCAAGGCCCTGATGGATTGTTGGGATAAGTGCATTAGTGTAGCAGGGGATTATATATTTAACTCTTATAACTGTGTTCTGTTATTTTGTACAATGAAAAGTCCAGGTTTGACTTGAATGCCCCTTATATGAGCTTGCACCTGTGTAAAATCTGTCGATCCTTCATAATTATAGTAAAAACAACAAGAAAATGCCATTAAAGGACAAACTACAGCATTACCCCAATTAAGCTCACTACTGTACATTAACTTAACCTGTTTAACTTAGTGGCCAAATATTAGAGGAAATCTGACTATCATAAAGGTATATGTGATTCCCCCTTTCTGTTTTAATAACCTCCACACATTTGGGAAGTCTTTCCACTAGAGGTTGGAGTGTTGGGGTCAGACACTTGGGGTCACTGGAGGTCTGGGGTGCAAACAGTGTTCCAGTTCATCACAAAGCTGTCGAATGGGGTTTAGATCAGTGCATGATTCACTATATCAACATTGACAAACCATTCATGAACAGGTTTGTGCCTGTTAGTTCCAGTGAAATTGCACTACTGTATAGGAATGAAAGTCAGGTGTCCTAAAAGTTTTGGCCATAAGGTGTAAAAGACAATAATATAATATAAAATGAGACATGCATATGGCATGTGGAGTAACCATATATTTTACGCACAAGTGAAGTGCTCTGTAAACTCCTGTTCCAGCTTCATAGCTCGGTCAAATGTTTTCTTGGCCTGCTCCTCGGTCAGCCTCTTATTCATTTCTCTGATGGGGGAAAAAAAAAATCAGATTTTTAGAAATGCATTGTTGCACTTTTCATCATTTGCTGTATTCTTGTCCGAGGACATTACACACATTTTCTACACAAGTCCCCTGTCCTCTACATAGTACGTGTCTGAGATGGTCTACAGTGAATGGAGAGTTTATTTGAAACACAATGTAAAGTAAAACCTTGTGATGAAACAGTAAAACACAATAATAATATAGACTCACAAAATATTTTCCATTGATTTTGGTTTGACGAACACAGCGATCGGGTAGAGCTGTGCTAGGTGGAGACGTTTGATAGCATTGCCGGAGACGTCAAGGATGCAGTGTTTACCCTGTGCAGAAAAGGAGAAGGGAAGCAAATGTCTAGTGTCAATGTCTATTTCTGTAATAAACACTAAATCTGCTGTATATGCAGTATAAGATAAAATAATGGAGAGAGAGAGATCTTCACCTTTTCCGCAACCTCTCGCACTGATTGTACACTCGTGCCATACAGATGATTGTTGTACTGGCCTGCCTCTATAAACTTGTGGTCCTGGATGTCTTTCTCCATTTGCTCTCGGGACATGACAAAGTGATAATCTCTGCCATCGGCCTCATATTCTCGCTTTGATCTGGTTGTATCTGCAACAGGATGGGAAGAAGATTAAAATCCGGATTAAGATTAAACAGCAAATATTTATTTATTTATTTATTTTGGAGGACACATGCTACTTACGAGGGACACAGGATCCAAACTTATGAGGAAACTCTGATATCAGGTCATCGTTGATCCGGTCCTTCATAGGGCCCAGGATAATTACAGGACGAGTATAATTCACTGCGAAGTCGGAGACAATTTGTTTAGGGTTTTTAAAAAATCAATTAGTTCAATGAGTTAAAATCTAATATCTATCTGAATGATGAAATGATAAAAATTTCAATATGCAATATACAGTATTATGTAATCTGATCCGTAGAACCAAAAGGAATTGTGTTTGCCAAATGATTACACAAACTTAACACTACAATTACCATTCTGTCCTCTTTTGTTTTGTGCTTTAAATGGACATCTGGTCTGTTTAGGCCACATGTCCCTTTACCAATGCTCCACAGTCCATTTTGTCCACTTTATGCTTTGTAACAAATTGAAGCCTTTTTTCCCCCAAAGTAACTCTTAGTTTGAAAAATATACTTACCTTCTTGTTGAACCACTGACTCATATGATAGAACATATTCTTCCTGTCCACCTGGTAAAATAAAGAAAAGACAGGCCCTTAGCAAATACCCAATTATCCTTTACAATGATCTGATCTAAATCTGCCTGAATAGCATGTCAGTACAGTAATTTAATGCTGACATTGCAACAATACGTATACAAGGATTGTATTTAATAAAAAGATTTTCATTCAAAGAGAAGAATGGGGTTATGGTGTGGCATGAAGTGTAGACAGGAATGTTCAGAAAGGGCTTGCACTTTAAATCTGCTCATGCATAATGTTCAAGTGATTAGGTAACAATTCAGAGAAGTATGAACACCAGTCATAAAGTAGAAACGACCTGGATAACTGAGCCAGGTCACTGATAACAGAGGTAATATCCACTTTATCAGGTTTAAGAGCTAAAAACAAGTTCATTAAGTTTCTTAAAACATGACATGGTTCAACTTGGACACTTCATTACTGATGAACCCAGGGTCATAGAGCATATTAGGTTTTACATCAGACACCCTCACCTGGGTGACACATCCGGGGGTGAATATTCCTCCCCAATAATGAATATTTGTGAATATTTGTGCCCAAGTGACACGCATTAAACCACTTTCTTTCCCTTATATTAATTTATGCTCTAAAATCTGTATGGGATAACAGGACAACTTTTGTACATCAAAGACTGGGAAAATAAAAACATGGTAAACATCTGACAAAGACAGATGAAACAGGAGAGGAAATCAAAAGGGAAACACTTACGGTAACTACTTTCACTATCACTGGCATTAGAGGTTACATGCTCTGAAATAAAAAAAAAAGGGCAACATAAGCAGCACTACACAGCCACACCAGAAACCCACAGGATCTCAATTCCAGTCGTGAAGGCTAGGGTTCCGGGTGATCTAACATACTATATTAACTATGCATCAATAAATAGTCCTTAGTTAGCATTATGAGTTGGGTTAAGATGGTAGAAACTAACAGGAAAAAAAAAAGTCTTCAGGATTGAAACTGAGATAAACCACAGAAATTATGTCAGCATATGTTATGACCAGCAGATGGCAGTGTTGAAGATCTGAGAGACCCAGGAAAATGCTAATCATCTCACACTCTCCAGTTTAATTCCATTTTCTGCTGATGTACGATCACAGCACAGAAATAGAACACACGGTGTTGGAGCTCAAAAGATCTTTTTTTTAAAAAGGAAGAAAATTCTGTAAATGCAACAACAACAAAAAAACAGGACACTCAAGTTTTCCAAATATATATATTTTTCTGTTATATTTTTGATAGCAGCATCGATATGGTCTCCAGAAGGTCTTAACACTGCCATAGTACATGGCACATTGAGACACAACTTCACCATAGACAGATGTTTCCGTGAGGCTTCAAACACAGGTGCTCACCCTTTAATCCAACATTGGCAGTGTACAGTATATACTGTAGTATGCCTGATTGAAGTACCATAACCACTTAGAAGTAGTCTGAGATTTTTTGGGGGGAAAGTTTGCTTAAATGAGTGGAACAGTTTAGTGTTCCCTTTATACCGGCAAAACACCCAAAGCAACCTGTTTAGCCTAAAATACTTGTGCATAAGGGGAGCTTTTTAAATCAACAGGCAATATGACTGACAAGTAAGTAAAGGAAACTTATTCTGATGTGAGAAGCTTAATTTTATGCCGATGCAAGCATATCAGTGCTGGTTATCACTGGCGCGGTACTGTTTTGATTGTATGAACTCGGATAAGTTAGTAAGCAAAATTCTACATTAGTTAAATAAAAAATTCTACATTATTCATAAATAATAAAATGAATACTCCACAGCATTGCATAATCAGTTCTTAAAGAGAAGGACAGGGAGTCTAAAGTGGCATGGTTTTTATAAGAAATGATCTTAAAGTAAGGTTTAGCTAGTTCCTGTTATCATTTATGTTAAAGCAACTACAATCAGTTTTTTTCCACAATAGCTTTTTTTTTTTTTCCCAAGTCATAAGACTAACAAAGCAGCTTGCCAAGTTACCTATGGACTAGAAAAGCTCAAATTCCTCTGTCCTGAAGACTTTCCCATGGTATAAACTTTCCTGACCACTACAGTCAGCTGATACCCAAAAAACGTTTCATAAATGTTAAACCAGCTTAATAAATCTTCTTCAAATAAATAATGATGTTTATCTTTGCTATTTAAAAATTATTCCTAAAATAAATCCCAATTATTCCTATGCACAGTACTATGTAAAATTATTAAGCCACTCCTCATTTCATTATAATAAATGAAATTAAATGTTTTACTGCGACAGGCTGCAAAGTGCCTAAAGGTATCATTTTAAAATGGGTTTTGTATGTAATCAACCTCAGCAGCAACCTCATTTCCCCTCTCGTCTGTTCCAACCACTCAGGATTCAGCATCACCAGTATATACTAATCACCGGCCTGATCACCTGTCATCATCTGCTCCTGTTTCTCACTGGTTCATGCTTCAAGCTTTTTTTATGCTTGAATGATTTATTGGTCACTGCATGGCTTAACAATCAAAAAAACATTCCTCAGAAACTAGTCAGAAACTTGGCAAAAATAAGAGCCAAGAAGCAAAATATGAAGAAATGAGGGGTGGATGAACACTTTTGCACAGTACTATACATTGTCTACCATACAAGCTGCAGTGAAGAAGTTACTGTTTCTATGGTAATGCTAACATATTAGAATAAGAGCATTACTATAAAGCTGTGATTTGAATTATGGACAGACTATATGGTAATCCTCACACCACACACACTGCCGTATAAGATGGGGTATAGCAACAGCAAGCTAAACCAAGTCTACGATCAAATGCAACCACTTTTTACATTTTCTGTCTTGGGATGATACCTATTCCATCTGTCACAAAGCAATGCATTTAATACACAATGCGTTTAAGTTAGCTTGTTTTTGGATGTGTGCTATGATCTATGACATATGTGAACATGAAAAAAAAAAGTGGGGGTGTTTGTTCTGTAAACAGACAGGTGTATAACTTGATGTTATCTTTTTGAGTTGTCCCCCAAAGAAGCCCACTAGTGTTATGTGTTTTGTAAAAGCCTTTGAAATGCAAATGAGAGACAACGGCGGTGGAAATGGTAATGTCAGTCTTGTAATAACCCTCCTGTAGCTGTTAAGAAACAAAGAGATGGTGCTCTGATGTCTCCCACAGTTTAATAAAACATGTTTAAAATACAACAGCGAATATACACTGATCAGCCATAACATTAACACCATCGCAAGGTGAATTAAAGAACACTGATTATCAATTACATAAAGCAAACTGGTGACGGGGCGGCACGGTGGCTTAGTGGTTATAGCACTGTTGCCTTGCACCTTCGGGGTCTGAGTTTGCTTGGTGGGTGTTCTCCGGGTATTCTGGTTTCCTCCCACATGCAGTTTAATTTAACTGGCGTTCCCAAATTGCCCGTAGTGTGAATGAGTGTGTGAGTGGGTGTGCCCTGCAATAGACTGGCTCCCAGTCCAGGGTGTACCTACTGTAGCCTTATGCCATACAGTATGTCTAGTGATAGGCTCCAGGCCCCCCGCGACCCTGTATACAGGATAAAGCGGTATAGACGATGAGCGAGTGAGTGAGTAAACTGGTAAATATTCATGATCGCCCAAGACTCATTTACGCCTCTGGGGTCCCAGGTCCAGCCAGGCCTGTCCGATCCTACAGAAAAGCTAATGTAGCACAAATTGCTGTTAATGCTGGCTATAACAAAAATGTATCAGAACACCAAGTGCATCACTTGTCAGGCAAAGAGTTCAAAAGAGTTGATCTGGCCACCAAATTTCCCAGATCTAATTCCTATTGAGCATCCAGTCTGACCCATGGAGGCTCCACCTGACAACATACGGTACTGTATGTAAAGGATTTGCTGCTAATGTTTTGGTGACAGACGCCACAGCTGACCCCCAGAGGCCCTGTGGAGCACAAAGGGAATCTAAAACCTGGGTGGTTTTTAATGTTAATGGTTTTTAATGTTTTGGACAATCAGTGTATTCCGTACTTAATGTGAACTTATTTTAAAGACAAAAATGAGAGTCGCTGTAAAAAGGCCAACTATATGCTGTAATTCTCCACAGCCATTTGTTCATGAGGAAGCTGTTTAGTGCTGTATGATGCAGTAGAGGTGCATTAGCACTATTTTTAGATACTCTACATAAGCAATCAAATAGACTGAATGTGCTGAGACACCAGACATGATAAAATCTGATCTAAATCTCGCAGAGGATAATGGAAATGATGAAGGAAATGATGAATTATGAATTATGAAACTCTGGCATTTCATGCAATATTTATGTTGTATACTGTGGATATACTGTACATCCATTTGAGAGAGTATAACTTTTTGTAATTTGCTCTCTTAATGTGGACTGACACGAAACTTAAAAGTGATGAAAAGTGAGGCTACTGGATCACAGACTACAGTATAACCCCATACTGTAGTCGTCTTATCTGTAGGTCAGGTGTGATTAGTCGCGGAGCTTATAAACCTAGCTGAACCAGTGAAGCCTTTCATACAAAAAGCTTACTTAGTAGCTGATTAAAAAATGAAAGGTGGAAGAAGAAAGGCAAAACTAAAATGAGGTCATGCTGAGAACTGGGCATGGCCTTCTAATGACTGCAGGAGTCCGGGAAGACTTACTGAAGCCTTTGTCGTCACACAGGTCCTGTGAAGAAGTCGTCAGAGAGCACACAAATAAAAAAAGAACCACAAAAATAAAGGTTACTGAACGTGCACATAACATTACAGATGAACAACCAAACCCCCATACTGCAACAGAACAGTTCCCCAAAGAAACAAACCTACATGAAATTTGCTCGTTTTATATTTTCAGAATAAAAACACAGCAGGAGCTGAGGTACAGTATAAAGCCTTTTAATGGTGCCTGGCACGGCTGCGGTAGGAGTATGAGGTGTTTTATCCAGCGGTTAGTTGCTGCTTTGTCCTGCACTGTGTGCACCGTGGGCACAGGTATACTTACGCTCCAAGTCACTTGTTTCCTGCTCACTCTGCTCCCTGATCTTGTAGAAGGGGAATTTTTGTGAAAAGATGTGCTTTTTACACTTGCCATTGACCGACTGCTGAGGAAGAGATGGAGGGAGGAGAACAAAAAAAGGAATGGGAGGGAGGGTGGCTGCTACAGTTTTGAACAAACTGAACACCATTTTTGAGCACGTTTACACGCACACTAATAATCTGAACATTGTTATATCAGAAGCCCTCAGTGGTCATGCCTATAGAATACTCCAGTGTATTGAAACATATTGCAGCTGTTAGCTTTATTTTTTTGGAAAATATGATCCTTAAAAAAACTTTAAATAGTAAAACTTAATAAACAAATAACTTGCTGTCACCTTATGGTTAATGAAAATATAGCTGCACATACAGTACTGTGCAAAAGTATTAACCCACCCCTCATTTACTTTTATTTTGGTTCTAAAGAGACAGACTTTCTTGTACTTTTAACACAGTTCTCCAGGTTTCCTAAAGGAATTTTTGGCTCTCAATTTCAGTGACCAGTTTTAGAGAAATGTTTTTTCTTTGTTATGTCACACACTGATCTATGAAACATTCAAGCAAAAAAAAAGAAAAGAAAAGAAATTTAAGGCATGAACCAGTGTGAAACAGGTGCAGATGATGATAGATAATCGGGGTGATTAGTACAGTATATACGAGTGATGCTGAATGCTGAGTGGTTGGAACAGACGAGAGGGGAAATGAGGCTGCTGCTGAGGTTGTTACATTAAAAAAAAATTTTTTTTAACTGTATATTTAGGCCATGTGCAGCCTGTCATAGTCAAACATTTGTTCCCATTTCTTTAATGTAGTCTACATCATTTAATTTTAATTAATATGAAGAAACCGGGGTGCGGGTGGGTTTCAAGACTTTTGCAAAGTGCTTTAGGTAACGATATTAGGAAAATATTTCTGAATAAAAAAATTTCAGAAAATAAAAAGATTTTCCCCATTAGTAATGTAACTCAAATGTAGGTAAATTGTTAATCTGATTATTGCCAACATCCGAATTCTTTTCTAGTTCTTGGACTACCCTATACATCAAAATATACAAGTAACTTATGAGACTAGACTACATGATTAATGAAATTTCCTAGAAAAATTTTTATTGCTAAAATGTTTGATGCATTTACATTATTTGTGGTAATAGAATCAACAACTATTATGAGAAGAAATATACTGATAATCACAAACTAATTCATAAAAACTAAATTCTAAAAACACACCTACAGCTGAGTAAATAATTAATGGATTTGAACACAAAATGTAAAACGGTGTCAGTACGAATGAAAAAAAAAAAAGAAACATCAATCACACAGCAATCAGAAAGCAAAGAAATATAGACAGGAGAGAAAAGAAGTTTGAAGAAGCCACCATGCGGGATCAGAGCAGATTAACGTCAATGGCAAGCATATTTCATTGTGTTTGTCGCTTTGTTGCTTATCCGAGCAGTTCATGCATATAATTTGGTGTTGCATTGGGATATGCAGTTGAAAAGCGAATCTCAACAAGTTACAGTCTGTCAGTAATGCAGTGCAGAGCAGGAAAGGCGTGAAGGTTAACCTGTCACATGTTTTAATGAGAATCTCTAATAGTCTTGCCTCCGTCTGAAGGAGGGATTAGCACAATATAGTACTGTACACTCAGTCTGGTACACTGCACTAGCATTACGTGGCAAATCTTTAAAGATTTATTTAGAAAAATGCTACAATAGACTTGAATGTCCTCAACATTTTGTTATGAATTTGACATTAACATGGTTTATCTAAATATAAAACCACCACAATCCTGCACCTCATCTGATTATAATTTGTATAGCTAATAATGATAATATTTTTTATAGCTTACATCATATATACAGTACATGGACACAGATGGTTCTATGCTGTGTGTTATGTCTGAGTTGAAAAGCATTTCACAAATGCAAGTTTTTTTGGACAGTCATTACCTCTTTGTCCCGAGACTTGGAGTTGAACTTGACCGTCTTTAACCTGGCCCTCTCTTTTCTCTCCACCCTGACGATCAATGAAAGAACAGAAGAAAATAGATTACAGATGGCAAATCTTCACCAGACCACATACAGGGTCCCAAATCTTACAGTATATATACAGTATATATCATCATGTTGCACTGCTTTCAAAAAAATAATGGAGCCCCAACTGTTGTAATGTATGACTCAAGATAGCCTCATGAGACCCAACTTGTCAGTGTACAGTATCTCTCCACTACATTGTGTGATTATCCTTGTAAGATCCCCATATGAGGACGGCTGGGTATTACGCTTTTGCCAAACTTCTTCTTGTTTGAAGACATTGATCAGACTCAATCGTTATAAGAAGCTATTAAGCAAAAAACAATGAAAAGAAATGACACACAGCTTTAGGAGGTTAGCATACTATACTTATTTTAGTTTTTTAAAAATATATTATGGTCATAATATCATTATGTTTTTGGCAACAATCATGTCTAGTAAGGTGGCAGTTCAACAAACGAGGAAAAAGATGTTTAAAACCATGCTAACTACAGTATGTGTGATTAAGGGCAAGAATATAGTAAAAGCAATAATTTCACTAATTCGTGATCTCCCATAAGCCGGTCTTGACATGTTAATATATTTATTACAGTTCCAGTAAAATGTTAGTAATAGAACAAAATTCTTTTTTTTCTTAAAATAAATCTAATGCCTCTTCTTGCAGTAAACCTCTAATACGTACTGAACATATGCTTGTGTCATGTAAATATATCTCATTAGGGATGCACTGATACCGATACCGGTATCTGGTATCGGCCTCGATACCACATTTTCTAAAGTACTCGTACTCGTTAAAAGTCCCCTGATACCGGGGACCGATACCACG
>JAQMYL010000036.1:10466923-10476927 GCA_030014365.1 Clarias pachynema
TGCTTTACACGCGCACTGTACACACACGCATACAGACACAAAATAAAATATGTTTTACGCACACACACGTGGTCACAATGTTATAGTAAACAGTACACGCGCGCACGGAAGTTGACTATACCATTAAGAGACGCGCACTAAGACCCAGCACACACACACACACAATGTATATATTAGGATTGCACGATTTGTTAAAAAAATAATTTAAAAAAAGGCACATTGGCACGTGCATGGGGAAGACCGCTGACTTGACAGTTGTCCAGAAGATGATCATCGACACTCTCCAAAAGGAGGGGAAGCCACAGAAGGTCATCGCTGCAGGGGCTGGCTGTCCGCAGAGTGCTGTATTGAAGCATATTCATGGAAACTTGACAGGACGGGAAAAGTGTGGTAGGAAAAGGTATACAAGCAACAGGGATGACTACAGTCCTAATAAGATGGTCAAGCAAAGCAGAGTCAATAGCTTGGGAGAGCTTTACAACGAGTGGCGTGAGGCTCAAGTCAGTGCATCAGGAGCCACCACACACCGACATCGTCAGGAAAGGGGCTAAAAAGTGAAGCGCATTCCTAGTATCAGGCCACTCCTGAACCAGGGACAGCAAGGCTAACAAAAAAAAGATCTGCACCATTGCTTAGTGGTCCAGAGTACTCATTTCAGATAAAAGATAATTTTGCATTTTATTTGGAAATGAAAGTCCAAGAACCCCAGGAGAAAGAGTGGAGGGCTACAGAATCCAAGTCCAGTGTGGAGTCCCACAGTTTGTGATGATTTGTGGAGCCATGTCATATGTTGGTTTATCAAGTCTAAAGTGAACTAAGCCGTCTAGCAGGAGAATTTAAAGCACTTCATGCTTTCGTCTGCTGACAAGCGTTATGGAGATGCCTATTTCCGTTTCTAGCAGGACATTTCCAGCCAAAACTTTTACTAATTGGTTTATTGACCATGATTTTACTGTGTTTGATTGTCCCCAACCTGAACTCCATATAGAGAATCTACGGTGTATTGTCAAGTGGAAGATAAGAAACACCTGACCCAACTACAGTATACAGAGGAGCTGAAGGCTGCTGTCTAAAGCTGATTCTCTCCATGCCATGCTGCACTGATGTAGTACTTCATGATAAAGGAGCCCTGACTAACATCATTTTCTGAATTTATGTTCTGTAAATCATTTTTTGATTGATCTTAGGAAATATTTGGAGATATTGGATTTTTGGGTCTCATCCTAATTATGGAAAATAAGCAAAAAAAATATTTAAAAATATAAAAAATAGAAACAATTTTTTTTATATTTAACCTTATGAGAGTTTAATATGATGTATGCAAAGTGTAAAAGATATAACATTTTCCACTGTTTTTTATCTGTTGTTTTATAATTTGTCATTTCCACCCTGCTCAAAATTAACATTCACCAAAAAAAAAAAAAAAAAACTGATTTTATAATATCTGCAAAAAATCATTTAAGAACACCAATAAAACCTGTAAAAACAGTGAAAACAACTCAGGAGAGAATATTGTGACTTGACCTCCAGGACAAAGTCACAAAAGGTGCGATGTACTGTAATTAACAGAGAACCCGGTGAGGTCTCACCTGATGTAGAGTGTCCTCTTCTGGCTGGTGCGGAGTGAGCCGGAGCCTGAACTGATACTGCTGTTCATCATCTGCTCCCGGAGATCATGGATTTTAGCTTCAAAACGGCTGTACTCTGCACGCAGAAAGAAAAACAAGTAACGTGATATATTTGTCCTGCATGATCAACATGTTTAAACAATCTTTAAGCAAAGAGAATGGGAGGGATGAAGGGGGGGGGGGGGGTGAGGGGCTAGAACCACCTTTTAAACTGAATAGTACTTGAAATCTTTGTTGAACCCTATTTCCTCCCTAAAAATAACAAGCACGCGCACACACACACACACACACACACACACACACACACAAGTGGCTCTTGCTGCTAAAGTGATAATAAGATCAGACAGGTTCATAATAACCGGAGGACAGCCTAGTACATTGAGTTATTCTGGCTGACTCTTAGCTGTACCATGTGAAAAGGTTGTACTTTAACAAGACTGGCAAAATGTTCTCAATGAATTATTTAACTGATTTAACCCAATTTGTTTGCTAATGCCCTTTGCTCCTGTCTGACGAGCTCTGTTCTAAATCAATACAAATTGCATATCTGTTTCAGCAGAATGTAAAATATAATAAAAAGACAAAACTAACTGCGTTAGCTCGTAAACCAGGATTAAATCCGGAGCAAACTCGGAGAAAAAACTAAGCCCGTGATTTCACATGAAACAAACATAAGCCACACGACCTCAGATGAAAATTCACACAGGTACGTAACAACACATTTCATCCGCTGTTAAATCGGGTTAGTCGTATAATCCTTCATACTCACATTTCTCTTTGCTTTCTGCAGGTCGAGCGGTTCGGATAAAAGTGTGGATGGGCGCGCTGTGAAAGCCTTTCTGCTAATACTCGCTCATGTGTGAGGGGAAAGATGCTGTGGTGCTGAAGGCCAACTCCCAATTCACGCTTAGCTGAACTATGTGCTCGAGGATGGGGGGTGTGTGTATTTGTGTGTGTTTGTGAGTGAGAGAGAGAGAGAGAGAGAGAGAGAGACTCGCTCTGGCTAGGAGTAAAGCCTCTTTCTGAGAACATACATCAGGGCAACACAACAGATGCTAATAAACTATACACAAGCACTCGTGCCCCACCCTCCCTCCCTCCCTCTCTCTCTCTCTCTCTCTCTATGTGTGTGTGTGTTGGGTGTGTGCACCCTCCTCCTCCTCCTCAGGTTAAGTCAGTTTCTGTTGAACAATAGTTCAAATTTATACAAAATAACACTTTTGGCTTATTTGTACGCCATACTTTCTATCTGCTTTTTTGGATCCCTGGACAGCTATTATTCTCTTGTACAATATTCATTCCCTAGGGTTCCCGTGGACTCTTCTCTACCTCACCCCTCCTTTGCTGCATTACCATGTACTTCTTGTTTATTAATAACCCACCTCGTTTTCGTCTTATAATATATATATTCCTACTTATGCAGTATATTTCTATGTAACTGACTGAATAGAGTGAGTAACGTATCTCCATTTAAAGGTCAATTAACATTTTTGAATCTTGGTCATCAAAACTCGAATCCATCAGAAACATCATATTACCACGAGTTCAACTAGAACAAGCAAACAAACATCTAATATCTTTTACATACAATTTTAAAAGTTCAGTAACATAATGAAATAAATAAAGCAATCAATGCAAAATCATCTAACGTTGCTACATATATCGACTGTATATTATCTATACCCCGAATTTGGACCCCAAAAGGGAACGAAAAAAAAACCCACATACACAATGGCACTCTGAAAAGTTTCTTTCTCTCCACAATCTCAGCAAAGAAAAAAAAAGGTCATTATGAAGCATTGTGTCACATAGACTTGAAGCAAGATCATATCTATGGTGAAAAATCGATCTCGCAGCAGAAAACAGCATAAAGATAAAGAGGTGCTCATAGAGAACAGTTGCTCGTGCAGACCCTCGATCCCTCGAGATTGCACAACATTGGCGAAATAAGAGCAATGATGCAATATGCTCAAACTGCCAGTGATGGCAAAGATGCCTGTAATGCAGATTATACTTAATGTATATATAAAACATGCATTATTTTATTCATTACAGAAATATATCTAAAGCAAACTGCACAAGAATAATGATGCCTATGCAAAGAAATCCTCTGAGCTGAGGATTCAAACCGGACATTTTGCATAGGCGGTGTTTCAAGCTCTGGGTCAATCAATACTTTTCAGTTGCATTTCCTTATGAGCGAATGAAGCAAGATCGCGCATGCATCTCATTTCTGCTCGAATCTGTATATAACAGTATAATAATATTTCACAGAACATGTTTGGCTCATCTAAGCACCTTACTAATGACTCTCAGTGGTTGTTCATTTGCTGCTTACTTTCCTGTCTACTGTACATGTCCCATAGTTTACAACTCACACTGTATGATAATATAATTGCATAAAAGAACATAATGCATCATCCACATTGCTTTATCCTGTATACAGGGGGCCTGGAGCCGATCCCAGGAGACTTTGAACATGAGGTGGGGTACACCCTGGTTGGGGTGGCAAACCATCGTAGGGCACACATGCACACACACTCACACTCATTTCCATACTACGGGCAATTTGGGAACGCCAATTAGCCTATAATCTGCATGTCTTTCTACTGTGGGAGGAAACCAAGGTACCCGGAGGAAACCCACCAGGCATGGGGAAAAAAATAGAAACTCCATGCACACAGAGGGGAGAAATCGAACATGGATCCTTGAGGAGGAAGACGACAGTGCTAACCACTAAGCCCCCGTGCCACCCTATAAAGTATTGGAAGTCATAGTAATTGCAGAACTACTTAAAGGTTTTAAATCTAGAATGTAAACCGCCCGAAAATCAAAAGAAGCAAAGCTTACATTGCAAAAGGCTCTTTTCACCGCTATCTACCACTAAATTAACCAGTAAATCCATGTTCCTTTTGTTTCCCTATATAGCTACTGTATAAAATAATTATGACAGCACAGAATGTAAAACGTGTTGCGAGATTTCTGTGGGTTTCTATGGAGTTTACACAAATGACTCATGTGCAAGTGAAAATAAAATTTAAGACTTAAAGGGTAAAATAAATGTAGTCTTGCATATGAGCTGGAATTTACACTTCGGTAATGTGTCAGTGACGTGCTGGTGTGGATTGAAACACTCAAAATAGAACCGTATGCGGTCTTGACAGGCGGGCTGCACTGTGTGATGCTGCACTGTGTGACGCTACATGTGACGTTTGACTCGATGGGTCTGGTGTGAATTAACTGCATAAAAAAAAAAATCTAAGAATTATTGCCAGTTCAACTGCTTATTAGTGGTGCATTTCTAAAGAATATTTGGAAACAACATCATCTATGATTTTAAAAGTGCATGGCTTAGCAGAACAGAATGCATTATACAAAAAGATCATTAATTAACGCTGTGTCACAGATGCACTACGAGTGCAAGAAAAAAAATGTCCAATGGCAGACCGAGAGAGCAGAACTGTGCTTTAAAAAAAAAAAAAAAAAAAAAAAAAAAAAGAAGCAATCCCGGGCTAAGAGCACTGCAGAGCTACAGCTCGCCAGAAGAGACAGCTAATCCTTTCCAGATTACAGTCGATGCCCTCAATACCCACAAGCACCAAAAGGGGAAGAGCGTTCATCCATTGAAATGAAAAGATTAGATCACGCTATTATCTAAATTACATTTAAATTCAATCTACTGACTGATCAATAACACTTTGTTCTAAATACACAAGTTGTGTTTAGGGAAACATAAACGAGTGCTGTTGCAGTATCTGGGAAATAAGCAGCAGAGATCTTTCCTATGAATTATTTGCAGAAGAAGTGAAATAAGCGCGATGATGAAATTGACAGTAATCTTAAAGGGCTGAGTTACAAGCCCTAAAGACAAAGCGTGATTTAACATCACGACAACGTATCTAAGCTATATTTACATCAAAAGTCATTTTTTTCAAAGCGACTAGTCTTTCATTAAAAGTCACGTAATAAAGTGCTGACGGAGACATTTTAGCAAATCCAAAGCGATCGTGGATAATCTTTGGTGCTTTAGGTAATGCAATGCAAAAGCCCATCTTCTTCACACAAAATATTGACTAATGCTGTACTCATCTTCTTTACACTTGAAAGGAAATTTTCCCTGAGTGTGACAGTGTGGTGAAATCTCAGCGCTGCTGCTGCTGCTGCTAATGCATTTCAGCAAGTTATGATCACGCATTTTTAAATAGTCTAGTTGACAGGCATATTGAGAAAAAGGAAAAATTCCCCAAAAATATGCAGCTTAATGGCTTGCTCTGACAGTATTGGCTTTTTGTGATGTACAGAAAGTGCCTCTAAAAGTGATAAAATGTACAAATTGTGCATTTTCTTCCATCCCAGTGTTAGAACAAACTTGTTTTTACCTCCATCTCAACAGTGTTCTTTGAGTAAATCAGGTTTTTCTACAGTAACAGTGAACACCTGGAGGAGAATGAACAGGCACGTCTCTCAGCTCTTGACTTCACACGGAGATGTGAATGCCCCTGAAGTACCACTCTTTAATGTCATTAAGCCTTGCAGATCAAAGCACAATGTTTTTTTTTTTGTTTTGTTTTTTGGTAGTTGGGTGTACGGTACTTAAAAAAAAAAAAGGCTTGTTTTTATAAATTTTTACCCAAATAATATTTTTATAGACAATATGGCAAAGATTAACGCTTTGGGTTCACCCCTGACACTTTTCCCATGTGGCTCTGTGCTCCATCTCCTGCTCGATGAGGCATCCATGCCTAGTTCATGGAGAACAAAGCAAGACAGCGCACTGTTTCACTGCAGATCTCCCACAGGACAAACACTGGGACCGCCACACACCTGAGCCCACACTCAGCTCAGCCAGCACTAGAGTGCTAAGAGTGGTAATGAAACGATGCTGAGACAAGCATGACCGAACCTCCTCATGTGATTCTGTGGCTGACACAAAAGTAAGACTGAGTGACCGAGGTACATTAAGAGATTAATATAGCAAACGTCTTTTTAACAGAGCCGGCATGCTGAGACAGACTGTAAAGGCAAAATAGACAACGAACATCATTAGAACTGTAATTATTAACAATAATAAAATACACTGAATAGAACTAGAAGAAAGCGACAAAATGCAATTATGACTCCAAGCAGCATAATACATAAAATATTCATCTTGTTTAAAAAGGAAATACTAATGTGCCTACGTTTTTCAGTACAGATTACTTTTCCACAAAGGATGGACAACATGGAGGCACCAGACACACAAAAGAAAGCATGAGGAGAGAAAATGACATAAACAACTCCCCCTACAGCGTCGACTTCTGCCCCATGCACCATGCTGTCTCACGGCTTACAAAAATAGCAGTGACTGCACAGCCCTCATGGAGCCTCCGATCCTGTCCAAGCCTGGCTGGTGAGCTAAGGCTTTGGGGCACCAAGTTCTTTGGTAAGCAGAGAGATTGTGGGAGCAACCGATAAACCTGAGCTGGTTAAAAAAAGGGGGAGGCATGGGCTCAGGAAGCCAGGCTCAGGAGCCATGCTAAGACCACAGCTTTTCCCAAACTTCATCCAACTTTGGCACAAATAACCGAGCACTCAGACACGCACACATGGCATTGCAGTGAAAGGATCATGTGCGCGTACCTTTAATTAGATCGCTCCTACAGTAGATGGATATCTCCAGCCAAAGCTCTGCAGGATCACCACATGACCCACTGCATTTTCATAAACACAGTTTCCAAGCCTGTATCTCTCTATTAAAGCAAGGCTTCAGCACTTGCCAGGGTTCAGAGATGAAGATGATCCAAGTCACGACAAACACTCCAAATAGAGCTGTATCAGTCCTTAGTCACCTGGTCCTCAGTGACCACTACATGCTCATAATTAAACCATCGAGATCACAGCATACTGCTAAAAATAGACCTTTTTTTCCCTCCCACCTGATTCCAGGTACCTTACAGGATTTTACACAATTATTAACCTTTGAAGCGCTGAAGAGTTTGCTTCTCTAATTGAACACAGATCTCTTGTTCCCATCAGCAGGAGCTAAGCTTTGTCTTCTTCGTTTCATTATCAAAGGCCATTATGCATGAAATAGCTTTCTCCAGAATCTTTTAATGATCCATTAAACACAGTTTACTATTCAGACCACATCAAGTATGAAAAAAGACTGACAAGATCATAGCATGTTTGCATTTTGGGCAATAAACTATATACTTCTAATAAATACTTTCCATACTGATATATACTACACCAGGTTTATTCCTAGACACCTGAATTCATCATTAAAAACTCTAAAATTCATCATTAAAAAAAATTAGTTAGTGTACATTAATTACTAAATGAACCCTGATTAGCAGAACCAAACAATATGGAAAGAAAAACATATTATAATGTCTTATGAATTCTTAAATGCAAATATGATGTAGCTTTAGAGTGCTAATGAGCAAGCCAGAGGGAAGAAAAACTTCCTTGAGATGACACAATGAAGAAATCTGCAGAGTATCCAGAATAAAAAAATAAATAAAAAAAAAACAGACTGGGACACTGGATAGTGTAAGTACTGTACAAACTCACTCACTCATCGTCTATACTGTGTACTCGCTTTAACCTGTGTACAGGATCACGAGGGCCTGGAGCATTTCCCAGAAGACTTAGCGCACAAGGTGGTGTACACCCTGGATGGGGTGCCAATCCATCGCAGGGCACACACACACACAAAAACTACAGGCAATTTGGGAAAGGCTAATTGGCCTAATCGGAATGTCTTTGGACTGTGGGAGGAAACCCAAAAAGCAGAGCATACAAACTCCAAGCACGTACGTAGAGGTGGGAATCGACCCTGGCGCGGAAATCATGCGGAGGGTTTTCCCTGCTGGCAGTAGCCTTTTGAGCAGGTTCATACTGGAAACTATTCACGATTGGTTTTACAAAAAGCTGTTGACTTCATTTAAACTCATATCTCAATCTGACAAACTTATATGAGACATGCTGGACGAACAAATCTGATCCATGTAGGCCCCACCTTGAAACCTCTGACCGTCTGAAGATTCTAAACAAAGATGGTGTGGTATTTGGTACAAATCCTAAAGTGTCTAGGTGAGATTATTAACTAAAACAATGATGAGACTGGAACACAAACTATCAAAATGTGTAAATATTAAGGGTATCTTTCACAGCACCCTGAATATTTACCATCAAAATCAAGATGCCACCATAGACGTTCGTAACTGGGGATTATTTTTATTGTTTCAGTCATACCAACACCTGGGATAGAATTAGGTGGAGCAGGGCGACAATAAGTAACGACTTGAGAGTCAACAAACTTTAACAAACTAATTATGTACACCGATTTTCAAATAACGAACAGAGCATTCAGCCTTGTATAAAAGCTGGTGCCACCAGCATAAAACAATCACACAATGCAATACTCTTATTAGGTCAAAGTCAACATTTATGACATAATACTGTTTTTTGCCTTTTTTGTGAAGAAATGTGGTTTTAACTGTCTTGATCACGAAATATCGAGCATTATCGTTTTATAAGCAATCCGTGTAATTATGATTGTTTATAGTTGCTGATAGTTAACAGTCTAGATTGTCTGGTTCCTCTCAAGGTTTCTTCCTATTGCCATCTCAGGGAGTTTTTCCTTGCCACCGTCGCCTCAGCTTGCTCATCAGCGACTGTTTAATCATTTTGATTCTTAGACATTCACTCACTCATCTTCTATACCGCTTTATCCTGTATTTAGGGTCGCGGGGACCTGGAGCCTATCCCAGGAGGCTTAGGGCATGAGGCGGGGTACGCCCTGGACAGGGTGCCAATCCATCGCAGGGCACACACACACACACACACACTACGGGCAATTTTGGGAACACCAATCAACCTAACCTACAGATCTTTGGACTATGGGAGGAAAGCAGAGTACCCGGAGGAAACCCACCAAGCACGGGGAGAACATGCAAACTCCATGCACACAGAGATGGGAATCTAGCCTGGCCGGGAATCAAACCCAGACCCTGGAGGTGCAAGGCGACAGTGCTAACCACTACACCCTTAGACATTCACATTTCATACAAATTTCCATAATTTTGATTGACAATGACCATTGTCAAAAGCGCTATACAAATAGTGTTCATATCGTCATGCACTCAGCTAGATAAGGCCAATGATAATTTACCTTTAAAACTAATTAATTGTACTGTCTCCTGCTTCTCCTACTTATAAAATAAATGCTCACTAAGTGAGGTGGGCTTTATTCAGAGCTTGTTGTAGTTCCCATTTTGACCACTAGGCCAAATAATAAAAGTTCTATCAATTTAAATGGGCCATTAAATACAGCATATACCGTATCTGTCAATTTTACCATTTTTACATTTGAATAGCTGATATGTACTGTAT
>JAQMYL010000036.1:10514571-10526317 GCA_030014365.1 Clarias pachynema
GATGTCGAGAATCTGGCGGCTCGTGTAACCTCCAGCTACAGGAAGAGAGGAAACATCATGACTACTGTTGTGTGTGTGTGTGTGTGTGTGTGTGTGTGTGTGTGTGTGTGTGTGTGTGTGTGTGTGTGTGTGCGCGTGTGTGAAAGTCGTCCTACACAGTAGCCCCCTCTCGTCTTACTCCAGCCATGATTGTTTTCAAAAGGTAAAGTGCTGGTAAATTAGTTTTATTTTTACTTTATATTTTGTATTAATAATCGTTATATGTATATTTTTTGGGGGTTGTGGAACGAACATCTGAGTTTCCATTATTTCTTATGGGGAAATTCGCTTTGATATACAAGTGCTTTGGATTACATGAAATCCAAAAACAAATATCTAATGAAATATAAAACAAGCCTTAATTATGGAAAATAATACAGCCCCAAAGGAGAGAGTGCACTCTTCATTTTTTATATTTTCATGCAGTGTTCGTGCACCTTTCTACTGTAAGGGAGACTCGCTGACGTGAAGGAATGGAGGAGAGGAAGATGGGTGGGAAGGTTGTTAGTGTTAGGAAGGAGAATCCACTTACATATCAACACTGGTTATTCTCCTTTAGGGGTTTTTCTCTCTTTTGTTTCTTGGCCTCTGGTTCGTTCGTGGCAGCCGTTCTCATTAAAAATCTATTAGTTTTTTCTGTGCCACAAAAAAAAAATAAAGACACCACGTTATCGTTCATAAGGTGTAGCACTCATAAGGTGTTCGTCACAGTTTTGTTTGGGTGATAACTTCACCCAACCGACTGTGGACTGAGCAAAGCTGATGCTGGATGACGCACTCATGCCTTTGTTCAGCTGATATGGGCAGTTTGCGATGGTGGTTTTTGGATCGTGTTCCGAGGAGGAGACAAATTTTAGGCAAATCTTTAGTTGGTGAATCGATTTGTTCATCTTCGGGGGCGTTCGTGAACCGAGGTTCCACTGAAATGTGGCTATTTTATTTACTCATGCATATTTTTAAACCAATAAATAAAGATCCGCCATAAAATGTAACTTCAGCACTACTCGGCTCAAGTCGTCAAGCCGTCGTTCACTTTAAATGCAGCCCATGAAAGCTAAAATGGTGAAACACAATTCTGTAACACAATACATTAACATCCCTGCTTAGTTCTAGCGATGTACACCTCGTACCAACTCTGAAAACAGCCGTGAGTGGGTGTACAGTTTTTTAAGAGAGCTGTAGGTGGTCCAGTGTGTTGGTGCTGCGTTCTCTGCAGGGAGACACTCATGCTTGTGTTGTCTGCAGGGCGAGTGTTCACGCCTGCTGCTGTGATTCATAGCTGAGCGAAACTCCTTCCCACACAGCCCACAACTCTCTGCTCGAACGGCTGAGCCAGCCGAGATGCGAACGATGCATCATCAAAGCACTGATCCCGTTCTAATTCCTCCTGACCTTGCTATGTCACAAACGACGAAGTGTGTCGCTGTCTTCGCCCTGGCCGGGACGATGGGGGTTAATGCACTATTTTACAGGAAAAGACTCTGGAGATGGTGGACTGAGGACCTTTCAATCACTCAGGCGCACAGCACACACACACACACACACACACACACACACACACACACACACATACTGTCATTCAGAATGCTGTGCTCGACAGATAAGAGAAATAAATAAACAAGTACCGCCACATGACTGTGCTTCCTTGCTTGCTGATTACCATGGCAACGCCATGGCAACAGCAGAAGCTGCAGCGAGTCCAGGAGGGTTATGCACCTCCTCAGGACGAAAGGAGGCTCGTGTCTTATCTCAGACTGCGAACTGGCCTGATTAGGAACAGAATTTGTCCTTTGAATTCGAAATTCAGAAAACACTAACATCACACTTTCACACGATTTTAAAATAAGCGTGAATCAAGGACTTCAATCCTTGGAAAGAGTAGATCGTATTATTGCAATACTGTCTTTAGATCTCTGTCTGGATCCATCATTTGCAAATCCACAAGCTGGGAAAGAGAGAGAGCGGAGAGGTAAAGAGCAAAGGCTCATTATGTGTATGTTTGTGCAGATATGTTGGTTAGAAAAGCTCAGCAGTAGCACTGCAGGTTCGCCTCTGCCAGAAATAGATCTGCATGAGCAAGAACAACAGGGACTGACAATGAGATTCTGCTTCACATAGCCTTCAGTGCATGAGCTGATTGATTTAACGCACGAACGTATCATGCAACAGGCTAGTAAAGAAATGTTGAGGTTCGATCATAAAGCAAGTTGCCTACAACTATTTGTCTTGTAATAAGCATTATTAGAGGTATCAGTTTAATTAACATCAGCCATGAAATTATTATTATTATTATTTACATAATGTTAGGCGGCACGGTGACGTAGTGTTTAGCATTGACGCCTTGCAGCTCCAGGGTCCGGGTTCGATTCCATCCTGGGGTCGCCATGCATGGAGTTTGCATGTTCTTTCCTCCCACAGTCCAAAGACATGCAGATCAGGTTAACTGGCATTGCCTATAGGGTGTGAGTGTGTGCATATGATGACGGGTTTGCACATCGTACAGGGTGTACCCCTCCTCATGTCCTGAATCTCCTGGGATAGGCTACAGGACCCACCCCCACGACCCTGTATACAGGATAAAGCGATAAATGATGAGCGAGCGAGTGAAATAATTTCAGCATCGCAGCAAGACAACTGTCTTACATACAGTACATAACTAGCACTGGTTTTGACGCCTTATACCGAATCCATCTTCTTTCTAGCCATACAGTATTTCTCTATATCTCAGAAACTATGTCATGTGGATTTAAGGACAAGTTGCATCCTATAGATCATCAATTATTTCTCACACAAAGTGAAGTGAAAAATGGATTCTCTTTACTCTCGTGTCACAAAGTTGCTCGTGCATATACATACTGTATATGTAAACAATATAACAGATATGTCTTCACATTAGTTCCCTGCACCTCGATGGATCTGACTCAATATATTCTACCACATGGAATGTGATCACAGCAGAGGTACTGCAGCACACCTGGAAATGTATTCCAGAATTGTGCATACGATTGGTCAGAAGCTGATTAATGATCTCGTACGGAAGAGAGAAGAGTGCTGTCTGTACAGCTTAGATTAGATTAACGCATGCTTTCCAATATATTATAGTTTCTATAGTAACAGCTAATTCACGGGGACCTGTATGCCGGATGATCTAAGTGATAAAAACGTTTCTATTGTTGATAAATTATCAATAGAGTTTTTGACATGGACAAGCTTTCTGTACATGGATGTGTTTTTTTTAATGTTTATCTTGAGTGACAGAAGTGAACAGTTTGCAATTTTTCCATCTAATTAATTATTAAGGGTACACCTGCTTATAGCTGTTGTGAAATTGCTGCAGTATAAAAAACACTTTGCTGTAAGTTGAAAAATAATCAACTTTCAAGTCCTAGTGGGACTTTGTGTAAGACTACACCGCATCACCCTTCACTGATTATTTTTCTAGAACATATGGTCTGCCAAGGGTTTATTCCATATTTATCCAATATGCGTAGTTAAAGTGATATATCCATTACATCACTATCAGAGAGAAGGTGGAAAATTTGGTGATGTAAAGTGCGCTAAAGGGTTTTTTTAAATGTCACAAAATTCGACATACTGCCAAACTCTCCATTGCCAAACATACTGCCAATAAACTCTTATTCCACTGTGTGTACTGCTATTTTATATAATTAACACAAAGTGCATGCAGACTTTTATCTCGGTCCAACCGTACAGTATTCCATTCTTGTCGGTGTCATGTATTGCGCTATGAATATAAGTGAATAACGTTACTTGTCGCCGCTTTTTGCCTTTTAAAAGGCGGTCATGAAAAAGAGATGAAGTTATAGTGTTGTGGTAACGGAGTCGAGGGGAGGAATAAAGCGGTAGACTGGAAACCCTTTTGTTGCATGATTTATTCTTGCAGCTTTCGTTTCAGGTCATGACCCTATTAACCGGCGTTCAGACTTTAATAGGCACAATAAGTGTGCACGTGGTGCAGCCCATTTAAAGCTGCCCCTTTCACTGCCCCTTCCGTGCCAACACGCTGGACACCAAGGTCACAAAGGGGGAGCAGGAGGCACGACTCCAGCCTCTTAACTGCGTCCTATAATTAAATCTTGTGCCAGGTATAGGGCCATCACTCGTGTTCCCACTAAGTGCTTTAGTCCCAGTGGGAACCAGCCACTCAGAGAAGCAGGCCGCTGTGATTGTTCAGTGTGTCTTTCACTGCGAAGGACTTCTGAGTGCTTATGAAACAATGAAGCACTTCCAATCTTATTAGACAAAACGCTGAGTTATGGTGACCACGATGACGAGGCAATTCACGTTCAAAGAGCAAAAGACATCTATCATGGAAGAAGTGACATAAACAGGGATGAAATAAAGGGGAACTTAATGAACATATAAATAAACAACAAATGATCTTTAGATATGGAGTAAAAGGTAAAAATCAGAACTTCAGAATTTCTGTCTTAATTTGTGGCACATTGTTATCGCTACACATATTGGGAAGGTTGTGATAATATACGTTGTGATTATACATTGTATGTTGAGTTTAGCTTATCATATAATGGTAGCAAACTTTTCAAATATGTACATAACTTATCTGTGAGATTATTATATTTTATTTAAGTTAGCTGAAAAAACAGGAACCTAAGGCAATTGCGTTAAAACAAGTCAAAGTCAACCTGAAATGCTCATAATAAACATTCCTGCTGAAGGATATTCAGTCCTGCAACAGGTGGTAGGCATGGTAGAGTTTACCTGTCCAGCCCCGGCTGTGATGCAGTCGCTGAAGGCATTACGGCGTGTGAAGAAGGCGAGCAGCTGCTGCCAGCGAGATGATGAAGGCAGCTCTTCACTGGAGCTGCGCTTGGCCCAGTGCCTCTGTTTCTGCCCCGGGGCACTGTGAGCTGTGCCGGTGTTCGCCCGGCCTCCCCGCGGGTATAGGGTGCTGTTACCGAATATGTAATTCATCACCACTTTGGAACCTTCACGACTGGAAAAGGAACTCCAACAGCTGTCAAGCGACGAGGCACCACGGAAAATGAGGAGCAAGAGCAAAGAGAGGGGGAGGGAGAGCGCATCTGGGTAAAGTTACAGCATCCCCTCCTGAATTCTACAAAGTCAAAACGCACGAGCGAAACTCCAAATAAAGTCCCAGGCTCCGAAAATCCATCCGATTTGCAGAATTCGGGTGAATCTTCCGTCCTAATCGAGCGACAGGTCAAGCATCCAGCAGCCGAACGCTGCTGAGAAAAGTGGGAAGCAAGCTGGATGTAGGAGTGCGATGGCACTGCCCACGAGCAACACTCACCGCTCTGGGCTCTGGCTCCAGACTAGTGGAGACCAAAGAAAGGAGATCAATGAGGGAACGTGGAGCTCTCGGTGTATGAGGAAAACTCTAAGAGCTCTAAGAGGCAGGAAATGGGTTCAAATATCAGGCATGTGTTGCAGGCGAAAGCCCACAAACGCCTCCAGGGATTCATAATCTAAATGGACTCGGGCTAGTAGATTGGCCAGGCCCAGTTATCAATCACAGCACATTCTTAACAGCCCCGGACAGCCTTAGTGGGCACATTAAATATGAATGGTGGCATTCAGGGTGGTGCAATGTAGAATAAGTAAGAAAGAAAAATAGGCATTGTATCTTCCTTTTCCAAGACATGGCTAGTCTGAGAGGAGTGCAGTTCTACAGGAGCTCATCAGAAACACCCAAGACAGATCGCTTCATCACGCTAATGGTTAAGAGGATGCGAATTATACATACCAAACTTCATGCTAATGAACATACTCACGACTCCAAATGAGAGAGGTGTGCAAAGGGAAAAAAAAGCAAGCCCCGGCGTAAAAAGGTAAATCCAAGAGGAGAGTGAGCACTCCAGATTCGGCAGATGCCTGCTCGCTCCTTGCGATTTAGATCAGTTTTCACACTGCGGTCTCTCGCTATCTACCGTGCGCGCACGCGATTCAGTGAGGGGGAGACAAAAGGCTGTGCTTTCACAGGCAGGGAGGAAAGGAAAAAAAAAAAGAGAAAGCAAATTCAAAAATAACCACATGCTTCTGTTAATACGAGTGGAACGCCCGCAGACTCACAGCACAGCGATCCTCTGCATCGCAGCCTGATGAAGACGGCTGTGTGCCGGCTGACACTGTCCAAGGTGTGCCACAGGTGTCAAATGAGGTAACAGACATTGTCACAGCTTGTGCTTCAATTCCCCCAGGAACAAAACCATGGCAACAGTTTTCACATCAAATAAAGCAGGCAAACCCACAGAGCTTGTGCACTTCTTTCTGCTCAGTCTATATGGGTTCAGAAACAAAGAACGAGAACAAACTGCAATCTGTCAGTTTGATCTACAGTATTAGCTATTTTAAAACGCTAAAAATGTACACTGGTATCACCATCATCATATATATATATATATATATACATTTAAAAAAAAGGATTATCATCATCATGGTTGTTTAATGTAAAGCGTACTGTATTTGACATTCTATGTTGGATGATTTCCTAAAAGCATGAACATTAAAACAAATGTTGATTATTTTTTTTAAGAATGAATGCAGTTAAAGCAATCTGTGTGACAAACATATACAATAATAAAAACAATATCTATCTTTATCATTTATGATCAACTGTGTGTTTGTAAGGCTAAAAGATTTTTTTTTTATATTAAACCACAAATGGCCTGATTATTGTGTATGTTTTGTCATAGACTAAATATTCACATTAATGCTAGAAAAATATATATTTGTACGCTTATTAATTTAAGAATGTTTGGGACCCTTGGCTAGCAGTCATATAATAATAAAAAATGCATGCAATTCTGCAACAAGTGTCTGCTATGTTAAACCATTCGGTGTGTTTTTCCCTTTGCACTTTGGTTCAGGGATACAAAAATATATAATACTCATATATGTTTTTATTGTTAAGTAGACATTAAAATTAACACATCCTATATTACGCCCATTAAGGAATACGATTTTAGACTTTTCTTATTGCATCGTATACGTTAATTAACATCCAACCATTTTATGACAATTTTGCATATATTTTGTCTATTTATAGCGGAATAAGCACAAAAGGGATGATACAAATGCAAAGTCATTTTCTTCTAGGGCGTTTAAGTCAAACCAGGGCTTTTGATTATGCAGAATAACAAAACTCTTTATTTCTCTACAGTATATAATCCCCTGATACACTATCACACTTATCCCAGTGTTTTACTACTGTAGTACTTAGATACCAACAAGGTAGAAGGTTCTCTCATTACGCTGGAGACATGATCAGACCGGCCGTTTCACGTCTGAAACACTGGCCTCCCAGGAACTCCTATAATGGCCCTTACATGTGGAAATGGCTTGGAGCAAGATCAGGACTGTACGAGAGATGTGGCAAAAACTCCCAGTCGAGTTTCTGTAAAGTGCAAGTGGTGTTTGTGAATGATTGTGTGTACACTTCCCACAAGTTAGTCAATACACAAGGATCAGCCGATCCACTTACTGAATGTTCACAGGAATGACTGCAGTGGGCTCCGAGCCACCTGGATCATCATTCACGGCTTTCTTAAAATGTCTGCATTAGTTTTACTGCGACTAAGAGTCTCATCACCGTTTCAGTGCTTCTGTAAATGTCAATCGGTTTAATGAATCCATTCATGAGAAATTTCATCAAGTCCCGGTTTGACTTGAACCCCCTTTATAAATGAGATATGACCAGACTGGGCACTGTACCACCGGTCAAGCCTGCTATTTTTAAACTGGTATTAAATTGCATCCAATCCACATGTCCAAATCATAAAAACATCACAAAACTCACACACACACACACACACACCCACACACACCCAAAAGAAATACTAAAGGTCCACTTCAAATGGCCCTTCAGCCTGCAGTGTTTATTGCCTCATGGTCCCTGAGCCCCTCTGCACCTCAGATCCCAACCTATAGAGTTCGGAGCATTCGATCGATAATGTAACACGAGGACAAAGTGCTTCTGAATGGCCCTGATACTACGTAGCTTTAAGCTTTCAGCTTCAGGGTCAGTAAATTCTGCAAGCGTACGAGGAAAAAGACAAGCAAGGTTTCATAAAACGTGTCTTGTCCCACAAGGTGCTGCATAAGAAACGACTAAGGCATTATAAATGGGATGTGCTCTCTATGCTGTTACACAGATGCCTACGTAACAAGAAAACTAATGGCTCCGTATTAGCGAAATAGGACCGCCATGGGGAAAATAAAATTCATTCATTTTAAAAACAACCTGGTTTACCACAACGATGATTATAATACTCGAATCCTGAAATGGAATCAGTGCTACATTAGTGAGGAACTGAGAAACAGTTGCAAAGATACTGCAATAATAATGTCAAGCTAAGATTTGCTTAACAAAAAAACAACTACAAAGCAGCCCTAAGCTAACATAAATGCTTGCTTGAATTTGTGGTTTCCCTAGGAAAAAAGTAGATACATCAGCAGCAGCACAGAGAAACAAACACACATTATGCAGATTCCAAAAAAAAAAAAAAAAAAACAGCTAACAGCAGCCCGCAGAAATCAACATCTCCATTAAACTCAAGAAGATGTGAGGGGCAGATCTGTCGTTAAGGTGTCATATTCTCTCTCCTGCTCATCCTTCCAAATGATTTACATGCAGAGCTTATAGCTAGCGCACATGGAGCGGAGTGAGTCTGCTGGCATGCATTTCTGAGAGCAGTCTCCCATAGCTGATACCGTCTACCCACCAAGAACTGCAGCTGCAGCCTCCTGCTCCTCCTGAAACTCCTCATTAAGCGCCGGCCCATCTTTTTGGCGTACCAGATGGAGGCGAGCATGTCACTTGCGTAGACTCTGGGAGCTGAGCTCTGACCCGAACTGTTCTCCCCGAGGAGCTGTAACTGGGTGAGTCCACAGTTCAGGGAGCTGAACACTAGGGAAGCGCTAACACTTTAAAAGTCTCTCCCTGTCTGCATCCAGCAGCTAGGCTTGCTGGAGAGCTCACACGCAGGCATGCTGACTGCTAGGGACTTCGCGGTCTGTCCGATTCACCGGGAGTGACACAGCTCATTTTTCACAAACACCGTCTCCCTCTCTCCCTCCCTCCTCCCCTGTAAGTCCTCATCTATCCTGAGCCAGCCTGGTACAGGCAGGGAGGATACAATTGAACAAGGGGGGGATAAATGAAGTGCAGCACAGATCACAAAACGGTGATATGAAGACGGATGAAATGTCCCAGGGCATATGAGGAAGTTTACGGCAGGATGGGGTAGACTGAGGCAGGTAAAGGAATGTTGGGGAGGTACGGATGTTTACGTCATGGGGGAAAGTAGGGAAAGTGTGTGGCAGGTGGGGGGGGAGTTTGGGAAAAGTTAAAAGGTGTGGGGCAGGTAGAAGGTCTATGTAGGGTATGTGAATATATGTCATAAGGCAGGTGGGGCAATGTGGAGCGGGTTGAGAAGTCTATAGCGTGTGCAACAGGTTTAGCGATCTGGGGCAGTCTGGAACAGAAGTGGAAATGTGAGGCAGGTGGGGCAAAATGGGTCAGGCTGAGAAGTCTACAGCACAGCAGAGGTCTGAGACAATTATGAAGCAGAAAGTAAGGTTGAGGTGTATCAGAATTAGGAGTAAATTGGGAGGTTGATGACTGAACAAATCACATCAAGAGCTAAAGCTGTCAAAAAGAAATCAAAGCATGAAGCTCACCAACTCTACACCTTTCCCCTGAAACTCTGTCACACTATGAAATGCATTATCAGCTAGATACACAATACAGTTTTACTCACTCTCACTCATCCTCTATACCACTTTATCTTGTATACAGGGTCGCGGGGGTCTGGAGCCGATCCCAGGAGACTTAAGACACGAAGCAAGGTACACTCTGGATGGGGCGCCAATTCATCGCAGGACACACCACTGGCAATTTGGGAATGCCAATGTCCCGGAGGAAGCATGCCAATGTCCAAATCCGGAGGAAACCCATAGTGCATGGGAAGAACATGCAAACTCCATGCACAAGGCGGGACTCGAACCCGGACCCTGGAGGTGCGAGGCGAAAGTGCATATCACTAAGCCACTGTACACACTTTTAATTTAATAGAAAGTTGTTGTTTGTCTTTCAGCTGCTCCAGTCCAGGGGGCGCCACAACAGCCAACTGATCCGCACAACAACTTGGGACAGGTTTTACGCCGGGTGCCCTTCTTGACGACCGGGCTGAGGTTTGGGCATTGGCGGGGAATTGAACCTGGGCCTTCTGCATGGCAGACGAGAAACCTACCACTGAGCCACCAATGCCCCTTTAATTTAATTGTAAGTAATATAGTAAAAAATTTGCAAGGTGGTTTGAGAAAAAGTGAACATGTAAATGGCATTTCAGTAAGTAATCGTGAAAAATTCCCATGGAAATTTCACTAGCGCAAAGTGTATAAAAACTCCTTTCCTGCTTTACTGTTTTATTTGGCTCTCTGGAGGTGTCGCACCTCTACACTGAACATTGTTAATGACATCATCACAACACAAGGTGCCAGTGCAGTAAATGATCCGCATCATTAATGAAGCTGATTTAAATGCTCTCACTTTGCACTAATGACAACAGTTCAGTCTGGTGAGAGCACTCGCCCCTCGCTCATGAGTGTGTAAATCCATACAGCACCAAGGTTTCCAAAGGCAGAGATGCTTAGTACTGGTAATGAGTGTCTGAGTATGACTCCTACAACTGAACCTGCGATTACTATCAGCAGCAACATGCTAATAAAGACACCCACTACCTTGACAACATGACCGTTCGGTGCTCCAATTATTTTAATCGGAGCACTATGAGACCGCACCTTCACCTCCATGGTAAAATAGCTATGCTTCGTTTAATAATGTGACAAACAGAGACATACACAGTGGAACAGTCTGATCATATCATTCCTTAACTCTCTAATCATGGGGAATTAAAAGGCCAATGAAAGAAGACACCACACACGGTGATAAGCTCTAAGAGTTTTATACGCTGGCACAAGACTGGACCAAACCTTATGCTGGAAAAGAGCTTATTAGGATTCAGGGCAGTGTGCAGGAGAAATGAGCTCTCCTCCAGGTCCCATTACTTAGTATGGCTGAACAGAACTAATGCACTTAGTGCCCCGAAGCCCTTGCCATATTATCTCAAAACATATGACTACAGTATGCTTCAGTCATGATAAGAAAATGGAACAGAAAAGGAGGGGAAAACGAGTACTTCTGGAACCGTCTATTTTTTATAATGTTTAGAATGTTGTAATGTTTTGAATGTACATGGTTAAGGCATGTAAATCCTTAGAGAGATTTAATCAAGAGGTACTTCCAATGATAAATAGATGTTCAATGCAATGAGAAACCTTTTTACACCTGCTACCACCCACCTCCCTGTCTTCAGAGGACAATAAAAGACTCTTAAGAGATTAAGAGAGAAAATCTGAAGAAAAAAAAGAACGGAAAAACATTTGCGCTTGGCGAATATTTTTGTAAATTATGATTTAAAAAAAAATAATTGAGAAAAAACTAGGGAAAATTAAAAACGTATGTTACATGCTGTAACATACTCACATGTGTAAGTGTCCATGTAAAATTATTCACTTCACGACCCAAGGTATATGGATACCTGACCGTACCACCTGTATACTGTACTAGTGATGGGAAGTTTGAATCATTTTAGTGACTCGGTTCTTTGAATCTCGTTCATCAAAATGAACGAATCTTTTT
>JAQMYL010000036.1:10528401-10539318 GCA_030014365.1 Clarias pachynema
ACAGCGACGCAGGACTGTCCAAAACAGCGACGCAGGACTGTCCAAAACAGCGACGCAGGACTGTCCAAAACAGCGACGCAGGACTGTCCAAAACAGCGACAGCTACACAAGACTGTCCAAAACAGCGACAGCGACACAGGACTGTCCAAAACAGCGACAGCGACACAGGACTGTCCAAAACAGCGACAGCGACGCAGGACTGCCCAAAACATCAACGCAGGACTGTCCAAAACAGCGAAGCAGGACTGTCCAAAACATCGACGCAGGATTGTCCAAAACATCAACAACGACAGCAACGCAGGACTGTCCAAAACAGCGACGCAGGACTGTCCAAAACAGCGACGCAGGACTGTCCAAAACATCAACAACGACAGCGACGCAGGACTGTCCAAAACATCAACAACGACAGCAACGCAGGACTGTCCAAAATAACTGGAAAAAAGTCTGTTAACACTGTTTAAATAACTGTCAATGCTGGACTCCATAAAATTTTTTTTAAAAACACAATAATGCAGGACTGTTCAACTACCTACAGTACAATAATATTGGACTGTCCACACAATTAAACTAATACAGGACTGTCCAAATAATTGCAATAATCCTGAACTGTCCACATGCTTGCAGTAATGCAGGACTGTCCAAAGCCTACAGGAAATGTTTAGCCCCTTCACCTAAAAACAGAAGATCTAATGTTCTGTAATACCCAATGAGCACTGTAACATCTTTGCCATCTAGTGCCGGAAATGAATACTACAACAGATAGCATTTATTTTTTATTTTTTAAATATTATATATTTTTTCTAAGCTCCATTCACTACTTCTTTTACACAACATACTCAAATTACATGGTGAACATACAGTAAAAGGACCTGACTGCGACTGTGTACACGACTCTGGGTGTTTACCTGCATGAGCGCCTCATTGCGTGAGTATAGCGTGGAGAAGGCAGGGGCTGGCACCTCCTCTCCTCCTACTGGGGACGAGCTCTCAAAAACGCACTCCAGAGACTCTACCTACAGAGGAAGCATGCAGCCGCAGTGATGCACAGTAGAACCCAGATAAAATGGAACACACAAAGCCATAGAACAGAGGCCAAAGTTTACACAACACCGAAAAAAAGCTGGTTCTGAGTGATAACCCTAGCTCGCATCAGCAGAACCAAGATGCTGGATGAGTTCAGACGTGAAAAGCACAAATCAACATGATGCATGATGTACTGAATGATTTAAAAAATATATAGATTATTATTTGAAATGATGGGAAAACATGTGAGTCATGTCATGTCAAAATGGGTAAAGAATCGCTGGGTGAAAAGAACACAAAAACATGAAATGTCTAAACATTTGTTAAAAAAAAAAAACACGTACAAACAGGTAATATGTAGAAATGAAAATGAATTGAGAGATGTCTGTCCATATTAATACCCAAATCTGGCGAAAAGGCTGAGTATTAATTCAGGATTAAGCTTAATTTCCAACGTACAGTGTTTTTGTGTCTCGATGGCACCCGTGATACCCATATGGAGATACGTACTATAGTGTGTGTGTTTGTTCGTGTATATGTGTGTGTATCACACCGTGCTCAGACATTTACAGGTACATAAGCCAGTCACAGGTCGGCTCAGCTGAGCAACCTGGAGTGCCACAAGATGTCATCTCCATCTGTCCTGCCTATTCAAGCCAAACGCTCACAGAGTGCAAACGTAAAAGCCCAGTCAGGGGCAAGAAATTCTTGAAAATACTCAGAAATACATCATTAATAATTAAAATACCGCATTAGATTATTTCTATGTTAAAATGCAACGTGAGCTTGGCTGTGGAAAAATATTTAGCAGCACGTGAAAATGGGTCCATATCGGGTATGACGCCTGCAGGCAATTCTCTTTAAATAGAAGGGGGACAGTGCTGCATCATGGGTAGGTGGGTTAAACCAGTGTTTCTGGTGATCCTGTCAGAATTCAGATATTGGCTTAATGCACTGGGACAAAATGATAATCTCTGACAAATCTCTTTATAGTATTAGATTTAAACCACTCACACACACCTCAAAATTCGCCAGACAAAACATGGAATTGCTAGATAAGAAAATGGGACAGCGGTCTACACAGACAGTAGACATAGCTGATGCTAAATACTGTATCAAAGCACTTTTTTTTAAATGGTGAAAGATCCTTCAGTTACAAGCATCAGCCACAAGGTGGGGTAAGACAGCTATCATACGGTATCTCCTAAAGTAGGAGCCTGACCCGTCATCGCCTCGTCAGCTCAATTCGACAACAAATCAATTTGAATCACCGTCTCAATCTCTGTAGCCGTTATCCTCATACAGCCTTCTATAAGTGAGGGATGCTGAAATGATGCACATTTTTTTTCTCATATTCTCAGATCCAATTACAAAAGATGGGCAGAATAAGAGGAGGGAGAGGGCATCGGTTGGGCGAGCAGCCAGACACCTTCACCAGCCTTGAATGCATGGGCTGATTTAAGAGTAATGCAGGCTCACAGTGATAACAGTGCCTCTGTGTGTGTGTGTGTGTGTGTGTGTGTGTGTGTGTGTGTGTGTGTGTGCGCGCACTAACTCTGGCTCTGTGCACTTGAGGCTGATGAGAGGTGACAGGCGGGGCTTTTTAGTCTGCTTTGTGGGAGAGAATGGAGCTGCAGTGATCTGTGGCTGCCTGGTCCCAACTCAGCCCATCCTGGCACAACGACTCATCCAGCTGCACTGGGGTGAGCTCAGCCAAAACGCTCTCCTTTAAAAAGCTTGTACTGCCAATCTGGCATTTCTGTCTGGCATTTCATGTGGGTTTAAAAAAATAAATAAATAAAGATGTACGTACAGTTTTGCTGTTCCAGGCGAGACAAAGATAGTAGGGCTCCTTGATCAAACTGTCTCCACCACTTCAGCGTGTTCTGACAGAGGATTTTGTAATGCTTACAGAATTAGGTTAGTCTTTCTTTGAGCACTAGGGATCTCATGGTGAAAGGTCGTCGATCTCACCCCTGCCAATCTCATCATAGCTAAAGGCCTCAGTGGACAGACAGGGAGAAAAATCAATGGACTTGAAGTCCGGCCAATTACATCAATGTGTTTGGATTAGAAGATTACAGTTTTCTGTATTAGGTTCTGAAGTATTAAGGGTCTTTAATTGTCTAACGTCTTATAATTTTGAAGAGTTTATGTCCTGCTTTACATTTATCCATTCATCGTCTATACCATAAGCCAGGAGACTTTAGGAGACCCTGGACAGAGTGCCAATACATCACAGAGCAGACACAGACAGACAGACACAATAAAGCCAATTAACCTAATCTGCATGTCTTTGGACTGTCTCCCAAAGCACACCGCACAGAACTGAGGCGGGAATCGAACCCTCGACCGTGGAGATGCGAGGCCTCAATGGTAACCACTACGCCATCGTACTACCGTCCTGCTTTACATCTATTTTCAGAACTCAATCAATCGCTAAATACAATATAATACCCTCGGCTTCTCTCCTACCAGCCCGAAACAGAATTTGAAACTAATGTGAGCACAGAATCACTGAAACTGGACAGCTGTAAACTTTAAAAAGACAATAATGTAATACAAGAAGCATTGTATTACATTAGAATGAGGAAGGAAATGACAAATAAAGACTGCTATAATGGTTGTGTTGCACTGTTAAGGAATCTGTCACACAGTGTTTATGCATGATTTGGATGAGACACAGACTTGCTCACATGCTTCAGGAAGTTTCATCCAAAAAGGAAGTCAAAAAGACTTCTACCTTCATAGGGGAGATGTGTGAATGAGAGACAAAGCCATGGACATTCTCGATCTGGGAGATGTTTTTCTCCGACACCTGCACCAACTCGGGAGGCTGGAAGTCCCCTGGCAGGCGGGTTGAGCCGTGCTCTGGTGGAGAGGTCGTGTCCTCATCTTGATATCTGTATTTCTGACAGAGAAGGCAAAAGAAATTTAGTACTGTAACTTTCAGTAGGAGTAAAGAGTACAGTGTGAGGATAATCGTTCTCGACATAGTTCCGCTAATCGGAATATTTCTAATTAGGGCTCGATTTTCAGGAAATGAAAACAGAACTACACAGCAGTCTAATGAAGAGGAAAACCCAACACTAATCTCCATCTTGCAGGTGACTGTGAATGAGGATCAAAGTCTCACGCAGCAAGCTTTTTGCAAAAACACACAGATGAATGTCATCAGATCAAACAGAACAGTTTGCCGCATGCTGTGCCTGCAGCCTGACCTGATTGGCTTCGTTAGCAGGGGGGCCAGGTGTATTACACAGCACGCTGCTTTGCTAAACACTTCATAGTACACACGCTCCACTCTGACATCAAGATGCAACAAAAAACGCTGGAGCAAGACCTCTTCCTTTATGGTCATGTTGACATTATTAACCCTCAATTATATGACAGCTGTTCATTCCGACTGAGCAATCTGATTGGATGAGAGGTATTCGACAAGAGGTGATAATGGACTGTAACGTCACTGGGACGATTAACTACATGTATCACTCCACGTCCAAGGTGTTCTAAGAACCATTACACTAACACTCGCAACATGGGTGAAAGTAGATCTGTATGGTTCACCATACTGAAAACACACGTGATAACGTTATTTCATCTTAAACAAAACTTTCATTCCTTAATAATCGCTTCTGAGTCATTCTGAAATATTTCTAAAACAGTGTTCTTTTATTCACTGCTACAAAGATAACTCGATAACATAAAGCTGAATGCCAAATCCCTCTCTAACCCTTGATAAAAGGGCACTATGGATTATACACCCTACAAAGAGCACTAGATTTCCTATTAGATGACAGTATTTGGGATTCAACCCTGGAAGTTAATAGAGCTGGGATTCTAAAATGAAATAAACCTAAATATAAAGAGAAACGTATGAGATTTACAGCACTGCTCAGCCGCTCCATAGTTTAGTCACCTCACTTTTTGGATACATGGATACATACCGGTAAGAATTTGAAACCATTTCCCGCCCATGTAAATCACACAAATTGTCGGTCGTCAGCTCCTCCAGACGCAGTTAGATATTTCCTTCAGTCAGATATGTGTGGGCAGAGCAAAAAATCTCCCTCGTGCCTATAACCGCATCACAGCCATGCCATGCAGCAATACAGCGCTCGCTCTCATGTGATATTCCTTAAATATATCCATTCATCCATCCATCTAGGAACCTCTGTAGTACAACTAGGGACCGTGGAAGCCAGTAGTGACTATTATATTCATTCTCATTTTGTACGATCGCAGTAGGAACTCCGGTCAACATTCACACGCTACGGGCAATTTGGGAACGCCATTTAACCTTATCTGCATATCTTTGGACTGTGGGAGGAAACTGGAGAACCCAGAGGAAACCCACCAAGTACGGGGGAGAACAAACTCCATGAATACAGACCCGACGTGGGACTCAAACCCAGGACCTGGAGGTGCAAGGAGACAGTGTTAACCACTAAGCCATTTTTAAACAGAAATGCAATTGTGTTAATGTTATTATCCCAATAGTAACAATGATTAGAACTCTGTATCACCAAGTGAAAGCCAAGAACATTCAACCAGACAGTTTTATTCTGGTCAGGGTTGCAATGGGTTCATCCTGAGGACACTGGGTGTGACACAACCCGAATAGGACACTGGTCAACATTCACACCTTAAGGCAAATTAGATAAGATGTGGGAGAATACCAGAGAACCTGGGAAACAGCAACATGGGGACAAGGAGGATATGAAAACTCCACACAAACAGAAACTTAGCTCAGGGTGGAACCACAAGCCTTAGTATCCACTGTGCCAGAGTGCTGCTCAACACTCACTCACTCATCTTCTATACCGCTTTTATCCTGTAATCAGGGTCGCGGGGGCCCTGGAGCCTATCCCAGGATGCTTAGGGCACGAGGCTGGGTATTACCACGACCTTCATGGTGTATTCTCTTCACCTTTTAACTACATAGTACCAGTAAGAATTTAAAACTGTCGGTCACATGTACTGTACCATAGAGTCATTGATTGAGGATTTCAGACGAGCTAGCAATCACACTCCCATTCACATCAACAGAGCTGTTATTGAGCGTGTACCCAGCTTTACTGTAAGTCCAAATCTCTGAGGATCTCACCTGGTCTCTTTACTTTTCTCTCCTGATTAAAAAGGCACAACTGCACCTGTATTAAGGAGGTTTTAAAAAATCCCAACACTGTAAATCCCACCATTACCAATGTATTATTGACAACATCCTCATAAACTGCATCTCGGTGTGGTACAGCAACTGCACTGTTTCGGACCGTAAAGCCCTTCAGAGAGTGGTGGAAATCACCCAAAGAATCATCGGCACAAATCTACTCACCTTGGAGGACATTTACAAAAAATGCTGCCTGCAAAGGGCGAGAGGGATTATCCAAGATACCACTCACCCCAATCATGGACTATTCACCCCTCTCACATCGGGCAGGCGCTACAGGTTTAAAGAAAAAAAAAAAAAAAGCTTTTTCAAAGTGCCTGTTGTTTCCACACTGAACAGCTGATCATAAAATGTTAGCCACTACACTACTGCACTGTCACTCTCTGTCTATATTGCACTGCTTCATCCACAATGCATCATTCCACCATACATAATTCATGTTTATATCATTGGACTACTGTATAAACGACGACTTAAGACATGTCGGTTTCTTCAGTACTTGGGTTAATCTATATCTGTAGGTTGTACGTTGTTTCGTTCTGATTGCTTCGTCCTAGCGAGAGTTATTATAGAATATTCGGGGCCTCTTTCGAATGAATCACCTTGTATGTACAGTAGATGTTTGCAGAAGTGTTGCTAAAAGCTCCCGAAAAAAAAAAGTGGCATCGGTAAGGGCATTCGGCATTAAACCTGTGCCAGAAAATCAAACATGTTAATTGGAAAATTCGCTGTGGTGCCCCCAAATGGAAGCAACTGTAAAAACATAAACACAAGAAGAAGAACGATGATGATGATGATGATGATGATGATGGTGATTACATTTTCCTCTAGGGTCAAAAAGACTTTTACAAGTCTACCTTGTGACATAAAGAAAGAGCAAAAGATCAGCCTTTATTGTTGCAAATACTGTACAAATGCACTACATGCAATTCTTTTCTTACCATTCGTTGATACATTGTTAGGAATCTAGGGTCAGAACACAGGTTCAAATGATGATACAGCACCCCCTAGGGCAGTGAGATTTGGGAGTGACACCATTTGAGCTTGGAAGTGACAGGGCTTGAGCTCACAACCATCTGAGCAGTAGCCCAGGGCCTTAGTCACTCAGCCACCTCTATTCTGAGTCCAAACCATTAAAAATAGGCTGTTCAGACACAAACGGTACATAAAGATTTATTAGCATTCATCCCATGTAAACACCGAAAGCTAGTTTTAGTTTGTGAATCTCAGGATCTATTCATAAACATACACTGCATCTGAGGCACAGAAACTATTTTTGAGCTTTCTACAGTACCAAGACCTACTTTCTCACAGTGATATCTGCACCAGCAACCTGATGGTATAAATCAGCGCAGCAGCACACGGGGCGAGCCTGGACGTCCTTTAGGAGGCAGCCAAAAGGCGAGCGTTTTTCGAAAAAAGAAACTCCCTGATGGATGAGTGTGTTGTAGTGCTGAGATGGGAAACACTGCATTAATGAGCAAAACCCCCTGCTTGCTCTCTGCGCACAGTCATTATGATGACCTCAAACTGCCACGCATGATCTGATATATTCAGCTGCAGGAGTGTGTGAGGGGAAAACCCATACTATTCAGCACTGGATTCTTACACGGCTGAATATTGCTGTGCTGTTGTTTTGATAAGAAGATTAAAACATGGTAATCATATTTGATGAGCAATTAAAGGAAAAAAATTCATATTGGTAGAATAGTAAGGTTTTTGATCCCTACAGGACCAGATAGAGAGATACTGTAGTGCTGTGAGTCGACACCGTCGTTCAGCAGAACGTCTGACAGCATCATGGAGCAGCTTTACAGTCACAGCATGAGTGGATTAAATTCACTGCCACATTGCGGTGTCGCCTTTTACCTGCTTCCACTCTGGCCTCGCTGTTAAAACACCCAAAGCCCCTAAAATGTGTCAGACTCAATACCTGTCAACCTGCAAGGGCATGTCTAGTCAGACTTCGCCATCAGCTGAACTGCCAACTGCTTTTCTCAAGATGTGTCAATCTAATTCATATATTTTTATTCTTAAATTTAAATATACATGGCCCGTTTCATTAATATGATGTACTATTATATGTATACATATATATTGCAGCTCCGTTTTAATAAGAGACAACAAAGTTAGGCCAATGATATCGCACGCCTACAGTATCTTATGCTTAGACATATCTAATCCAGTAATGATGAAATAGTGTTTAGATTTGGTGCAATGTCACTATGGGTTGAAAAGAAAAAATGCACTGATACAGTGCAATTCATTTATCCAATAGTTGTATCCAATATTCAGTATCCACTTCATTATGTTTTGTGGCACATGGTGTATCCAGAAACTGTCCCATGAACATGGGGTACAAAGCAGAAATATAGTCAGGATGAGACACCAGTCCATCACCACGATACTCAGTCCATGAACCAAAAGGTCTTTTGGAGGTAGAACAAACCTGAGTATGTGATGAAAATATACAAGGGACAGGGCAAACATGAAAAAGATCAAATCCTGACCCCTGATGCTGTGATCCATACTGTTACTGCGTTGTTGTTGGTCTTTCGGCTGCTCCCGACAAGGGGTCGCCACAGCGGAATATCCAGTCCGCACTACAACTTGGCGTATCCATACCATTACCCATGTATTTGGTACAGTGGTACCTCGACATACAAATTTGACCTTAAGGCGTTCTTGAGTTCTTGAGCTCTTAAGGCGAAATTTCGCACGAAATTATGCATTTCCCATAGGAAATAATGTGAATGCAGATAATCCATTCCAGCCACCCAAAAATTTTACCAATATAAAAACACTCTATAATCATATTTTTGCATATAAAATCAATCAAAACAAAAAAAAAGTTCTTGCCCGGAGTGTGTGTGTGTGTGTGCGTGCGTGCATGCGTGCGTGCGAGCAAGCGGAGTGAGTGTGTGCGTGTGTGTGTGAGTGAGTGAGTGAGTATGAGTGTGTGCCCTGCGATGGATTGGCACTCTGTCCAGGGTGAACCCCGCCTCGTGCCCTAAGTCTCCTGGGATAGACTCCAGACCCGTCTTGACCCTGAATACAAGATAAAGTCGTATAAACGATGAGTGAGTGAGTAAATGAATAGACATTAAACATCACTTAAACTTAATTCATGATTCTACTTGGAACCGTCTGCTTTAAAAACTAAACTGAAAGTGGCTCCTTTTTCTTCTTGCTACCGTCCTTGCTAATATTCATGGGACCCATGGTGCTACAGTATGTCCTCATTAATCTTGTACAAAATGGCAAATAGAAACCCATACAAAAATATGTAAACTCACTTTAATTGGCTATCCACTGACGCAAGCGAGTTATTAACGGCTCCCAGACGTATGCACAGCTTAGCCGGCGTTCAGTCCGTCACGGTTTGATCGTTCGTATGGCAAAAATGCTTCGTATGCAAATTTCTTGCAAAGTTCCTGTGCTTAAGGCGGGGCATTCGTATGCCACTGTATTACCACAGTATTATTATTTTTAAAAAATTCGGAATCCATTCTCTTTTGTGTCCAGAAGTACACACTGAGACACTCACAGTTAAAAAACAGCCAAAAAATGCATTTTATATGTGGTTTTATATAAAAACAAGAAAGTTTTACAGTTAAATAACAGGCTACTGTATATGTTGTATGGAAATTTACCAACATGCTAATGCTCGTATGCACTCTGGAATGCCTCCCAAAACTTTATTTTCCTCAAAAAACTTCTTTTGACATAAAAGCAATAATTTCGTAAACACTAATAAGACAACCCTAACTTGACTGGTGAAGTTGCATAATAACACATCAATCAAGTTTTGAGCCAAAGCCACGCCTTTAAGTTAGATCTTTATTTTCACATTACATAACTGCACAGTGAAACTATGTCCCAGTTTATCAAGAGGCTGGGGTCAGAACACAGAGTCAGCGATGATGCACCCCTGGAGCACCCCTGGAGCAGACAGGTTAAAGGGCCCAACAGCTGACCTTCTGGTCAGTATCTACTGTAGGAGCAGGGTTACTACACTGACTGGATTATAACACTATAATGTAAATAAAAGAGAATAGAAAAGGACTACACCCCTGTGCCCTGTGGGTTCCAGAGAGCCCTAGGCCACCTGACTCGCCCTCAGCCCAGACTGCTCAGATAATGAGCTGCAACAATGGGTCAACCATCTTAATTTAACTATTCAACTAAAGTACACCAATGCTACTGTGTCCGATATCCTAAAATGGACACAATTCTAACCCAGCTTGATCAGGAAAGTACATAGTCAGTAAGAGGGATGGTGGCTCGTCCTGTATAGACCGCTGAGGACAGCGAATTGCCCTATTTTCTACACTTTCACTCGGATATTTGCTGGGTTTGCAACTTTGAATAAAGGCAGGCATAATACAGCCATGAATTTGTGTCTGCTTAATAGATAGGATGTAAGATAAGGTTCAGAGTTCAGTGCACACTGCATTTTATTAATACTTCACCTTGAGAAGATTAGAAGGTCTGTTTGAATTAGCATCAATATGATGCCAAAGTGCATGCTTATATAATACCTGTTCTAACACGGTTTAGTTTTTTGTAGTAATAAATGTACGGCAAAATACAGAAATTTCCATGGTGGATATAAAATGTGTATATATAAATTATATATATAATTTGCTCCGAGTGGCGCAGTGGTAAAGCGCTCGCCCTATCATCCGGAGATCGCTGGTTCGGTTCCCGGGTGATGCTGTAAC
>JAQMYL010000036.1:10539418-10565129 GCA_030014365.1 Clarias pachynema
CTCCTGACTGAGTGGTAGTAGTAGCCTTAATGTGGGAGCCCCCTAGTGACGGGGAGGAATTGGACACGACTAAATTATGGAGAAAATCGGGAAAAAAATCATCAAATGAAACATTTAGAGATGCACTGGAATAAAATGATCTAATATGCAGTGGTGATAGTTACTCCGCTTTACATCAGAGCCGCATCGCACAAATGTGTTTTACATCTTGATTTCATTCTAAAATATACAGTATGCTCTATAACCGGACATTAAAGTTGATGACTAAAAAGCCATAATATTAACACCACATAAAATTACCATTGATTATCAATTACATACCAGTAAACCAGTGAGTGGATCATGGGAACCCAAGGCTCATTTATACCTATGGAGAGCAAAGGCACAAATTGCTAAAAAAAAAAAATAGTTACTGCAGGTTTTGATAGAACGGTAGTAAAGACACTGCTATGGTGCTTAGCGGGCAAAGAGTTCAATGTTGTTGATCTAGCCTTCAAATTCCCCAGATCTCAATCTAACCGAGAATCCATGGACAAACACGTCGTATCCATCCATCCCACCTTGCAACTTACAGCAGATAAAGGATCCACTGCTAATGTTCCGGTGCGAGATACCACAGCACATCTTCAGAGGTCAAGTGGAGTCATGCCTCGCGGGGTCAGAGCTGTTTTGGCGGGCTTAATGCTTTGAGTCGTAATGTTATAGCTGATTGTTGTACTTCCAGCCAAGGACAAAATGCTCAACATACAAAATTTCTTTAAAAAATTGAATTGCACATTACTTATACAGTACATGACAGCACTCCACACACCTGCCATTAAATGTACCCTTTTGCATCAGGTTTATAATGAAAAATCTTAGAAGTGAGATGCAAATAAATCCATGCTGAAGCGTGTGTCTGTCTAAGAAAACCTGGAGTGAGATCATAAAGAGGACCAAAAATCAGGCTATTGTTTATACAGTACCTTTACAACAACCTAGATGTCTCTTTTATCTGGCGTGATTTCAGTTTCTGTCTTCACAGAAAACACTTTCTACTTCCACTGAACCATCTCTGGTAGGCTTATCTCCTTATGTTGCTAGATAAGCAGCCACTGCTAAATAGGCAACTTTTTTAACAATTACTTACCGAACATGTTTTTTCCCACTTTAATTCATCAGTGTAATCACTTCACTACGAATCTCAGACACAGAAACTTACGTTAAATCATCAATTATATACATTCTTTAAAGAAAGTTTTAACTGAGGCACAAAAAAAAACATCATGTTTTTTTTTTTTTACAAAACACTTGGCCTATTTCTATAAAGTCACAATGATCAATATTAAAACTAAATCTTGACTATATTTTATGATAAAGTATCTCCTCCAGGAGCTCTGGAGTATCCTAAACAAAACTAAACCAGGCAGGGCTGACACTGTATGCCAAGAAGTGTGTATGTGTGTGGGCAAAACAGGAAATACTGGCAAGATCAGGGCATAGGTGGACAAAGCGGAGACTGTGTTCTGTTGTATTTTCGTTCCATGTACTACTGGCACAAGCAAGGATGGCAGCGATCCAATGAAGAGTAAGTCTTCAGCACTCAGTCTTGTTTACTTTATCTAATCTTCATCAGTCTTCATTTGTTTTTCACAACTTCTTCTCCATGTGGATGTCTTGTCCATGCAAATTGTGTGGTCCATTCTTAGGGCAAAGAGACATTAGACTCACCGATATTAAAACTAAATAGGAAGAGTGAAAAGGACATAATGAGGCTGAGACAATACATTTGCCTTGATGTGGATGTGGACCTTTTTCTTGTAACTGGAACTGCAATAATATTTCCTCTGTGCCTTATTCTTTGGTGATGTTACACAGAGCTGTACATTGCACAATACTGCAATTCTCTCCTCACTATATATTGCTGATTTCAATTGCACCATATTTAGGTTTTTGCCTATGATTATCTTGCACTATTCCTAAAATGGAAACACATTCATAAGGAACATGCTGTGTCTGTATGCCCAGATTGTGCTTTTCTTATTTGTTCTTACTTCACAGCTTCTTGTCCAGGTGGATGTCTTGTCCATGCAAATTGGGTGGTCTATTCTCAGGGCAAAGAGGAAATACAAGCTTTGTCCACCTATGCTCTGATCTTGCCAGTATTTCCTGACTCACTTATAATAAAACTACATTGGAAGTTCCTACCAAGAGTGACTTGGGACTCCAATATAGAAAAGGCCATAATGAGGCAGAGACAATCCGTTTGCTTTGATGTGGATCCAGAATAGTTCATCACGCTGCTACAATATCAACAACCATTCAGCCTTTGAGTGAGTGAAGCAGGTAATTTACCAGTACATACTGTATTACTCACTCACTCATTGTCTATGATGCATAATTCTGTATACAGGGTCAAGGGTGCTTGGAGCCTATCCCAGGAGACTTAGGGCACAAGGCGGGGTACACCCTGGACAGGGTGCTATTACATCGCAGGGCACACACACATACACACACTCTACAGGCAATTTGGGAATGACAGTTAATCGGCCTAATCTGCATGTCATCGAACCTGGACGGGAATCGAACCCGGACCCTGGAGGTGCAAGGCTACAGTGCCAACCCTTAAGCCACCATCATAATGTATTAGTGCTGTACATTAAAAAATTACACACATGGTGGCTCATTTATGTGCAGCCTCGCAGCTCCAGCTTCCCAGTTCCCATCCTAAGCTTGCTGTGTCTGCACTTTTGAGTTCCCCTCACACCTCCCACAAGCATGCATGTTGGTAGATTGGCTACTGTAAATATGTGAAGCAGGATGTATCTAATACAAGCTTCCTGGGATAGATTAATAAAGCTTATCATGCACTAAAACCTAAAATAGAAATACTTCATTATACAAACCATACATAACAAAGTGGGAACAACACTAGATTTTACTAAATAATAAACTAGTTTTGATGGCCGAGTCCCAGCTATGATCCATTACAGCATCACCATTCAGGAAGCTCAGGGGAGTGACCCTCTAACTGACCTTCATGGACAAATCTCCCAGTCAGGGTAAGCATCTCAGTGCTTCATGCAGCATGTGTCTTTTTTATGGCTCCATTATGGCCATACAGAGCATCAAACTGAGCATCTTTCCAGTATGTTTTTGATAACCTCATAGTCAATATGCTCTGTCTTGCTTTAAGCTGTAACAAACACAAAATGTTTCTCATGTGTGTTTAAATTCTATTACCTGGGCTTAGATCTATTTCTTATAACGAGGTCTGCAATAATATTTCCTCTGTGCCTTATTGTTTGGTGATGTTACACAGCGCTGTACATTGCACAATACTGCAAATCTCTTCTCACTATATATTGCTGATTTAAATTGCACCATATTTATCTTGTAGGTTTTTGCCTGCGATCATCTTGCACTATTCCTAAAACGGAAACATATCCATAAGGAACATGCTGTGAAGTTTACTCATTTGCACTGTATGCCCAGATTGTGCTTTTCTTACTTGTAAGTCACTCTGCAATACTGCATTAGTGATTGCCAATCAACGCATTTTAATATGATAAAAATCCTACCACCTCAAGCCAGACCTAATGAAATACGGAAGTGAAGCACAGGTGGAATGCAGGATTGGCTGAATCAGTCAGTAGCTTTTTGATAAATTCCTGTTGTGTCATTTGGAGAAAGGATAACGGTTCCTTTGTCCTGCCTTGTGCATCTTACACTTAAGAGCTGTAAACACTTAGCAACAGGCCTTAGGGGTTAAGGCTCTGGGTTACTAATCAGACCAATGAGAAGTCCCTAAATCCAGCAGTGCTCTATAGTTATCATAATGTTGTAGCAATAAAAATTCCTGACGTTGGGCGATCGTGGGTGTTAGGTTGTTTTTGAAAGTTAAAATTACTTTGATAAAATGTCATTTATGACCCAAACCCAATGTTGCAATGGAAAAAAGTCAACATTAATAGCATTCATGCACATGTCTCAAATTCAAAAGACACTCATACTACTGTACCAATATGAGTTGCCGTTATTCTGGCACCCACTGACTTTAGGGATCACACAGATTGATTTTCTCACAAATGGGGTTTCTGGTCAGGGAATCAAATCCACAAGAAAATACTCCTGTAACTCATGTACTGTATTAATAGGGCACTTGATTTTCTGACAACCAAAGGGCACTGCTGAGAATCCTCTCTGCTTCAGGGGTACCTCGTCTCACGATGGGCCTTGAGATTTTTACAGAGTGCCTTGGCAATGGCACTCTAATCCATTTCCAAACAAGGCTGCGCTACATCAAGAAATTTTCACTGTACTGTAATGTACTGTATATGTCACAAAACACATATTCTTCTGGACAGTAACTCATTTGTTTCATTTGTGGCCATTATTTCTAAATTAAATGTATGATGTTTTAGAACTTATTTTATTAACCCTACTTTGGAAACTAGAAAGAAAATTAGATAAAAGCAACAATATGATAAACATACCTACGACAAAACAGTTATTTTTGTCTGTTTCTCACAAAGAGATCCAGCAAGAGGGAGCTGCCAACTTTCCCAGGTGCGCAGCAGCAGTTAACAGCAGCTAGGGTCAATTGTATGACTCAAAGTATGATGGAAATATAACAAACTTAAAGCTTAAATCTTAAAAAAAAAAAAAAAAAAAACACTTCAAGTACTTCAGGTGATGTTTAACCACAAAGGAAAAGAGTGAGGATCTGCTTGTTATGCTGAGTATAGGCAGGTATATAACTGTAGTAGGCTAAGTAGCCCTGATAGGAGAGTGCCCTAGTGATGGGTGCGAATCGGCTATGACTAAACTTAAGGAAAAAATCCCCAAAAAACACTTAATAAAAGGCCTAATAAACACTACTGTATTTCATACTCCAATCAACACAGTGGACATTAATGGATTAATCTTGTGACATTCAGATGCCAGGCGGAATGACCCAGAAAATTAAACTACTAAATGAGAAATGCCCCAAATTACCTCATGCTCAGCAGAAAGCAGGTCTGTAAAGCACAGCTAACTCCGAGCACAGCCAGCAGAGACATGCAGTAACACACTAGTGTCAGTCTAGAGGGATTACCAGCAGCTGTTCCACAGCTCATTATGGAGAAACGACAAGAAGAAAAGAGCAGCTTGCATACTCAGAAACAAGCAGGCGAGGATTAAAAACTTAATGGACTGACACTGACAGATTAGATAAGCGTAAGTAAGAGTTTTTTTTTCCAATAAATTTTCAACACTTATTTTTGTTGCTTGATTTGGGCTACTTGACAGAATGCCAAATATAAATCATATTGTTCTGTTTTACAATTTCGGCAACCTGCAAATTTCCATAATTTGGATGAAAAGTAATGTTGAAGTATGGGGGAGAAAAAACAACTGTTCAAGGAGAAAAAGAGCTTCTTCTTCTTCAAAGAGAGAGCAAAAAGTGAATTCTGCTTCAAACAAGTAAGTAAAAACTGGATTCTGGATTCGTCAGTGAGGTGATGGATTTTTGGAGATGAATGTTTGTTTCCGATATTTGATTAACAATGGATACTGCAAAACTGAAGGAGAGTCGTGTCAGCACTTACAGTTAGTCGGGATTTCAACAAAGCGAAGTCTTAACAAGTTTTCAGTCTTATTAACTTCTAAATCAGAAAGAGGTTAACAAGAAAATACCTGTTTACAACCCCTATAACAAGTAACTCACTTAGAAGTAAAACAAGTATCAGTTGTAAAAACAGTAACAAGTATGCTGCATCTTTATTAATTAACAGGGTATAAGAGGAATAAAACACTTCAGTTCCAGCTGCTGTAGGAAAATTAAATTGCAAGGATCTCCTAAGGAACTCCTATAATTGCATTTTTTATTCTTTGCATATTAATTTCCTGTAATCACACAGTTGTGCAAGGTAAGATTCCCTGCCTGTGTGCTGCAGACAAGCTATGCTTTAGCTGTAGCTGCATACATTTATTTATTTATTTTTTTAAATCAAACATCACTGAGAATCCCAACCTATCCCTTAATTCTATTTAATGCAACACTGGAGTTTATCCATGGTAACGTTTTGCAACACTGAACATAGCGGTCAAAAAATATGGTATAGGCAATTACAACCTATACACATTTGCTGAGGAAAAGTGCAAAGGAAGAGTGTAAACACAGCACATGTCTGGTGAACTGAAAATGTATTTAATGTAAATTATTGATTTTCCACAAGGCTAGTTCAGCTAGTGTGGGGTGTACTCAGGTGTTATTTGAGTCCAAGTAGAGATACCATAGTTAAATATTTTTCAAGTAAAAGTAGAAGTCCCCCATTTAGTAAAGTCAGATTGTAAATGTTGATAAAAGTACTTTTCTTTAAATTTAAGTATTAAAATTACTTAATTTGTATTAGCTCACAGTAGGCTTTAAGTAATCGTTAAAGAGTCCCTCTCTCTCTGTTTTCATCGCTATGAAACCGACTCCACTTCTAATTCCAAACACCTGCTAGATGATTAAGCATTTCATGGAAGAAAAACACAGCATGCAATTATGCAAAATAGTCATTGTGTGGTGATATTACCACTTCAAATACTGCACACCCCTGTGGTTGTGATGCATTGGCCTACAGAAATGTAGTGTAGTAGAAAGTACAGATATTTGTTCAATGGCTCGGACAGAAAATGGATTTGTATGTATGGATTGTCAGTAGATGGTACATTGGACTTAAAATGACAAAGTTTCCTTATTTGTCACGATTCCAAGCACTGGTCAAGAAAGACCAGCCCTCCTTTACAAAGTGACATGCAACTAAACCAGTGCGGCTTGGAGATGTACAAGAGTCAGTTGCAGTTTCTAATTAAAGAGAGAAAATAAAAAAGATGCAGATAATAAAAAAGATGAAGATATCTGTCTAGAATAGCTGTGTGATGAACGGTAACCATTCTAGAAGGGATTTCAGAAACCTGAAATTGGACTTCACTCATTTTCGAAGTGATGGGCAAGTCAGTAGCCCAGAACATTCAGGCTTTACAGAGCATAAGTAGCATATGCATATTTTGGATGCATCCAGCAATGCTTTACAATGGTTAAAGAAATAAAAATCATGAAAGACCATGAAATTAGAAGGGATGTCCAAACTTTTGACTGGTACAGTATGTGTAAAATCTGACGACGTCAAGCAAAATTAACTCCAGCACTAAGCTGCCATTTGCTTCTCTTAGTCTGTATTAATGCACTTAGCCAGAGTTAACTAACTCTCCTTTATTACATTAGCCACTACTTTAGCATAATCCGTTTTCCGGAAAAATATAATAATAATAATTGGATTTGGCAGCACAATGGAGCTTGTAGTTACCCAGTGGGTGAGCTAATTCATTTATAATTTGTCCAACACACCAACTTTCTTATTTTTTTAAGAGAGATCTACAGTACAAACACACTGCCAGAGCGCCGTAACCTCAGTTCACACTCACTCTCAATCACTGTCATCTGATACACACTAACAAACCACAAACCTGGACAACTAACTGCCTACCTTTAGCCCAGTATCATAGGAGAAGAAATTCAAGAGAAATGTGATTTAATGTGTACGCTCACTGGATTCTTTAATAGGTAAACCTGTATACTTAAATATTTCTGCAATTATCCATTAAATCAGCCGTTCAGGTGGCAACACAAGGGATAAAATATTGTATATGCTGATTAATAGCTTTAGATAATGTTCACACCAAACAGTGAAAAATGTGATCTCAATGACTCTGATTGTGGTATGACTGCTGGTTTGAAACTATTGCTTTGCTGGAATTCTCTCTAGACTTAACACAGAATGGTCTAAAATACAGGCCAGGAGAGATGGGTCAGACTAGCTCAGGCAGGCAATAGTAAAACACAGTAAAACAACCACATTAAGAATCTGAGGCTGGTGAGACCACAAGTTCACCAAAACTCAACAAGGAACATTTCCTTTAGGTTTGACACGTGGTGTGTTCTGAGATTAGATAATTGCACTACCGAGCAGTGGTACAGGAGTTCATGTAAAACTGGTAGATGAGTGCCAGTCAGAAAACCTTTCCTAGAAAACATTTTCCTATAGATCACTTCAGTGTCGTCAGTCTGTGTGAGAATGAAACGTGATAGCCTTTATCATCAGTTCATGCTGAAAGGTCAAAGATTAACACAGACCACACATGGTTCTCAAAATTTATACTACATGTATAAAAATGTATGCTAAAATGAAGAGAAAAAAAAAATAAAGCAGCAATGTGTTTTGAAATAGCTGAACACAGACAAGGACTAATCCTGTTGACACGCCCATCTTTGGTTGATGCTAATGAATATTAATGAGTATGCAAATACAACTGTCAAGTGACAAGGTGTCAAAATAAAAGATGACAGAAACCCATACAAGTAAAAATTATTCTGTAAAAAGATGTCTTTTTTTTTTTTTGGTGAGGTATCAGGTCATGTGATCTCAGTGGCATGAAAGAGAGGTTGGGACTAATTAGCATACTAAAAGTACAGGCTGTACAAAACAAATTTTTATACCTAGATGTGCAAGTTCAAGTCAATAACGGCATCAGTCATTTTTATAAATATTCTTCTTATTTATTGTATACTTATTGTGTACTATAGTCTGAGTCAATCTTTAACTTATGCTGAGGGTTATTAGAGCAGAATTGTTGTATTCAAGTTAAAAACTTACTTCAAGAGCTGAATATAATAAAAGCTTCAGCAACTCCATTAAATAATATTGTAGATAAATAAAAACATTCAAATTTCACATACCCCCTGGGATACTGACACATTTAAGTATTATCATGACTTTCACTTTACTCCAGCATTAAATTAGTTAGCTTATACCTACAGTATATTTGACATGTAATGACAAACTGTGGTGACAAACTGAGATTATAATTTATTTATTTATAGCTTGATTTTGTTTAAACTTAGTATTACCAAGATATGCTCCATAACTTAACATAGTCCGATTTATATTTTATACAGTTATATTATACTGGAATAAATGCTGACTGATAACAAATTACATGAAATTTCTGCCCATTTAAAATTAAATAACCGTCGTTTTAATGTTAATTTATGTTAAAAATTAATGGGAATGTTTTAGAAATTATCTTTTATCCCTAACGGTGGAATCTTGGTCTACCTCGATGTTGGTCAAGACACCTGCATGTTATGATTGATTTATTCATTCATAATGCTGCCAGAACTCACTTAGGGTGGAATTTGCTCTTGCAGGCAAATGTCTGAGTGATGAATTAATTATTAGTGTTTTAAAAGTGCCTGAAATCTTACAGCACTGTGCAAACGGTTTGAGCCACCCCTCATATCTTCATATTTCACTTCTAAAGAGTTTTAATGTAGTCTTGAGAAATAGTTCACCAGGTTTCCAGAAGGACTTTTTTGGATTTCATTTTTGGCAAGTTTTTGGCCCTTGTTTACAATCCATTCCCTGTACCCACCAGCTTTTTTTTGTTCATTAAGCCACACAGTGACCTATAAATCATTCAAGATAAAAACATCAAACTGAATGCCTGAACCAATAAGAAACAGGTGCAATAGAAGACGGATGACCAGGCCGCTGATCAGTATACTAATGATTCTGAATGCTGAGTAGTCGTAACAGACGAGAGGGGAAATGAGGTTGCTGCCGAGGTTGTTTTAAACAATCAATTTTTAAATTGTATAATTGAATTGAATTTCATATGAATAAATGAGGGGGGTTCAAGACCTTTTCACTGCATCACTTTTGTAACTTAAAAAAAAATCATTAAGCCATAAAGCCATAAAGTCTAACAGATCAGACAAACATGTTAAACAACCCCTTATGAGTTAGAATACCTGTGAAATCTGTGTCCATAGATTCTATATAAAAAATAAATAATGATGTGTGCAGAACTTCACAAAATGAGGTAGAATAAATTGTGGAATGAAAGTGTTTGAGAAGGACAACTACTTCCACATCCAATTTGTGCAAAAAAAGAATTCACATACCGGAGACTGGGACACCCGGAGGACTAGGCAGTTATGTAACTACAGTAACTTGCCCTCCTCTTTCAAACTAGTTAGTGAGACTGACACAGATACTACTAAAAGTCCTACTTATAGTAGGTCATGTTTTATGACCTATGACTTCTGGCAAACATGACTGCGTGAGAGGACAACAATCAACAGCATTTTTCTTCACCAACAATCATGACTTCTGTCCCAGAGCAATAGTTGAAACAAAGACAGAAATGGAACACAGATATATACAGTATGCATCTACTCCAAGCTCGAGTGCCTACAGCATAGCTGATGGAAAGAGAACAGCGCTACAGGCTGACACATCTGTCAGAAATCATCTGAAGCTTTGCATTTTGCCACGAGGGGTTTAGAAACATGGAGGCAGAGCTTTAGTGCTTGAGTTTACTCTCATACTAAAATATTGAACACTACTGAAAATAATCTGAACGTGTTTACTTGTAAGTATCCCATCACCTCAGTGATCCTTAGTATGATAAAAATAAATCCTAATTCTAACTTCAGGAAGGAACAGAATTAACTAAGCTGATTAACAGAGCTGATGCTCAGCTTTAAAAGAAAACATTGCTACAGTATTTCTCCCTACCTTGCATCCAAACATGAGCGAAATGGTGCTGTTGGTGCATGCTACTTTGCAATGGCACAACATTGGCGAAACGCAATCCAAGTTCTTGATGCTGGGAGACATGCTCTCCGTGCCCAGACGACTTCGATCGGTCAGCGATCGAACAGGTCCCTGGCGTGTGCTTCTTCACACGCTGCCCGCTGACTGATCCTGGCACGCACCCTCATCTCTCGGCTCAGTGCGCACCAGCCTCCGTGCGCTCAGTGGACTCGCGGAGAGAGTGGCTGAGCAGGGAGCTCCGGAGCAGCCATGCTGCCTGTGGAGAGCCCGGCGCTGGGAGGGACGATGATGGAAAGGTGGGGGGAGAAGACGGATTAGAGGCGAGGCGAGGCGAGTCAGAGTGGGACGATCCGCTTCAGCGCTGAATGCGAAGCTCAGCCTTTGCCATGCTTTACTCTCAGATGAGAGATGGAGGGATTGCCACTCTCCTGCCACTGACTGTCCAAACAAGGCACAGGCAGGAAAATACAGAGGCAGAGGAAAGAGAGAGCAGAAAGAGGAGGGGCAAACTGACGCATGGTGGGGATTTAGAGAGAATTCAAACTGTTTCTGAAGTCGGGAGTGTTTGATTGGACAGTCTAAGAGGAAAAGTGGAGTATTCCAGGTTGAGCTGCTTGAAACGACTATTTATCGGCTTTTATTTCAAGGACAGAAAAGAAAAGAGGACATTATATATACACATATGAGTTGAGTGCCTAAAAAGTTTGCTTGTGACCTTTGGAATAGGCTAATAATCTGGGGGAAGAATGAGACCAAGAAAGGCATTTAAACCTCTGTAGAACTGGTACAAAAGGTGACAGCATTAATTTATAATGTATAGGAGCAAAAGTGTGCCTTCAGCAATCTGCAGAGTCAGGATGCTCAGGGACCGTGAGCTCTGTAGCACAATGTGCAAAGGTGAAGAGAACAGAATAAGCTTTAACAGCCAAATCTGCTGATGGATCCAGTTTCACTGATGGAAAAAAAACAACTCATCCTTAACCTCTTCACTTATATTTGTGTAACGGCAGCACAGGCGAAGCAGTCCTTTAAATGAACTGAGAGGGACATGTAATATTGTTGCTGTATTATGCAAGAAGTAGCCTAAAATAACACTACAAATGCTCCAAGCAATATAATCACAGATGGTTTATTGTTCCAGTATTAAAAAATGTTTAATGTCACTATACTAAACTACAAATGATTAAAAAAAAAAAAAAAAAAGTTGTGCACTTCCTACATTTAGGAGACTATTCCGAGTTTCAGAGTGGTCATTACTAGTTCCTACAAATTCCATGTTATAAGTTGAATACAGCATAGAATAAAGTGTTTCTTTTCTGTCTAAATATATAAATCAATCATGACTTTATTAGCATTATTAAATTCTATCCTAGTTTAAAATAAAAGGGAGACAGAACTATATAAATGTGTTAATGTATCAAAATTAATAGAATAATTAGAATTTTTTTTTTTTTTTTTCACATTTCAGCCACAAAATAATGCAGACATCAGCAGTGGAGAACCAACAAATAACTAATATTTGTAGATCACTACTGTAGATTATTTTCAGAATCAGGAAGTTGCTTCATGAAGACTAGCAGCGCTGCCTTTTAGGTGTAGTTAGTTGTTTTGCCTAGTTCATGATGCATCCTTGCATCCGAACATGAGCGAAATGGTGCTCTTGGTGCATGCTACTTTTTCTGGGAGACATGCTCTCCGTGCCCAGATGACTTCGATCAGTCAGCGATCGAACAGGTCCCTGGCGTGTGCTTCTTCACACGCTGTCCGCAGACTGATCCCTCCGTGCGCTCAGTGGACGAAAATTCACAACTAGTAAAGAGATTCCAGACCCGTCATAGCCGAATTCATGATTAGCACAATATTATATGACTAGTGTAATAATTTGTTTAATTCCTCTATGAATTACAATCATTACTTATTAGCTTGTTCCCTTTATCACTATATGTGCTGAGAGCAATTATAAACAAACCCATCATAATTTTACTACATGAGTGCAATATGTCATGGCTGGTGGAATAATCTGTCTCTCTAACCGTTACTTAACTACTTTTACATTCTTGTCAACACCGTCAGACATTAAAAGATGTATTTAAATCATATTTATTTTCTTGAAAAAAGGTTTTGTCTGATCAAGTGTTTTTTTTTTTGTAACTGTCATATAATTATTTCAAAATTCAATGCAGCACCCTTTAATTGGGATAAAAACTGATTTATTATGAAAAAAATCATCCTTGCTTTTTACCTAAAAACAGTAAAGTAGTAATCCTATTAATAAAATCTTCCTTAATGTTAAGAAATTTAATATTTCCTTATTAACAAACTACTGCAGGAACAATATGCTAAAAAAAATAAATACATGAACACCAAAAATTCCTACCTGACGGTATTGACACAATATATAACAATAATGTAACAGTAGGCGTCTGCAGTGAAAACAGGGGAATCAGGCTGAGCTCAGGGCTACTGAAACCCTGGATTACAATGAAAATGTATCTACAGTGACAGGCACAAACGACAGGAAGAAGTAGGGGCGCTGAAACAGTGGAGCAGCGTGAGGAGTGGCAGTGAGTTGACCGCACACTCCATTCATACAGTAGGTAATGGGATCAGGATCGTTCCTGTTTTGATGAGGAAAATTTAAAAAGTAATTTTAAGCAGCGAACTAAAACCCACTTTGTATATATTTGTCAACACTGTCACACAATAAGTTACCACCGTCAGACGGTGTTAACAAAATTCCACATTATGCTAGATAACTTCTGAAATGTGCTATGAGGGGGCGCTCCGATATGGCACCACCGAATATGTTAAGTGTGGCAGCCCTTACGCAGGAATTAGAGGGGAGTGTTGAGACGTGGGGTGATTATGTGTACTTCAGCGGGAATTAATTGGTTAGGGCAGGCACATCGCAGTGCTAAGGAAATGCCGCTTCTACGCCGCCTTGTAACTCAACTAAAGAAAGGGGAGTGTATATACTGTATGTATAACCTATATGCTCCCCTTTTTGTGAAATTAAAAATTTTTATTTATTTTTTTCCAAACATTTATTTCTTTATCTCTAAAGAGATATATTGTTTATCTTTCAGGCCTCTTTCCAGGTTCCTCTTTTCTTTATCTTTTCACTTTTCTCTTTGGCTTTTTACTGTTATGTTCAGTTTTCTCTTTTCATTCTCTTCTCCTATACCGGAGCAAAATCCGGACCTGGTGCCCTCTAAATGTTCGCACGTAGTGTGCTGGTTTCTGGGGGTTTAAATAAACTACCGGACAGGTGTAGCGCATTTGCTCTGATTGGCAATATGGCGGTCGTCCGTCACTCTGCCTGCCCATAAATCTGTGTAGTTGTCTGCAGATTTGCCCTTCGCGCGGGTCGGCCGCGTTACAAAATGTATGCAGAAGCCAGTTTGTTTTTTTCGCGTAATTCATTAATTTTACTAAAAATTACCCCACATTTAAAACTGATGGTGTTGACATGCTATGGTTGTGACCACAGCAGTATCAATGTCTTTAAAATATATAAAATATATAAAATGTATCAAACTTACAAGAACCTGAGCAGGTGAACAGGTTATAGAACAAACAGGGAGTCATGAAGAGGTCCTTGGAGTTTTGGTTGACCACAAGATTGCCTGACTTTATGTATTTTTTAAACTCAGGACATAAATTCGGCAAATGAATGGAATCTTGTGTACCAACTGCTCTTGCTTACTAACTATAAAGTTTAGCTAAATACTTTCCCCATACACGGTCCAGCCAAAAAACAGGTCACTACATGGAATAAAATAAGCAATGGATTTAACTAATGCAGCCAGTTCTTCTTCTTTAGAATCAGAAAGTTGCTTCATGTTGCTTCTCGTCTTCTGCTGTGTAGCCACAACTCTTTGACTAAGCAGGCCATGCATTTGTTTTCTCCTCTAAATAATGGCACTTAGAAATCCTGACCATGACCTCCAGGCAGTATCATTGTAGAAATATCACAGAAATATGACTTGACATACAGCATATACAGGCATTATCTTGTGTTTACAAAGTTTCTTAGATCAGTTAAGATTCTTACAACTGATTAATTAAAAATATTCCCAATAAATCTATACAAATGTCATACAAGTTTTAGTAGGAACATTATGAAGCAACATCCATAAACCTTTCCACTGTTTACACATTTTTCATCCAGCCTTGTGCTCAACACTTTCTAAGAAGAACGATGAATTCTCCTTAGCGTGTGTGTGTGTGCGCGTGTGTGTGTGTAGGCTGATGCTAATCACGCTGAGGTGTAGCTGAAGGAGCATGTAGTAACTTTATCAAGATCGTAATATGCTGAATGCTCATGATGGCGTTAAGAACACATCCTGTATTATAGGACTGGTATTTCCATTCATTGCTTTTTTTTTTTAGAATGACTTTTCTAAAGAAAGTATTTTTCTGATAGCATGAGATGAATGAAACAAAAAAAACAAACAGTAAGTAAATTCCTTAAAGTCATTCAACACTCATGTTTCAGGCACTTAATTCAGTTTGGTAGATTATGTTCAATTGATCTCACAGATTATACCAACATATAAACTTTCCTACTTTAAAACAAATCAGTCTATACTATAGACCATAATCTATACTAAAAATATTCACTTCACAAAAATTATTTTAAATTGTAAATATGGAACACATTTTTTCACAACTAGGGCACCATTACAAATCCCGAGCAGTCATATTATATTTGGAGAGTTGGGAGAAACCTGGAAAACCCAGAGAAAACCCATGTAGACACAAGAAGAACATACAGTATGCAACAGGACATTAACTCAAGCTCAGCATTAAATTAAGGACCTTGGATTTGGAAAGCAGCCACTGCACGGCCCATTGGATAGCACACATCACCAAAGGTTCTTATGAATAAAATACCCCTTTAATCCTATTACAATCCAATCCAAACATACCTTATATAGAGAATGGCAATAAAAACCCAAGTATTTATAAACCTGGATGAGGAACAGAATGCTAATGACGTATTTTAATATTTCATATGAACAAACCCACGTGAATTCATACAGATGTGTGTGTACGTGACTGTGCTGAATGAAACTTGCATCTTCCAAAATATACACGGTAATGGAATCTAACATATCAGACTTGCTTTGAAGAAAAACATCAAACTTTTAATTCTATCAGTATACTTTTTTATACATTTTATAAACACCTTTAAACTACAGACAGATGCCTGAATATAGTCTAGCACAAAGACGGTGATGTGATGAGACGCATATGTGATGGACAAGTTGTTTCCATTTTATTTGCAAAACAGGTCCAATAAGCCGTTGCAGCTTTCATCATGAACCAGTAAATGCTCTGCTCAATCTGTGCAGTTCTTGGTGTAACTCTATTAATCTGAGCAACCAATATTTGTAATATACTGTACACAGTACATGAGTGTTAGTAGTGCAACATGGATTCTAAACACACACTCACTGACTCACTCTCTTATTCTCTATACCGCCTGTCCTGTTCAGGATCGCCGGAGGCCTGAAGCAATCCCAGGGTACTCAGGGTACTAGACGCATTCATCGCAGGGCACACAAGCACACACACTTACAAGTTATGGGCAATTTAGAAATGTCAATTAGCTCAACCTGCATGTCTTCGGACGAAGGAGGAAACCGGAGTACCTGGAGGAAACGCATTAGGAATGCAAGCTCCACGCACACACACCCAAGACAGGAAGTGAACCCCAACTCTGGAGATGCAAGGCGGATTCTAAACAGATTAGGTGCTTATTATTGATGGAATCTTGTGTACCAACTGCTCTTGCTTACATACTATTCTGACGGGGGTCAGGGGTAGCTCAGTGGTTAAGGCATTGGACTACAGTTCGGAAGGTTCCAGGTTCAAATTCTATGACCACCAAGTTGTCCCTGTTGGGCCCTTGAGCAAGGCCCTTAACCCTCAACAGCTCAGATATATAAAGAGATAAAAATGTAAGTCGCTCTGGATAAGGTCGTAACTGTAAATGTATTCTTAGCTAAATAACTTGGGTTAAACAACTTGGATATCCTGTGGTCAATGCTACTCTGCTTCAAACAGATCAAAATATTGGCCTGCAACAAGCAAAGAAAAAAGCTAAAGAGATTGCTGAAACTTTTAAAATTAGGTTAATGCATTATTAAAACTTGGAAGGATGGGGTGCACCATCATCTTCAAGGAAGAAATGTGGTAGGAAAAAAAAAAAAACATCCTGAATGAGGGTGTTGGGAGATCACTTAAAGGGTTACTGAAATCAAATAGTAAAAAAAAGACATCAGAACTCACAGCTTTTCTGTTCTATGCAAGAATAAGTCACTTGCACACTCATCCTATTCTAGACCAACGTCCAGACTATCAAACGTCATTGCCACTAATGATAGCTGAAGGCTAGAGAACACCAGCCAGTAACATATCAGTGACAAGCAGGCAGCTGCAGACAGGATAGGGCTTAGCCAATTACAGTACTGTACAGTAGTACAGTAGTAGAAGTAGTACTGTAGTAGTAATGTATATGTTCATTTCCTTCCTTAACTGTATGCAGGAATCTAAATATATTTAAGACAGAGAGAAAGAGAATAATGGGTGGTTCTTTTCAGTGGCTTACTTCCATAATGCACTGCATGAACCAGACACACACAGAACAATGCAAAATACACAGTGGCACAGAAAGCTTAATGGATACACAAACCTGGATCTGAAAAGAATTTGCAGTGTTACACTGGAACCCATTCGTAACAATCCACTGGTCTGGTTATTAACCTCAAGGGTAGACCATCTGCTAGTGGAAAACAAAAAAAAGAGGCTTCACAACAGCATGGAGCTCTATGGGGAGGATTTAGCATTAGAAAACAATCTGAAAAAATTTGCAAGGGCAGATCGTCCCAACTGCTCCGCTGCTCTATGCCTTTTTAGGCCTTTCTGATAATTTCGCTTGAATATTATGCAAAGTCCTCTGCCACACAGATTAAAGCTGCTCTGTATGTGTAGAAACAAATATAATCTGCTATACAGACTTCTAAAAATACACTGCAGTGTCACTTGCCCATGGTTGATTGACCGTGTTTAGCTTCCACCAGATTAGCACTTGACTGCTTGTCTGGAGGGATTCAGAGTTTTTTCTGTCTCTCATTAGGATTGACAGCTCATCCTGCTGCTTAGGGCCTTTTAGTCACAGGTACAGTAGGCTGGCTCACACTCAGACTGAGGAACTTCTTCATGTACATCCTCTATAGCAGTAAGTATAAATGTGGAAATATTGTTTAACTATTGTTATTGTTTAATATAAATATTGTTATTGTCCTGCCAAGATGGTGGCTGTGGAGGTTGTGTGCAGTTTGTACATAATGTTCTCCCTGGAGAACCAAAGACACATTGTGTAGGCCGATTGTTATTTCCAAATTGCCCAAAGTGTAGGACTGGGTGTGCGAGTGTGTGAGTACTTATGCCCCGTACCTCGCCACATGCCCCAAGTTCCCTGGGATAGGATCCATGCCCCCCAGGCCTCTGCACAGGATAAGCAATATAGATAATGGATGATAAGATTATCATCCTTCCTTATTGTCCTTCCTGCTCAAGTCGGTAAAATACTCTGTCCTATATGTGTGCATCAGGACTAGGATTCGAAAGGGGACCATACTCATTACTCATTCACTGTCTATACCGCTGCGTACAGATACACCCTGGACAAGGTGCCTATCCATCCCACACACATACTGTACACACTAACGGCAATTTGTGAACACCAATTAGCCTAATCAGCATGTCTTTGGACTGTGGGAGGAAACCGGAGTACCCAGGAGAAACCCACCAAGTGTAGGAAGAACATTCAAACTCCACACACAGACCCGAGGCGGAATCGAACCCTCGACCCTGGAGGTGCAAAGCGACAGTGCTAAACACTAAGCCACTGTACAGTACAGTATAAATCCTAGTAGGAAGTCATTTTGCGAGTGTTTTGGATTCTCATCCCTGTTTAAATCACTCCTTCATTCATCATTAGAAACATTAGAAAGTGGCACTATAACCTGATAAGTGCCACTTTTCTTTTAACACCTAATTTAGAGTTTGTAAAGCATGTCCAACCAAATTCCATAGAATATATATAAATCAGGTAGGTTAAAAACAACAAGAACAACAATGACTGCCGGAATGGAGACAGAATTCTAGCCAGAGGTACAGTAGAATAAAAAAAAAAGTCCCACTGTAATCAATCTCTAATCAATATGAGGTCACTGTGAAGCCACACTGTAGTGGTGTATGCCGATTTCAGCTGATCACTCACGTTGATTATTGTGTCAACAGTATTTTTAACAGTTCGATGAGCTCCAATGAGTTATAGTTGGGAGCGTCCAGTCCAGGATTGGACAATATGTTAAAAACATGCCTTGCTGTATACACAAACTGTGTACCTGCGAGTTGTCACCATTAAAGATCAGCCTTCATTCATTTTAATGTACTCAATTTTTAGAAAGGCAACCCAATTAACTGTAAAAAAAAAAAAAAAAAAAAAAAAAAAAAAAAAAAGGCAAAATAAAACTATTTTATATAAAACATTTGCATAATGATTGCTTCTGCAAAGTTCAACACTGCAAGCTTGATTAAAACTATATACTGTACTTTCCTCATCTTGTTTTAGACATTACTGCTATGCAAAGCATTTTTGTTTATTTATGGAAACAACTATTCAAGCAGCAGCTTAGAGGCTCCTGTATAAGGCATAAATAAATCAAACTATGATAAATATAAATAACACAACATTAAATCTCACACACACATAAAACTGTGGTTACAATTAAATTATTCAGTTTTGTTATATGTTCGAACATACAGCAGACATAAGATTTTGACAAACCGCCTAATATTGAGTAGTTTTTGCTCTTTTGCCACCAAAACAGTAAAGACTTGTGTGTTCTGACAACTTTCTATAGGAACCAACATAAAAAACTTTTTCTTAGTTAGAGCTACAATAGCTCTTATATTGGACCAGCTTTCACTCCTCACATGCATCAGTTGGCCTTGGCTGACCATAACCGTGTTGCCGGTTCTCCAGTTTTTATTCTTTGCACCACTTTTGGTCAGTTGCAGACCAGGAATATCCCACAAGAGCTGCAGGTTTGGAGTTTCCCTGTCCTAGTCGTCCTGCCATTACAATTTTGTCACTTAAATCCTTATATTTGCCCTTTTTTTGTTTTCACACATCAACTTCAGTGGCATTCACTTGCTGCCTAATATACCCACCCACTTCCAGCCGCCACAAGATATTGTAAATGTAGCTACTGTGACAAGGGCCAGATTGTGATGGCTAGACGACTGGGTCAGAGCAACTCCAAAACTGCAGCTCTTGTTGGATGTTCCTGGTCTGCAGTGGTCAGAACATAACAAAAGTTGTCCAAGAAAGAAAAACAGATGAACCGGTGACAGGGTCTTGGGTGGGCAAGGCTCACTGATGCACATGGGAGCAAAGGCTGGCCTGTATAGTCCGATCCAATAGCAGAGCTACTGTAGCTCAAATTGCTGGAAAGGTTACTGCTGGTATACCTACAGTACCCAATATTAAGTGGATGGTCATAATGTTATGGCTGATCAGTATAAAAAACTCATTTAAATGACTCGGTCTTTTGATTTTATTAAATCAATATAAAGTTTAGCCTGCTTGTTTTTTTAAAGAATCCACAACCACATTTAAAAAAGTTTATCTAAAGTCTAATCAAGGTATTGATTTGTAAACACCTTTTTACACCCTTATTCTTTCTGCTCCATGCTTAAACGTGAATATTTACAAAGCTTTTTCCCATCCTCTCTTTGCCTATTGGAAAAATCTCAAAGAAGAATATTGTGTGTGTGTGTGTGTGTATGTATATGTGTGTGTGTGTGTGTGTGTGTGTGTGTGTATGTGTGTGTGTGTGTGTGTGTGTGAGAGACACAGACACACTGTTGCTCTCCGTGACAGGCCACTGTGACAGCTCTGTGATTGAAGCTAAACACGGGACTCTCGCTTTACCTACAGTACAATGCACTGAGAACATCCCGGAGGTGCTTTTGATGAAAAAGAAGAGGAACTCCCCTTAGTGGTCAAAATGAGAAACACTAAAACTCATCTCAAACACATCTCCGCGAACACAGACTGTTTCTTCTGATATTATACATTCCATACGTACCACGTGTGACATATGCACGGTCCATACGTACGTGCATATGTCACACTGTAGACTTCATTTATACCTGACATTTCTGACAAATTTTTGCAAAAATTTTCCACCAGCTCAGAAATGTAATATTTTATAGTATTTTAAAATTCCTCACTCAAAACGTTTTAAAATCCTTTGCACATACTGTACTAGTACTGATTACCAACAGTATGCTTTTAAAAACTGTAGCAGTCACATTTAGCAAATAAACTACATATCACTTGTTTCAACATAAATGGTCGACAATATGCTGGAAAAATACTGCATGTTTAATAGGTTTTGAATGCAAAAAATTTCTACACCTAATCAACAAAACAAGCTAGCAGGATAAAAGGAAAGTTAAATCTTCCTTTGTCTGATTCTAGAAAGATTTGATGGACACCTACAACAAAAGCTGCGTCTCGTGGGTTGCATGTGTTCATTTGCTTTAATTCTGTGCTGCCTTTGGATGTTGTTAACTATGTACAGTGGTAAAAACAGAAGAATTATATATATTAAAAAAAATAAAGGAATAAAGAATTACATGCAATGAACCAAACACTCTCTACTTCTGTCCATTCGGTTTTTGTCACTCTTTTCAGCAAAGAAGGTCAACGTGTAATAAGCATTAAATTAGACATTTATGAAAAAACCGATTGAAGCACTTTCTTAATTTAAAAAAATCTATTTGATCTACAGTTAATTTGTGGTATATGGTTCATTAGAAATCATAACATTTCCAACAGGCTGTGCTGTGTGCCTCATTTGTTTAAATTTGGTTATCTATAGTGCCACCTAGTGGTATTCTAACTGGTGTTTTAACAGCAAGTTCCATCTACAGTGCTGAAAAACATTAATATAGTAAAACATAACATATGTATTGCTAATAAAATGTCGATTAAAAGAAAAGCATAATAACTTAAATTAGCATTAGACGACCTGTTCACAACTTCCAGTACAGTGATACAGTATGTTCTTGATACATACTATATATATAAAGCAGAGGACAGTGAGAAAATCCATGATAACATGAGAGATTTCTGTGCAATTATAATGTAGATGTATGTAGTATATCTAAATAACATACTGTACAGTACTGTGCAAAAGTCTTAAGCACCATATGATCATGTCTGCATCATGCATGTCAAGACCATTTACAAACCTCACTCACTCACTCACTCACTCATCCTCTATACCGCTTTATCCTGTACACAGGGTCGCAGGGTGCCTGGAGCCTATCTCAGGAGACTTAGGGCACAAGGAGGGGAAACCTGGACAGGGTGCCTATCCATCACAGGGCACACACACATAAATACATTCAAACACTCATTCACACAGTACAGGCAATATGGAGAACACCAATTAGCCTAATCTGCATGTCTTTGGACTGTGGGAGGAAACCGGAGTACCTGGAAGAAAGACACCAAGCATGGAGAGAACATGCAAACTCCATGCACGCAGAGGCAGGAATCGAACCCAGACCCTGGAGGAATGTTTGGATTCTCCCAGCTGTTTTACTGCACAAATCTGTATCTAATCTGTATCCACACTACTGATTATTAACAAGCAAATAGTTTACACACCAAATATTGACTGTTATATATTTACTTAATTACTCTTTAGTAACCTTTATAGAAGTTTATTTTATGTAGAAATGTTATTTAAAAAAGACATATTTGCATATGGAATTGGCTTGTACACAGTTTTTCTGGTAACTTCGTCACACTTGCGCATTTTCATGCAAAACCCTGAAGCCTACATTAAGCTTTTTTGTTTCCATCTGAAAACTGGTCTGTCATGTAAAATGTTGCTTTCTTTACAGACAAGCAAATGACAAGCCAAACAAGGAACTACAGTAGTGTACATAGTAATGCAGGCATTAGTAGGAACTTAAGGAAAAACTCCCCCCAAAACACTTAATAATAGGCCTAATAAACACTACTGTATAACAAATTTTGTACTAAAGATAATATGGTGCCTAAGACTTTTGCACGTAGATGTGAGAAAATTGGGTAAATAATGAAATTTTAAAAAACGAAAATAAATAAATAAATAAATAAATCAAGGTAAAAGAACAAAAAAATAATAATAATATTATAATAACATCCAGGTGAGCCTTAAACGTGGACAATTACAGTGACATTAAATATGTGAGTTTATAAAGCAAACACTGAGTATGATTTTTAAACAAGATTTATTTTCACAAAAACTGTGGGATGAGCAACAGTTATGTAAATGGTCCAGTCTGTTATATGTAATCAATATCAGCATTGGTGATACTCAATGGTTTTTCGCCTGCCATGCGGAAGTCCCGGGTTCGATTCCCAGGCAAAGCCCAAACCCCAGCCTCTGGGTGGAGTGCGGGTCCCAAGCCTGGATAAAACGGGAGGGTTCCGTCATGAAGGACATGTGGCATAAAACCGACATGTGGCGTAAAATGCCGAGGTTATGTGCGGATCGGATGATCTGCTGTGGCAACCCCTTGCCGGAAGCAGCCGAAGGCCAAACAACAACAGCAATTGCTCTCAAGAGTACCTTATTTTAATTCAGGAATTTTCAATCTTCATAAAGAGCTGGGCTCAGTGCAGTTTTTTATTCCAACCAAGCAGAAGCCACAGCTGACAGTCTATTGACAGCCAAGATCAACCTATCAAACAGGTTGCATCAGGTGTGGCTTCGGTTATCAGGAATAAGAACATTTAGGAACATGATCTTTAAAAATAGACAGATATCATGCTGCCAACTTGCGGAAGAGATACATATGTCTGTAGGAACCGTACACACAATCATTCACAAACACTACTTACAGAAACTTGATTACAGTGCTGTACAGTGTACAGTGCTGACCTCGCTCCAAGCCAGCTTCACATGTTTGGCTCATTAAAGGAATTCCTGGGGGGCCAGTATTTCAGACATGAAGCATGCAGTCTGATCATGGGGCTGTCGTCCTGTCGTCCATTCTACTTTTATGGTATCCAAGCACTAGTTAAACGCTGGGATTGGTGTAGCAGTGGATTAAATAAAAATTTTTTTTAAAGTTTTTACTTTCACATGTGTCTCATGCATTCTGGTATTCTGCACAACACACCTCGTACATGTTCAGCAGAGAATTAATGAACTTCAATGACATTGACATTAGGGTCTTTGGATGATAAGCCGTATTATCTGTTGTGATTTATCACATGATTTTTGTTGCACAAAGACTGCTTTTTGTGATGGGGTCATGAAGACCTCAATGTTGTATTTGGAAAGAAGCCCGTGTTCTCTCTCTCTCTCTCTCTCTCCCTCTCTCTGGCACTTTGTTCCAGTTTTCCTCTCAGTACAGTAGATGGCAGCATTAATTTCCATTAAACAGCCATCTGAACCTACTTTAGAGTGATCACAAGAGACCAAACACAAATGGTGGGAGTAAGTGTGGGATTTTATTTCTACTGGTTGATGGCAAGTGATAGTAGAAGAAGATCATCAAACGTGGGTACATTCAGGTCAGTCTGAGACTACAGTATAAAGTAGGATACGGTAATTTGACTGACAACACTCGACTAAGTTGGTCACTGCATACTCTAAACCAGGGGTACTGAATTAAAAATTTAAGAAAATCCAGTCAATAAAATTCTTTGAGACGAGGTCAAAATTTCATGTTTATGTTAGGGTTTAGATCTCTCTATATATACAGTCATTGTAAATCTATATAATAAAAAAAAAGCAATTTACATTAAATGTAATTCATTCCAATAACATTTATTGACAATTTCAGTAACTACGTTGACTGATATACCAGATAGATTACTGGTATATCAATTATTCTCATTTATCAGAAAAGCATCAGGGCCCGGATAGAACTGTCCCTTGGTCTAGATCCGGACCACGGTCCGCCATTTAGTCATGCCTGCTCCAAACAAATCAGTTTTTCCTCACTAATAACTCCGTTCAGTCACTATGCATGCTCATGGAATGAAAGGTGTCATGCATAGCCAGAATTAACTTTTTCATCAATTTACACTGAAGTAGGACCAGACAGGCTAATCTTTGATGACCCAGATGTCTAGCCATCACAATAAAGGCCTTATTAAAGTCACTCCTACAGTAATCATTACTCTTGCCCATTTTTCCTGCTTCCAACACATCAACTTCAAAAAGTGGGAACTAATATATCCCACCTGTTGACAGATGCCACTGTAACAGGATAGTTAGTAAAACATGTTATTAGATCATAAGACACTGGGTTGCACTTGGAATGCATATGGGTTTTACTTGGATAAAAGTGTCTACCAGTACCAGACTGGCCAGATCCATGGACACTCAACAACAACAAAAAAAAGCAGTACCTTAGTTCATTACTACGAAAATAAAATATGGGTGGACAACCTGTTATTTCAAATGTTATAAAAATCTATCCTGAAAATAATCCAACTTTCCAGACTTGTTAAAAATATGCCAACACTTGGCAAACTGCAATCCCAGATTTAGATGAGGCTCGCACTAAATTGTATGTTGCTTCGACATTCTGTACTGAATGTTTTTCCCCTCACTGTCCATGCTGATTGGCACACACCTCCTAATTACATAAATGTGTCATGAAAGACGCCGATCCACTGTTTCCACTGTTGAAGCACAAAAAGTGATTACAGTCGGGTCCGTAAATATTTGAATATCGACACGAATATATATTTGTCTCTGTAGGTTTAGCAAAAAAACAAAAACGCATTAACCTTTTAGGAATTACAGCCATTTTTTACTTTTCATTTTCACAGGTTCAAAAGTAATTAAATAATGAGGAAAACAGCCACAACAGGTCATGAAACTGCTTATTAGCGAATTGTTCAAAGTGCCCCTATTATGCCATTTTAAAGGTTGCTAATATTGCTTAATGAGTCTCTTAAAACAGGTTTACATGTATGC
>JAQMYL010000036.1:10565229-10578392 GCA_030014365.1 Clarias pachynema
ACTCATTCTTTGTAGATTCTTCCTTCGGAAGGGCATATAAAACAAATTTACTTTCACAGCGCAGGATACAGCGTCTTGTTGACATGATGTAACGTTAATCCATGTGGAAATTGTACTGTTTGTGGGCGGGCAAGTTGTTTGCGACGTAGAACGTGGGCGGACATTATGCAAATATGTTACTTAGTGACGTGGATCCTTAACAGAAAAAGATTCGACTTGCTAACGACTCGTTTAGGCGAATGTGAGCCGAGTCTTTTTTTTAATAGACAAAAACTTCATTTATCGTGCACTGTCGGCATCACAACTTTACAGATAGTTTATGTTCACATACAGCTACATGACGCACTGCATGAAAGATCATATTTGAAAACGCATAATAGGGGCATTTTAACAACAAATCAAGGAGACAAAAGTAACAGGAGAAATTCTAAATTTACAGCATTATACTTTTTGTTTGGATCCAGGTAAACGTTGCAAAATTGAAAGGACAATGCTTTGTAATACAGACAGAAAATATATCTATCCATATCCAAAACATACCCTGAAACCTCTTTAAGGCAAAAAATGCAAGGTTCAAAAAAGTTAGGTACCTAACCTCAATCCAATTGAGCATGCCTTTATTTACCGAAAACAAAACTGAAATCAGAATGTCCCATCTAACCCAAGTATTAAAAATTATTTTTATTTTATACTGACTTCAGTTTGTTCAATTACTCTTGAACTTGTGAAAATGAAGGGTCTTCATAAAAATGGCTGTAATTCCTAAATAGTTACTGCAATATTTTTGTAAAACACCTTGAAATTAATCTGAAAACCTACACACCAATCAATCACGTCTTGATTGCATCATTTCAAATCCCCTGTGACAGTAATACACAATTGTGTCACTGTCCAATTACTTATGGACCGGTATACTGAGATAAGGCAGTATTCCAGTCGCAGCTGTTAGTATTTTATTAGATTAAAGCCTACTAGTGATGACATCCACTTCCGAGCCCGTGACATGCACGGACAGCTGGGTCTACCTGATTTAAATTGTCTGCATTGCACAGGCCAAAAAAGGTGATATATGAATAAATCATAAAGTTATTTATATATATAAAACTAAACAAACTGGGATCTGGTGACAGTCAGCTTGCATCCACCCTGAGCAAACACACCACACATGTACTGTAGCTACTGGAAAATATGTGAAACCATGAAAAAGCAAGTGTTTCATTGCAGCAACATCCCATGCGTTAGTGTTAAACACTGCAGGTCTAAATGAGGGTGTAGCCGGAAATTTTGGATATATATATATATATTTTTTTTTTTTTGCTCTTGCTGCATAAGTATTCCTTTATTTTTATGCATGCTCATATCGCAAAAATCTTTACCTTTTTCTATTTTATTTTTATTTTTTTTCATTTTCCAAAACGGAACTTTTTTTTAACTTAAGCAAGCTAACCGCATAACTATTTAATCTGCAATCATTCTAATCACACATGCTATTATCACTATGCCCCTGTCCTCAGTAAACACTTTATTCTGGTCAGGGTAGAGACCCCATCCTGGGAAGTCAGAAATACGCCCTGGATAGGACACCAGTCTGTCACACACATTCACACACTCATTCACATTCAGAGCAATTTATCATATCCAGTTCATCTACTGGTATTGAGGTTGGGTGGCGGAAAGAAACCAGAGAGCCAGGACCAAAGCCAACTGCAGAAGTCAACAGAGACAGCAACCTGAGCTGGGGATCAAACTGAGGACCCTGGAGGTGTGAAGTAGTGAGGCTAACCGCCGTACCACAGTGTCACTCTACCACAGAACAGTGTGTTGCAACTATTGTAATAGCACGTTTAGTAACAATAAATACGGGTACAAATAGTTTTTTGTAACCCTGAGAGAAAAATGCAGCTCATAGGCAAATTATAACCCATGATGTTGTTTTGTAGAGACAAGACATTATTAATGTTCTCTTCATGTGATTTTATGATCCTGTATCAAACTACCTCTTAAACTTACCAATTAATCAACTGTAGCTCAGTGGTTAAGGCATTGGACTACGGTTCGGAAGGTCTCAGGTTCAAACCCCATGACCACCAAGTTGCCACTGTTGGGCCCTTGAGCAAGGCCCTTAACCCTTAACTGCTCAGATGTATAATGAGAGAAAAATGTAAGTCGCTCTGGATAAGGGCGTCTACCGAATGTCTAAATGTAAATAACGGAGGAAGCATCTGGATGGGAAGGTGCCCTATAAAGGGTGGAAATGTTTTGAACCTGACCTGACTTAACACAGAGCACTCACACACACACACACACACACACACACAGAGCAGCTTTCCTCTGCTCCCCTACTAATAAAGAGATTGCTCTCTATCTACACCCCTGTGCAAACTCAGAGGAGATGACATTTGCTTATGTGGAGCGTTGCTACCTGCTGAGAAAAGAATAAGACAACAGGCACGACTTTGCCGATTGGCAGCCCGATGTGGCACACGTCCTTTAACACAGCAGTTGGTTTTTAGGTAACTTTGCACAAGATCTTTTCCACCATGCTAGAGACAGTCACGAGAATTAAAATAGAACAGGAACAATGGCCTGGAGCACAAGACATGCTGACGTTCTGGCTGAGCACACTCACACTTGGACAGGTAATTAATTCGACTCGTGCCAGCGGGGTCACATAGACTCGGATGGGCATCAGCCTCGAGTGAGACCACAGGTGTCTCATTAGATCAAATGGTGAAGAGTCTCGGCCTGAGGATTAAAGATGATTGTGTGTACTCGGAGCCGCATAAGAACTAGTAGAATCAATTTGCACATGCCGAAGGTTGTAAGATAGACATGGGCCCTGAATGTGATGACATTTGAGTTAAAAAAAAATGTAATAAAAGAAAAGAAATAATGCTCTACAACCTGTACAAAACCTTACAGGTAATATAGTGACATGTCATGTCTCTCTTCGAATCCAAGGGTATTTTAAAGGTTGCATATTTGACTAGTCGTAAAACAAGTTAGAACAGGTCTCAGCGATCCCCTAAAGTGTATCTGTTAATGCTTAAGCTGAAATATTCTACAGATAATGCATTTTTTCTTGAGCTACTGTGGAGCCACGCCCCACCAGCAACAAGCAACAAGCTAGGGGAAGGTACATTCTGCGAGGGCCGACGTGCGGAAAGATGGAAACATAATCACAGCGCCAAAACTCGTGGTGAATCATGATGAACCGTATGGGCCACCACGCAAAACCGCATAGGTGAGATAGGGGTATTAGTAGTTAACAGATTATGGGCCATGGTAGATTATGGTAAAATAATTATAAAGGTCTTGACTAAAACAACAAGCATGAGGAACCACAAAGGAGTTTTCATTTTCTGCAATGGAAAAGTACTCGAACTAGTTACTTTTATCAGAAAGTAACGAATGTAACTGATTACTTTTTACAGACAGTAATTTTGTAATGTAATTAGTCACTTTAAAAAGTAACGTCCCCCAACACTGGTAATCAGTTATAATATATTATTTCAGGTTGAAGCACATGAACATATCTGCCTGTCTTTCGAACCCTCTGCATAACTTATTAATACAAAGAAATAAAATTTTGTAAGGTAGAGTATCTTACGCCTTGCTTACGCTAAGTTGTACTTCTTTCGTTGTCAGCCTGATACACTCCTTGTTTAAAGGCACATAACTGTTCATAACATCACTTTTTCTCAACAAGATATTTTACACGTCTTCACCTCGGACTGCTGCGGATATGTTTTCTCTAATGACCCGATAATGTTTTAAACCCATAGTGGCGCTTCACACCACTGCTTTAATTAGCACCACGGTTTGAGACAAACTGGTTTGGCAAATTTCCAAATAACAATCACATTGAATAAGGAATGCGCCAGCAGTGAATAATGAAGGTCTAAATCAAATAATGAAATTGCAACAATTATTGTTAAGGTCCTTTAAATTATTTCATGACTATATTTATTATTTAATGTATGACCACTTGTTGTTTGACCTGTCTATTTTTTAACAGTTGGCTTTTCACCATATGTATGTCTAATTTGATGTTGAGACTTTTCATTATTAGGAATATAGATTGATTGCTCAATGTTTGTGTTTTTCAAATTTAGATATTGGTTAATTATTAACTATTAATTTTAATTACTTCATGATGTGCAGTACGGTACAAAGGTCTTGAGTCACCCCTCATTTCTTCATATTACATTTAATATAGTAGATTAAATTAAAGAAACGAGAACAAATGTTTTACTGTGACGGGCTGCTAAGCGCCTAAACTTAAAACAACCTCAGCAGCAACCTCATTTCCCCTCTCGTCTGTTCCAACCACTCAGTATTCAGCACCACCAGTATATACTAATCACCTGCCTGATCATCTGTCATCATCTGCACCCGTTTCTCACTGGTTCATAACTAAAGTTAGATGCTTTTTAATGCCTGAATGATTCATAGGCCTTAATATAAAAAAGCATTCCTCTAAAACTGCTTAGGTACAGGGACTGGACTGAAAACAAGAGTCAAAAATTTGTCAAAAATGACAGCCAAAAAAAACTAAGAAAACTCTACTTCAGGAAGTCTGGAGAACTATTCCTCAAAATGACATAAAAATACAAAATACAAGAAATTCTGGTTCTTTGGAAGCAAACTATGAAGAAATTATGGGTGGATCAAGACTTTTCCACAGAACTGTGCAGCCATTAATTTGACAAGTTGGTATTTTATTCATTAGATATTATGATTCATTACTGTAATCTAAAGTAAAATTTTTAAAAAGCTTCCATAGTGATTAACAGGGAGGAGAAAGAGTATGACATCGCTCCCTTCCCGAGAGGTTAGTTATGAATTAGTTGTTAATAAAGAAACATATTAAAACAAGTGCATTAAAAAAAAATCTGTGATTTGCCTCGCAGCCAGGAGTACAGTCTGAGTGATTATGAAAAATGAATCAAAAGCCACCTGACCAAACCAGAATATAGAAACACTCTTGCATAACACCAATAAACAATATTACTCACTCACTTTCTGGAAACACTTTATCCTGGCTATGGATTATTTACAGTAAGCGTGTCCTGATTGTACTTTTTCCTGATAGTAATCAGCTCCCACCTAATACTTATCCTCTTTGTCCATCCTGCGAGTAACTGAGACAAATCTCTCTAAGCTTCTGCAGCACAGTATGTGAAATATCACAGGCGGGATGGCGACAGACTTTACGTCTGTGAGATTTGTATTGTCTCAAATGGCATTACACGAGATTACAGCATAAAGCATGTCATGGCAGTATGTCCTCTCTGATCCAGCTTTGAAGTCAATATCCACTCCTGGTCCATACTTATCATACATAATGATCCTACATCACTTCCAAACCTGAGCATTTTCCCCAAATATTTGATTAAGAAAGTTTTCGTAAACTTTTACTAAAATAATAACTATTGTGCCAAATCTTAAGACAACATCCTGTTATTATTCATGATGCTCTGGGGAAAAAAGAATGCATTTCCATATGTAGAAGAAACACAACAAAACAGACACTCGTAAATGTGTTACGCTATTGTTACAATCTGTAAAAAAAAAAAAAATCCTAGACAGTTAAGACATCATGAAATATGTCCTTCCCTACATTTCGCTATTCCAAAACAAAGCACTGTGCTTTGACGCGTGATTCTGAAAATCTTCTAGCTCTCAATCATTTTTATGAGCAAAGACTGTGCAAATGTGTCTTCCTTAAAAATAAAAAAAATAAAAAAAAAAAGCACATGATCAGAAAACAACAGCATGAAGCTCAACACAGGACAGCTGGGGCTCTCATTAAACCAGAATGTTCTTCTTACATCTCTCACCCGCTGTCCAATCTCTGCCTGGCTCTCGCAGCACGTCCTTGAGTGTGTAAGAAAAAAAACATCCCATCATGAGTGTGTGTATATGTTTGTGTGTGTAAATGAGTGAGAACGATGTGCGTGTTGGGAGTGTGAGTAATATTGTGTAATATGCATACACAAGAACAGCAGGGAGCAAGAAGACTGTGACTCATTGAGAAGAAGGAGTATAAGATTAGCACGCTGCCACACACTCTGCTTTTTCTAAACACACACACACACACACTGGTGTCTTCAAGTTCACATTACACTACAGTGCTCAAACATATGCATATGCAAAATGGACCATATATAACTGATGAAATAAATGACTTATCATCATACCTCTTGAACATAACCTCAAAAACAGATATTTGCACTAAACATCACCTGAACCATTTAGAGGTTACAATATACAGCGTAACCTTGGCATACAATTTTAATTCGTTCTTAAGGCGAAATTTCGAGTTGTGTTACAAATTTTGCCTTATAAAAATTGTGAATGCAGATAATCCGCTCCAACCACCCAAAAATATTAGCAATATTATTTTTTTTTAAATACACACAAAAACAAAAATCTTAAAAATCGGAAACTCGCTTCGCTTAGCTTTCCACTGACACAAGTTTTAAACGGCTCCCGGATGTACCTGCAACTTAGCAGGCGCCTGGCTCGGTTTGTTCGTATACCGAAAATGCATCATATGCTGCTGTAAATGTTTTACAAAAATTTCAATTACTAAGACTAAAATTCATAAGAGAAGGCATTTATATGCAGAGCTTCCGCTGTATAAGATACTTGCTCACCTGCACCAATAGATATTAATTAGAAAAGCTAAATTAAATATTTTTACTGGGATTAGTTCATATTTTCACCACTAAAATAACAGCGCTAAAGTGGTATAAGTGAATTTTAACACGCTTGAGTCATTTTTAAGGAAAAACTTGATCTTTATCCGATCAAATTTTTTTTCGATTTCTCATCTGTTATGCAGAAAGATCTGCCGTACAGAAAGACATGCAAACATGTACTGGCTTCAATCTGAAATAATAATATCACTAATTCAATTAAAGCTGATCAGCTTATTTTGAGCATTAACCTCTTTCCCATCAACGACAGGTACTAACGCTAGTCTGTAACAAAGTACAGCCTTTTGTGAATAAATAATTGCACAGGTCCAACTGCAATTTCTATGTTTGTATGATTAATTGTGCAGCACTAATTTGCATAACTTCTAATGTAATCTCTACAGCTAAAAACAAAGCTAAATACTCAGAATTCATCCATTTACATGCTGAAAAGCATACAGCGTTTTATCAGGGTTATAGATGTGAGATTGAACGGACAAACTTTTAAGGGTGAATACAGGTTTTACGTATACCAACAATGTGAATTTTAAACTTCCACCATGAAAGAGACTTGAATGAACACGCATACATACGAAATATAGAATTGAAAATGTTTGTTTTGTCATTTTTGGAATAAATGGTTTAGGATAGACTGACATTATGGATGTGACATGTCTCTATCCTCCCTTTACAGACTGAAATAAAGAACATACTTAAATAATTATTTTTAACATCTAGGCATTTGGCAGCCGCCCTTATCCAGAGTGATCTTTATCTCATTATACAGTACATCTGAGTAGTTGAGGGTTAAGGGCCTTGCTCAAGGGCCCCAACAGTGGCAACTTTGTGGTCATGGGTTTGAACCTAGGACCTTCTGAACCATAGTCCAGCCTTAACCACTGAGCTACCCCTGACCCACGACCAACTGCAAGATTTGAAACATTTGGAATAGTAATTATAAAAAATTACTTAATATAAAAAAGTCATTATCAAAAAATATATGAAATGAATCTCAATCTATTGCTGACATTTTTCTGGTCCCTTCCTTTCTCGTTCTTTTCAGTTTTTATCATGTTTGTGCCTTTTTGTGCTTTTAATGCTTAGCATTAGATTTCACTGTTTACTGTAAAACTTTAGTAAGTACAAGATGTACTTTTCTAGTACGATTTCTATAAACCCTATGAACGATGCCTATTTTCCCTCCATGGACATTTGCATGAAATTGCTCCAAGTGACATCTAGATGATTCAATTAGGAATTATAGTAATATCTTAATAATCACCTTTAACACCCCAAACTCTGTATAATGGTAGTTTTTAGAAAACGTGTGTAAAAATGTGTCAGAAAAGACCAAAAAGGCGAGTGTGTCTGAGGTTAATTAACCGTAGGAAACCACATAAACATTTAGACATGCAGTTCACACAGTGTTACTCTGGTTGTTATAAGCTGTTTTGCATGTATCTGAACTGCAAGTACAAGTTACAACAAGTAAAACAGGAGAAAATTACATTTAGAAACTCGTTTTTCCTTACTAATATTTTGACAGCAGGGATCTCCTTTACACACTGACTCGATGAGGTTTATGTCTGTTTCATCACAGCACATAGATATCTATGAATTGCATTAAAGTGTGACATTCACTGTATAAGAGGAAAATTACACTTGTTGCTAGCAACATTTAAGCAGATTGACTGTTTTCACTAATGCATTTGTTAAGCTATACCACATGATCTTTACAGGCAGATAGGTAGGTTAGCATCGATGCTTATTTAGGTGGTACATGTCAAAGTAACAGCCACAAGAATGGCAGGACCCAAAGTTTCCCAGCAGAACATTCTAGTGCGGTGGTTCTCAGCTCCAGTCTTGGAAGACCACTAATCTGCAGATTCTAGTGCTTTCTCAGATCCCTGCACACCTGACTTAACTGATCGACTAATTAAGGGCAATGGTCTTTCAGGAATAAGGCTCAAAACCTTGTGCATCCTGGTGCCAACTCTGCCAGCGACGCTGTGTTTTCGGACACCTTTCCAACTGCGTCGCCAAGTTTTTCAGCAACTTAAACCACAATAGCTCTTCTATTGGATTGGACTGCATGAGCCAGACTTCGCTCCCCACATGCATTAGTGAACCCTGACGACCCATGACCCCTTTGCCGGTTCACCGGTTTTCTTTCTTTGGACCACTTTTGATGGGCCTGACCACTGCAGACAGGAAAAATCCCACGAGAGCTGCAGCTTTGGAGTTGCTCTGACCCAGTCGTCTAGCCATCACAATCTGGCTCTCGTCAAAGTCACTCAAATCTTTATTCTTGCCTGTTTTTCTGCTTCCAACAGACAAAACGTTCGCTTGCTGCCTAATATATTCCATCCACTTATAGGCGCCATTGTAACGAGATAATCACGTCACCCCTGAGTGGTCTTAATGTTATGGCTTATCAGTGTATGCCTCGTTTATAGACCCTGCATAAATGCTTATGTGGCTCATGCAGAATTTGAGTTTGACACCCATGGTCACGTCATTGTATGCTGTGGTATTAAAATTGGGCTTAAACATGTTACAGCATGACAATGGTTTGAAGTGTGAAGAGGAAAAACGAAATTAGTCCGCAAAGAGCCTCAACATCTTAACACCTTGAAGAGCTGAGTGCACCCCAGGCGTCACTGTTGCTCTCCTGGCTGACTGGGCAAATCTTATTCGACATTTGACCTTGCAGTGACCTTGACCTTGTTTGGATCATTTCCAAAATCAAATCAGTTCATCTACAGGTTACAGTGATCATTCTAAATAAACCCTACAAATATTCAACCACATGCTCGTGACACATTACCCCCAACAGGAATCTCAGATGTACTTACAGACAGACGGATGCACAGATGGAGGAACAATCAAGTGGTGGAGGCAGAAACATTAAACATTCTTTGGTCAACCTGATTTAAATAGAACAGTGCTGCAGTACAAAACAAATGTAATGTTGGTCACTTTAGTTTAAAGCTGCTGCTTTTTACACACTCTGCATTCTGTTGGGAAAAAATATATTTTTTAGAGCGGCATCCACATTTTATACATTTTGGAGACTACTATGAAAAGGCCAAAGCACTCAGTAAAGACAAACTAATGCATGGGTGTTCAATCACCTTACAGTGCACTTGATAAAAGGGTGAAAGAAAAAAAACTTATGCAATCTATGACAAAACATCAGCTTTTTTCCCCTTCTACTGGAATTAAGCAAGCAAATTATCCATCAGCAACACGCTATTAATCAGATCTTTAATTGGTGTTACTTTAAATTGTAATTACAAAAACGACGGGAAAGGAAAAGGCAGGGAATGCAATGTGATACGAGCCAAAGTGATTTAAAAGAAATTTGGGAAGCCCTGCATTAAAGTGACCTGCACTTCTGTTTCACTGCACAGATGTTCCTTTCCACCCCCTGCACACAAGTATGACTCACTCACCAAGGAGCAAACACATCAAAGTCTGATGCACATTACATAAAATCAAGCTTTTATATATTTCATGTGCACGCAAGAAGGAGGCATGGGCATGCTCATGCTAGCAACGCTCAAACCCAAATGATTTCTGATGCAAATTCCACTTGCTTAAAGGATACTGGAGATTCCTTTACAGGTAGGCTTGAGAACTGTTAAATTATAAATCATCTACAAGTTTGTGAAACGGATAAGGCTATTTAAAGATTCAGCCACAACTTTGTACTTTAGTTATATCACTTACAATAAATGACTAAACAGTTACTGACATGTGATCAGATAGGAGAGAGACTTTTTCCAGTCTGGTTGCTTTCATGAATGATAAATGCATGATGAATTTAAAACAGAAAAACTGTCCCTTCATCTGACTTTATGCTAGGCACAACAACAAAGGCAAATCTTCAGGACACACTGTTTGAATCTAATTCTTAATCATCTATCTTAGATGCTCATAAAAGTTACCTCCAGTTTCTGGGTTCAGGTCTGCGTGCATGGAGTTTGCATGTTCTCCCTGTGCTTGGTGGGTTTCTTCCAGGTACTCCGGTTTCCTCCCACAGTCCAAAGACATGCAGATTAGACTGACTGGCTTTCTCAAATTGCCCATGTGTGAATGAGTGTGTGACTGTCTGTATGTGCGTGTGTGTGTGCCCTGCAAAGGATTGGCACCCTGTTCAGGGTGTACCCTGCCTCACGCCCTAAATCTCCTGAGATAGGCTTCAGGTCCCCTACAATCCTGTACACAGGATAAAGCAGCATAGACGATGAGTGAGTGAGGGATAACCTCGATCCTGTGCTTGGGAAAGGAAAGTTAGATCCTTGACTTATCATAACATATATTCATATATGAACATTGTTTATTAATTTTTACATCAAAAATTATATTTTTGTATTATTACATTAATTTTCTCTATAAACATTTTATATTTGCTGTAAGACACACTCATCATCTCTGACTGAATTAATAAAAATAAAATAGATAAAATAAAATAAAAATCCATGGGTTAACTAAAGAAATTATAAAATCAATTTTTAAAAGTACTGAATTTGAATTCTGATTTTAAGAAATATTTATTTCAATGAAATAAAGCAAATATAGATAAAAATAAGTTAATACTAAAAGTTAATACAATTTGCATAATACTGTTTTGAATATACAGCATATACAGAATTAGATCAATTTTTCCACATTAACATGTCTTTTTAATGATTAAAATGTTGCTTTTCCTGTTTAACATAGGTAAATGAATAATTAATGCCTAGTCGATACTAGAAGTGTTCATTATAACCAGATTTAAGAAAGTAAAGAACAATCAGAAGAAACTTCTCGACACACATTAGCCTTACCTTAACCTTAGTACTAACGATGCACAAGCAGTCCATTGTGCTCAGTGCATTCACCATCTCCTCCTAGCATCCCTGTGTTTCAGCATGAGCGGCGGCACGGGTGTGTGCGCATGAGGCACAGAAACATGAAGCCCGGTACAAACTTCTCATCTGATCCAGCTCTTCACATCCACACCAGCTCTGTCCCAAACCGCACCCTGACGCACGAGACACCCGCTCACACACATCACCAACGCATATTACCATAGTCATTTGTTATAGTCCAGTAAGATATATGTAGATTTGAACAAAACATGCTGCTCAAAAGACCCAAGTGTGAACTGGTGATTTTTCCACAAGAGGATGCTGAGCAAAACCCTGCGCACACGTTCCTGTGTGTATGTGTTTGTTTGTGTGGGGGAGAGAGAGAAAGAGAGAGAGCGAGAGAGATATCTCAAGCATACTCACATTAGTGTGAGGATTTAATGAGGGACTATTAATGACTTAATGATCTTATAAATAGATGAAGTCCACAAGAAATCGATTTGTGTTTGCACTAATACTACAGAGCAATCCTTATTTCATTTCAACTTTGCTTAGAAAAGAAGAACGTAAAGACCCCGATAACCTTACTGATGTACAGAAAAGAGTCCTTAATTCTTATCATTCTTCATTGTTAATAATTCCACAGGTGAAATATTGAAATATGTTGCATAGGTAGATAAAAGAGAAATCCTGCACTAAAAATATGAAAAACTGGCCATTTGAAATAAAAATGCATTGTGTAAACTACTGAACAATGTTTGAATGTATTTTCAATAGGAAGGAGTGGGGTGGTGTAAACCTTTGATAATCCATAGGTAATAGGTAGATATTAGCCATGAAAACACTTGATCCGGTCTTTTTCCTCTTGTTGGAATGAATACCTTCTTTCCCATAGGGGTCATGTAGAGGTAATATTAGGTGACTTAATGGGTTCTAGTGAAGAAAAATGTTCTTCCGTTTCTAATCGGTAAACACTGTTAGAACAATTTTCCCACCTCTGTTTATTTCCATCCACTGGGTGTCTGGCTGCAGAAGAGGCACTGAGTGGCTCTAGTAAAGCATCTACCCAAGCATATATGAGGTTAAATTCTTGTAACAAATCAAAATGAGGAAGGTGGGATTTATCAGAAAAGATGGCAAGCCTTACCTAATCTCAAATTTGTCCTTCATGTTTGAATTCAGCAAAACGCACGCGGCAGACTCCGTAAACACAGGGAAGAAGGTTATCTAGTGAGATAAGACTTTTTGGCCATCATGGCAAACAACACTATGTGCCAACCCAACACTTTTTTGGGGGTGGATTTTTCCCAAATTTTCTCCCTAATTTAGTCATGTCCAATTCCTCCCCATGACCAGGGGGCTCCCATATTAAGGCTACTACTACCACTCAGCCCGGAGGGACGTAGACTATCACTAATTTCCTACTAACCACGTGACGCCAGCCGTCCGCATCTTTTCGAACTGCTCGCTCACGCACCGTTGGGGGCGGCGTAACACACTCGGAGGACAGCGCTATCCGCACTTTCCGTTTGCGTGAGCTCACAGACGCCCCTGATTGGCTGTAGAGCCGTGATTAATGTGGGAGCACTAAGTACCTCTCATC
>JAQMYL010000036.1:10588088-10600927 GCA_030014365.1 Clarias pachynema
TTATTTTTTAATTAATTAATTTATTTATTTATTTTTGTTTACTTATGGTTTATTAATGCTGAAGCAAGTTTTTCATTTAACCAGTGTTGCAGTTCGGGCTAGCTTCAGTTAGTTTGGTATATTACAAGCAAGACCTGGCCAATGTGCAGAAATTCCAAATACAACATAAAGCCACAAAGCAACACGCAATGAATACAAATACAATTCCTCAATTCAAAATATTAATTTGTCTCCAGGAACTGCTCTATCCTGATCGAGGTTATGGTTTATCCAGGATCTACATATTCCAGGAATACTGGCCATGAGGTAGAAACACCTCATGATTGGACGCTACTCCATTACAAGACAACACAAACACTCACACACTCACATACGCGCACATACAAAGACATAAAATGCACACACACATTCTAGGATAAGCCAGTTGTCACCGATCCACATAAAAGCATGTTTCCAGAGAACTGAGAGGAAAGTCATAAAAAAATGAGGAGAATATGAGAATACAACACATATACGATCATTCAAGCTCAGGATTAAAGTGAGGACCCTGGACCTATGGGTCTCTTTAACCCCCCATTGCACCACTGTGACATAACTCAAAATAATAGATTGTCTATATTCTATTCCTAAACCATCATTGTTGACTGATAGTTCGCTGCAATGACCTATGAATTTATTTCAGCGGTCAGTCCTATAAAAAGAAGAGAACTTGCTAGAGACCCTAACCTAACATACGGGCACATGCGCACACACATCCATTCATAGGCTATAAGCAATTTAGACAAGCGGATTAGCCTATGACGCATGTCTTTGGACTGTAAATAAACTGGAGAATCCTGAGAAAACCGCTCAAGCAAGGGTTCGATATAACATAGTTGATATTAAATTTTTCTGTTACAATTTTAAACCTTTAAAAAGTTGATATGTACAGGAGCCCGTTCCTTACAACATTAATTTTATCACTTAAAAAATAATTTTACTGAGCAGCTTGTGTCACTGTCTTCCGCCATAATTAGTATTTCGTAACAAATTTAGTAAAGAACTTACACATGAAAATGTGTAAATAGTTCAGGGTGCGGCACCTGAAGGATTACCGCCTCAAATGCCTCCAAACTTAACTTGACAGTGAGCGCGCGGGTTGAATGGCTGCAAACACACGGGCGTGTGCGGCTTCTATTCCCGGCACGCGGGGATTCTAATGCAGGCAAATTTCAACTAAAATTTGCGGTCATTGTGTTTTGAGACTGGTGTAAGCATGTGTATTGAGTGGGTTTGGAAGTAACGCTTACAGAGTCTGGAGAAAAAGATGCTTTTAATGCACGCAATTTTTAATAACGTAACGCCATAAAAACGAGTTTCTGTTGCGGCACTCAGAAGTTTGTGCATTCAGTACAGAATAGTTTACATCTGAGGCTGATCGACCGGTCAACAGACATGGCTAATCAAACTGAAAACCAGCCAATTCTTGTCATTGGCCGACTGACCAAATCATCTCTATTATAAACAGAATTTATTTATTTTTTTTAGCAATTTTGGATTCAGTGTGGCGATACTTAAACACCATGCAAAAGTATCGCAAATCATAACTGAATCAATTTTTCCCATCTCTACACACAGACCAGAGGTAAGCTTTAAACCCCATAACACTGAAGGTGTGGGGCAGAAGATCTAAGCACTAAGCCGCCAAAAAAAAAATCTTAATAACCATAATATAATACTAACACAGATGCTAATCTAACTCTAATCTGATATATTAACAAACCAAAGACTGTAAAAACCCAAAACTAGCAAGAAATTCATTTCCACACTGAGTGCACCATAGTGCACAAGTTCTACAAAGAACAGAACAATGCTCAAGGAAGTAAACAGAGCCAAATGCTTTGCTGCTTGGAAATAAGGTACAGACCTGACCACTTTCACTTGCCAGTAAACCACTCTGTGCTACTTACTGACAGGTTGTGGGTTCAACTCTCAGAACAGACAAAGAGTCAATGTTTATTCTTTTCCGGAAAAAAAGTTGGCCAGAGAGTGTAATGTAATTTTAGAAGAGACCTGCTTTCAACTACTAAACGACTAGAACGTTCTCCTTTCTGTTTGTCGAGTTCAAACCTGGGGGGCGGTGTGATAATATTTCTTTAATTTTATTAAATAAATAAAATGTCTTTTATTTGTTGTGTAAAGAGTCTAAACAGAGCAAGCTCAAATTGTCCAAAAAAAAAAAAAAAAGCAATCATTAACATTATCAGTAATATTAAATCCTTATAATTATATTACCAATCTTTGACATTATATTACCTTAATATCATTTAAACATTTATTCTTCCATTGTCTACTATACTATCCTGTGTACTGTAAGGGCTTGAAGCCTGTCACAGGGATTCTAGGGCACAAGGCAGGAGACACCCTAGATAGGGAGCCAACCCATACAGTAGGAGGGCACACAGACACACACACTCACACACACTCTCACACACTAATCATGCCCTGTGGGCAACTCAGAAACGCTGACTGTGGGAGGAAACCTAGAGTTATATTTAAACACTGCTAGTTGAACTCTAAATTTCTCATTCACATACACTTACTTCAGATTGTTGTCTTTCTACATAACAGTTTAAATTTCTACATTTTGTTTTTAAAGACCAATCTAAGTAGCTCTAAACTGTTTAAAAACGTCTATAATCAAATCCCTGAGTTGCACCTTTGAGTTGACAATTTTCCTGGTGTTTTGAAGGTTTTAAAATGTATGATTTTTGAATCTTGTTTTTAAAACTTTCCATCACACCAACAAAGTTTTCTAGAATCAAAAAGAATATACTGTACAGAGATTGTATATTAGGCACATGACAGTTCATATAAGAAAAAGAATGAGCTTTGTGCTCACCAAAACAGCACCATGTAACAGAGATACAGAGATGGGCCAATACATTTGATAACAAAACTTAATTGAAGAACACAGAGTATGTCAATCATTATATATATAATACATTACGCAGATATTTTTACAGTCATAGAAGAAAAGAGGAAAGAACGTGATCAAACCAAAATGCTGTAAAATCAACAACAAAAAAACAGTTTCTCCCTATTAAAAATATATATTTTACATTAGATAAACATTTAAAAGTTCTAACTATTGCATGAATAGGTTATTTCCAAACTCACACACTCATCGTCCATACCGCTTTATTCTGTGTACAGGGTCGCGGGGGCCTGGAGCCTATCCCAGGAGACTTAGGGCACGAGGCGGGGTATCACAGTTAATTCCATACTTATATGTATTTTATACTAACATCTTTAAGAATAAAAAGCAACACTACCCTCATAAACCTGAACTTTTAATATTAATTATTCAGCGTTCCATACCCTCTTCTGAGGTATACTGACTCCATTTAACATGAGCAACCAACCCCTAAAAGTAAAACCGAACCTTCTTTAAGGCCGGTATATTACTGACACATTTGTTTTTTCGATTTTCATTTCTCCCTCCATCTTTGGCTACTGTTCTACAGCCTTAAGAGCAAACCCTAAAGCCACCTCAAACACTGAACGCAAATATCTGCTGCAGGTGGGGGGAAAATAGTTGACATTGCTGAAACCAGCTGCTGAGTGTGTGAAATATGCAGTGGTAAGGTCAAACCTGTTTTACCATTTCTTTCCATGCAAAAAACAATAACAGCACAACAGCGGATTTCTCTTTAATTCCGTCACGCGAATGCTTACCTATCAGGGCATGGAAGAGCGAGCTCTGAAATACGCTTATAACTCTGTCGATGGAGTGTCGAAGCTGGGGATCTTCCGCCAGGTTGAGTTTTGCCCTGTATTCTTCAAGCAGTTTCAGCGCTCGCTGAGTATCTGAAATGTCCAAATATAAAAGCTCACAAACAGAGGCAGGACACAAACCACAACATGACTTATGGTCTGGAGCACAGGTTTGCAAAAGTATCCTATCTATGAGGTTTCTGTTTCATAGTATGGGTTCACAAGTTGTTCAAAACATTCTCTTTAGAGTCTGGTCCATGCTGGCATGATTGGTGCAGATTTTCCTGCATATTAATGGAGCAAATCTACCATTCTAGCACACGCCGCTGGATTCAGATCTGATTACTGCGGCACACTGAAGTCATTGTTTAGTTCATGAGAACAGTTAGAAATCACTTGCGCTGTGTGAGATATACACTACCAGTCAAAAGTTTGGACACACCTTCTAACTCCATAGCCTTTCCTGATTTCTACAGTATTTCCTTCTACATTATAAAACAATGTTGAAGGTATCCAAAATATACAATAATCTCTTTGAACAGTTGATATTGAGATGTGTCTGTTACGTACGCTCTGTAAATCCTTCATGACAGCTCTAATCTGAGGTGCTGTTTGTTAATTGGTTATTTCTGAGGCTGGTAACTCTACATGAACCTCTCCTCTGCAACAGAGGTAAGTTTTGGTCTTGCTTTCCTGGGATGGTCTTCATGAGAGCCAGTTTCATTATGGTGCTTGATGGGTTTTGCAAATGCACTTGACAATACTGTTCTTGCAAGAACTATTCCAGAACAGCTGACCTTCGTTTCTTAAAATACTGACTTGCTTGTTGTTTTATTAAAATGTCGTATGTGTTATTTCATACAGTAATTTTGAAAGAAAAAATCCAATATTGATCTATAATGTAGAAAATAAATCCACACTTGTGTCCAAACCTTTGACTGCTACTGTATGTGTCCAGCAACAATACCCAGGTAGGCGCATTGATTTGTATGAAGGTATATTATGTGTGCCAAGAAACATTCCTCACACCACCACACCACCATTACCACCTGCATTGTTGACCCAAGGCTGCATGCGTTGTCTGCATATCCATGCATTCTTGATGTTGATGCCTAGATCTGACCTTACCATCTGGTGACATTTTTTTTTCCAATGTTCAACTGTCTAGCTTAAGAATCCTGTTCTTGGCTGAAAGGAGTGGAACCTGGCATGGTCTTCTGCTGGTGTACCCCATCTGCCTCATTGCTATGATGTGTTCTGAGATGCTTTTCTCATCTGAAAAGTGTGGATACTTGAGCTAATATAGCTTTCCTATAAACTCAAGCAAGCCTGTGAACTCTTATTAATAAGTTTCTGCCTGCAGAACCACCACTGGTTTTTGTTTCTTTTTTACACCATTTATACTTTAAAACTCTAAAGAAAATTATGAATGAGAATCTAAACAGGATCAGCAGTTTCTCACTCTCTCATTGTGTAGACTGCTTTAACCTGTATACAGGGTCGTGGGGGGTCCTGGAGACTATACTTAGGGCACAAGGCAAGGTACAGTACCATGCACACACAGACCCGAGGTGGGAATCGAACCCTCGCCGCTGGAGGTGCAAGACAACAGGGCTAACCACTAAGTCACCATGCCACCTGAAATACTCTAAGCAGTCCGTCCGGCACAAGCAAAAATCCAAGAATCAAAATCACTTCTTCACAAAAGGAACACATTTTCCCCATTTTACTCTTGATGTACATGTTTTTATGCACTGCACTTCTGTCACGTGACAGTTTCACTTGTTAATTGCATAAACATGCAGGTGTTCCTAATAAAGTGCCTGGTGGGTGTGTATACATTGTATCATTAATTGGAACAATTAGTAACAAGATAAAAGGCTCGCAGATGCACAAACACTGTGCTCCACATTCTTATGGAAGGAGAACTGCAGAGTTAAATCTAATGTCATTTACAGACAGATAAACTAAAGATGCATAAATGTGCATGTTAGTATGAAGATATAAATGATGACTGCAATCTCACCTTTCTTTCTCACCGGCATGATCGCATCCAAGGATCAGGATCAGGATCTGTTCAAACACTCAGTGTAAAGCTTGCAAAGACTTGCATTTCAACCATTCAAAGAGTAAAGTCCCAGTGATGTCCGAATAGAGAACTGTTCAAAATGCAATAACAGAAAAATAAACTAATTCTTGTCAAACTTCTCTATAAAGTAAGTAAGCCACGGAAAGTTTTTCGTCCCTTTAAATCACTCGTCCTGACAGATCCGCCTGTATCCTGTCCATGGAGCGCTACACGGTCCTGTGACAAACTTCTCGAGCTCCGCCCCGCCCCCGCGCTCCTCTCTCCTGCCTCCAGAGAAGCCAAACTTTCCTCCAAAATGGCGGATATGGAAATAAAGCACGCCCAAATATACCCTTAACTACCTACGTAGGTGCACTCTGTAGTGCGTGTGTTAGAGAGTTCAGTGTCGTAGCGAGTGCCCTAAACACCTTACAGGAAGAGTATTTAGGGTTCAGCCCTAATTCATTAGCCATATTAGCTAATGTGAGAAAAGTAAATGAAGATTGTTGGGTTAGTTACTGATAGTGAGGCATTCCTAATAAAACACTGAATGGCATTTCAGTGATTTACAAACACACACACACACACACACACACACACACACAATATTATATATATATTGTATACTGTATATACTACATGAACACTGCAGTGACATTGTACACAAATATATAGCTACACATTAAAATTGATTTTTGAAGTGCCCATTCATTCTGTAGTGCATTTTACTGTCTGAGGTTATGAGAAGATCTGGCTCGCAATTTCCGTTCCAGTTCATCCCAAAGGTGCTCGATGGGGTTGAGGTGTCAGGTCTCTGTGTCGACAGTCAACATCAAGCATATAGTCCTTGCTTTGTTCACTGGGACACAGTCATGTTGGAATAAAAACTGTTTCCACAAAGTTGGAAACATAGTATTGTCCAAAATTAAGCATTAAGATAGGGGGCCTGATTGAAACACCTGAAATAAATAATTAACAGTTTTGGCTAAATACTTTTAGGTTCAATTCCCACCAGGGTCGGCGGTTCGATTCCTTTGAATACTGTGTGTGGAGTATGCATGTTGTGGGTTACCTCCTGCTATCGGGTCTGTTTGTGGTGTGTGCTGAGTTTGCATGTTTTCCCTGTGCTCGGACTTCCTGCGGGTACTCTGAAGACATTGGCTAATTGGCAGCATGTGAGTGTGATCGGATTCACCTGATCCAGGGTGGACCCCGCCTCTTGGTCTCCAGGCCACCCACAACCCTGTACAGGATAAGCAATATAGGGAATGAGTAAAATATTTCATTTACATAATTCTTCTTTTTGTTACTTGCTCAAGGGCTCAACAGTGGAAGCCTGGTGGTGCTGGTGGTGTTGGTGTATTTCCAATCAGTAACCCATAGCCTTAACCACTGGTTAAGAGTCCACGTGTGCCTAATTGAATTTACTGGACATAATTAGTACAGTAAAAGCATACACCTGTCTATATAACATCTCACAGTGTGTAAGTGAAGCCAAAGCCATCAGTTCAAGAGAACTATCTGTAGACCTGTGAGGCAGGTTTTTGTCCAAGGGAAGAATACAGGGGAAAAAATTCACAGTAGCCTCACAGGTGAGAGATTTGGAACAACCTACAGTCTTTACATTCTGTCCACCCAGTCAAACTGAGTAATCTGTACCATGGTTATAAATAAGATCCTGAGTACCATTTTGGAGATGGGAGAGCATTACAGAACCATCTCGGCAGCACTCCACCAATCAGGTCTCTGGTAGAGTGGCCAGACAGAAGCCATTTCTCATTAAAAGGGCTGTGACAGCCAGCTGGGAGTTTGCCAAAAGGCTCATGAAGGACTTTCAGATCATGAGAAGCAAAATCCTCTGGTCTGATCACACAATTGCTTACCATTTTATCCATTTTATCATTTGTGGATAAAATCTGACACTGCACATCACCTCATAAATGCCATCCCTACAGTCAAACATGGCAGTGGCGCAGCATCATGCAGTGGGGATGTTCTTTTATGCAGCTGGGACTGGGAGATCGGGATCTCAGGCTGGGGGGATGTGACATGTGACAAGTCTGCAACTTCTTTTCACAACTATACTAAACTATTCATGGGGATTTGAACAAACCTTTACAGAAGCCATTTCATTTTCTAATAAATGAAATTTTTGTCTAAAATTTTTTTTATTATTCATTATTGGCGGCATGGTGACTTAGTGGTTAGCGCTGTAGCATTGCACCTCCAGGTCCCAGGTTCAAATCCTGAGTCAGGACTGTGTGCATGGAGTTTGTGAGTTCGTAGTGTGTGAATGAGCACGTGAGTGTTGACCAGAGATTCTAACATGGTCTACAAAAATGGGAATAAATGCAGTGGTCACCATTGCCCTCCAATGGTTGCCATTGGCCTCCATGGTCCCAAGTTGGACTAAAGAGGTTTCTATATGGATGTATTATTATTATTATTATTATTATTATTATTATTTGTTTAGAGGCAGGGTCAGGCATGTGACACATTTTCCTTGGAAGACATCTTTTTATTATAATCTTTATTACCAGATTTACAGAATGTGTTTTTTTTTTTTTTTTGTAAAAGACAGAAAAGAATAATAAAAAGATGTACTATGTACAGTATACAGATATTTAGAGATCTTCAAATGTAGATTTAGATGGTTGCTAATTTTATACAAACTTTTACTATCTTAGTATGACACTTGGCAATTATGTTTTTTCATTCTGTAATCAAATCATGAATAATATGTTGTGGCAACAGTGTAAATAATTTATATTTACTGGCTATTAAATCAACCTTATCCAAGTAATGAGCCATTATTATTTCATGTAGAATATAATGATGTAGAAAAAAAATAACCTAAAATAATAAATTTAAGAGTTTATTTAATAGTGATTCAGGTTGTAATGACTTCATTCATTCATTCATCTTCTATACCGCTTTATCCTTGATCAGGGTCGCGGGGGGCCTGGAGCCTATCCCAGGAGACTTTCGGGCACAAGGCGGGGTACACCCTGGGTTGTAATGACTTGTGGCTGTTAATAAAATTGTTTTTAGGTTTATGGCTTCTTCATTTACAGCTGTATTACAATAAATCATGAGCAAGCAGGCCTTGTTATACCTATGTTATCACACTCTGTAATCTTTCCAAATGTAAAGCTATTTTTATCTGAGTCTAGTTGAAATAATTAACCATAAAGATGTCTCAGTGGGCCTGATTTAACTAGGCAAATGTATTGAAGTTGAGAGCTGTACTTGTGGATTTTGTCAGTGAGAATATCAAGTGATGGCATTCTTTAACTCTTTAGAATGAAATGTGCGTCTATGTTTGTGTAATAAATATATAGATTTTCTAATATACTCTAGTTAATAAATGATGAACAATAATTTAATAAAATGTCCCAGCTGGTGTCTCATGACTTGACGTCCAGTAGTTGTATTAGTCTGTTATATGCTGTTGTGAGAGATGAATGCCAGTCACATGATTTCAACACAAAGCCCGTTTGGGCGAGATGAAGCCTGACACACACAGCGGACAGTGGACTCTTTTTTCCCCTAACACCTAAAGAACAAAGCATTTATTCAGTAGGTTAACAAAGAGTACAATGATACGGGTGATCATAGTGGCCGGCTAGAATGTGGAAAGAAAAATGAACTGCTGGTCTTGTTACAGCATTCATATTTATTTATTTGTTCTATTCAAACAGAATTTCATGCCAACAATCATTTAATCATGCAAGGCAACTGAGAAACATTTTTTAAGTCTAAGTGATGAAGCAATCAGAATTGATACGTTACAAACATTTATATAAAACCAGGGGTTTCAATTTAAAAGTAAAACATTACTAAATAATATTCCTGAAGCAGATCCTGGCTTGGAAAATAGTGGAATATCCCTCTCTTTTTTTTTTTCTTAAGACCGGTATCATGTTCGCACCACTAGCTGTGTTTCCCACATTTTTTCAAAAAGCAGAAGAGGAGAAGCTGGAGATGTTTATTTAATCAGTTCAATCCCTTTAGCTCACCTGAGGATCACTACAGTGTCACCCAGATGAGGATGGGTTTCCTTTTGTGTCTTTTTTTAAATGTTGTCTTAGGGACTGTTTCCTTCCCACTTTTCCTCTGACTTGCTTATAGAGAATAAATGTAAACTTATTATTAATTATGCTGATTTGTTACAATGTGCATTCTTGAAAGCACTACAAAATAAACTGTAAAAGATTTGAAATGAGCATTATGGCACACTGTTGCTTCACACTTATGAGGTTTGGGGTTTGGCGTTTGAAACTTGCCTCGGGTCTGGGTGTGTGGAGTTTGCATGTTCTCCCTGTGCTTGCTGTGTTTCCTTCACATAACCCAGTTTACGCCATTATCAAAAGACATGCACTGTAGATTCATTGGTGGTTTCAAAGGCCCATAGTGCATGACTGGGTGTGTGTGCTTGTGCCCTGTGATGGGTTGGCAACCCATTCAAGGTGTTCCTTATTTTATGCCCTGAGTTCCCTGGGATAGTATACAGCCCTCTGAGACCCTATGCAGAATAAGTGGTATAAACAATGAATGAATGAATGAATGAATGAATGAATGAATTTATGTGTTTAATGCATGTAATCCATGTAACAGAAAAACAGTTATGAAGCTCATCAAGCTTTCTACAATTCATGTTTGTTCCAAATGTTCAGACACTTGATGTCAAGACTAGTTTGCTGGAGCAATTATCCTGGCTGTAGTTGGGGAGTAGTTTAGAGATTTTTAGAAGCAACAAAGAGTGCTTCTGAGCCACCCACTATGGGTCTGATGGTAGAAACCAGCTCATTACATCTCTGGCTAACCCACAATGCCAGCTGTTCAACTAAATGAAAATTTTCTGACGTATATGATTATAAGCAGCTATTAAACCTTGTAAAAGTTTAACAAGATACACGTTGTTCATTTAGATGACTATTTAAATGACAGTTAATCCAACAAAGTGCGTCTTGTACTTGTAGTAGTGTGTATAAATATACATTTATTCTAAAGAGTCACAGAATGAAAGTGGGTGTGATTCATTTGTAGAGAATTTCCCAGACCTAAAAACCTACTTGGTTTTGATTATTACATTTTTAAGATTCCATTAAATATTGAATAATTATGAATTTTATAGACAGCACATTCTGTGAAGTTCCTAACTTCTAAATATGCTCTGATTTGCTGACGACAAGAAAAGTGATCTTCATTATTTAATATCCTTAAGCAACAGCCAGTGCCCAAACCCCCCAGCCATTGGATGCAGTGCCAGTCCCAAGCCCGGATAAAAATGGGAGGGTTGCGTCAGGAAGGGCATCCGGCGTAAAACCTGTGCCAAGTTGTTGTGCGGACTGGATATTCCGCTGTGGTGACCCCTTGCCGGGAGCAGCCGAAAGACCAACAACAAGCAATGAAAAATCTTATGGGAGAATCTTGTATTATATTCAAGTAGTAATATACTGTATGCAGAGTTAAGAAGATCCATCAAACTATATGCCAAACTGGCAATTCCATATTATCTGCCATGTTCATATACAGTATACCATAAATAAACAACAGAAGGAGATCGAGAGAGACAGAAAATATTAATTAGAATGACAGGATGGACAAACCAGAAATCTCTAATTAGCAGGGTGGCAATTAATCACAGTTCATTAATCACAGATCTGTTATTTCTCAAAACCATAGAAAGGCACATGTGTAACATGTTTTATATCACAACCTCAGCTTAATACAATTATATTTCGCATTTTGTTTGAAAACGAGTTTAAAAAAATACGTTTATGTTTTAAGGTTTTGTGTACTGTACAGAAATACAGTTTACGTCTTGAAGCACAGAGACTTTAACAATTAGTAATTATGCAAAAGGATAATAATTCATCATATAATTTAAGACAACAGATTGTCTTATTTATCTGAATTACTTTACCCCAATGCAAACTGTTGTAAATTATCAAACGGCTGGTGGTGCAGTTTAGGAGGCCAGTCCTAATATTATATAATGTCGGTACAGTATAAGTGTAATAGAGGGTGTTTATGTCACACCAGAGGGAAAAGCATGAAATGTTTCATGTGAACTCAGTGGACATGAAGCACAAAATCTTATGTTCCCAGGTGAACAGACCCACAGTTTATGATGATGCACATTAAACACTGTCAAACTATGGGGGAGTGGTAACTCAGCGGGTTCAGGCCCTCGGGTACTGATCAGACGGTCAGTTTTTCAAGCCCCAGTTCCACCAAGCTGCCACTGTTCAAGGCCCTTAACTCTATCATGCTGTATCATGGCTCATCCTGTGCTCTGACCCTAGTTTCCTAACATGCTGGGATATGTGGAGAAAAGAATTTCACTGTGCTGTAGTGTATATGTGTCAAATAAAGACCTCTTCCTCAAACATCTGCCAATAGGAAGAGAATGTTGGAATCTGTCAGAAGAAACACAATGTTATCAAACAATAAATACCCAATAAGCCTTACCGCATCTTATGTAATAATAATTATAGTGATAGATGTTCCATTATTTTATTTTGTTCTGGAAAACAATTTGTTTTGTTTTGGAAAAAAATATAAAACATTCTTCATTCTGTTTTAGACCTTTTATTAGTTTTATTTGCCATGCTGTCACCATTTCAAAAGTTCAAAATGAACTACTGTACTGAGTTTATACTGCCACCCAATGGTATCATCTGCATATTACACAAGAAGATTTAGATAATATTGTGAAAATAAGTGAAAAATTCCAACCAATTAAGCATACATATGTATATATTTATACTGTATATATGGTCCATTAATGTTCTCTGTATGAACCTGATGCATGTTTTTATATTTTTACTGGCCCAAATGTATGCGACATTCCCATTCGGAAGACCTTGGTTCAATGTAAAAATGTAAAAATATATATTATTTAGTATGTATGTATTCATGTCCTCTCTCACTGCATCCATAAATCTCCTCTTTGGTCTTCCTCTAGACCTTCTGCCTGGCAGTTCCAACCTCAGCATCCTTCTACCGA
>JAQMYL010000036.1:10601053-10619345 GCA_030014365.1 Clarias pachynema
AGAGAACCTCAACATCTTCAGCTCTGCTACCTCCAACTCTGCCTCCTGTCTTTTCTTCAGTGCCACTGTCTCTAAGCTGTAGAGCATCGATGGTCTCACCACTGTCAGGAAACCCACCAAGTACGGGAGAACATTCAAGCTTCATGCACACAGAGGAGGGAATCAAACCTGGCCGGGAAATGAACCCGGAGCATGGAGATGCAAGGCGACAGTGCTATCTGCTATAAGCCACCATGCAGATATAGCTTAAAAAAAAAAAAATAATTTTATTGATCAGTGTTATTACACCTTATATTGCTGCATTATACCAGTAAAGTAATGTGCTGGTACTCTCTATCTGACAGCAGTGTAATAGGTTGGCACGTCACTCTGATATAGCATTCTTTATTGCCAATATAAATGCCAGTGACCTGAAATACATCTGGGACTAATGATAATATTTTTCTATGATGATATCCTGACAGGAGAATATTTTCATCTGCCTCTATTTATAGGTCAAACCTAAGCAGCTGAAAAACTCAGACAAGTACACAGACATACAGTATACAAGAAGTAAACAGAAACACATAATTTTATGATAAAACATCTTCCCCAAAATGTGTTGAAAGTAACTTGTTGACTTTAAGAGCAACACCATAAATTCAGACCAGGTCATGAGTCATTTAATGTTATTAATTATGTTAAATAATAATAATGTTAAAACAAAAGAAAACAGTATTTTAGGATTCTTACTTAACATAATTAATAACATTATTATAGCACAGTCCACCCTCAGTCTTTTTTTTTTTTAAATCAGAATTTCCTTTTAAGTTTGCACTTGACATGCTTAAAGACAGGTATATTACAATCTGAAAAGGAGGATAATAATTTTAATAATATGTGGTTTTCATTTATGTCAGTTTATATAAAAAAAAGTGCTGGATTACATTTAGATGTGGTGTGTGTGAACTCCCTGCATGTTATGAAAGCTTAATGATTGCCTGATTATTATCACTATGAAAATATGGAAGAATATTAATGTTGTGGCATAGTGAGTAGTGGTTAGCATTATCTACACGCGTCTCCAGGGTTTGAACCTTGGTTTGAGGTTTGAATCTTGTCTCCGGTGTGCATGCATGGAATTTGCATGCTCTCTCCATGCTTGATGGGTTTCCTTAAGGTGCTCCGGTTTCCTCTTAAATAGTGAATACTGTACCAATAAACTAGGCTTTGATTATAATAAATGTGTTTAGTATTTGTTCCTATATGTAGTATTTCTATTTGCTGTACTATGTTTAAAAGCCTTAAATGTTAGTTAAACTATTTCCAATATGGCCAGTGGATTTCTTTTACTGGCTACTGTAAGGAAAAAGATTCATTCTGCCACCAGAGGGAGACATTTCCCCAAAATTTTCCCCAAAGTCCTCCCAAAGGAAACATTAATGTATTTAATCGAGATTTTATGTGATAACCAAGCACAAAGTGGCACATTGTGAAGTGGAAGAAAAATGATAAATGGTTAAAAACAAAAAAGTACAAATAAAAATCTGAAAAATGTGCCGTTTATTTGTATTCTGCCCCGAGTCGAAACTTTGTAAAACCACCTTTCAATGCAATTACACCGACATGGTTCTTATAATTTTCCTTCCAGCTACAGAGAACTGGTTCAGACCAAATCATTCCACTGTAGCTCTGCCGGTATGTTTAGGGTTGTGTTGTCCTGCTGGAAGGTGAACCTCCGCCTCAGTCTCAAGTCTTTTGCAGACTCTAACAAGATAGCCATGTAATTGGCTCCATCCATCTTCCCATCAACTCTGACCAGATTCCCTGGCCCTGCTGAACGAAAGCATTCCCACACCATGACGCTGCCACCACCATGCACATTGTTAGTATTCTGTCACAAATAGCATTTTGCATTCAAGCCAAAAAAGTTCAATTTCTTATCTGACCAGAGCACCTTCTTCTACATGACCTCCACATGGCTTGTTGCAAACTGCAAATGGGACTTCTTATGACTTTCTTTCAACAATGGCTTTCTTCTTGTTTCTCTTCCATAAAGGCCAGATTTGTGGAGTGTACAACTAATAGTTGTCTTGTGGACAGATTCTCCCAACTGAGCTATGGATATCTGCAGCTCCTCCAGAGTTACCATGAGCTTCTTGGCTGCTTCTCTGATTAATGCGCTCCTTGCCCAGGCTGTCAGTTTAGGTGGACAGCCATGTCTTGGTAGGTTTCTGAAGACAACTGGTTCCACTGGATTTAATTAGGGGTATCACATGGTATCAGGTATTTAGATTCTTATTTGTAAAAAAAAATAAAATAATAATAATTATGTGCCACTTTGTGTGAAAAAAAAATCACAATAAAAATACATTTATGTTTGTGGTTGTAACATGACAATGAGTTTAAGGGGTGGAAAAGTTTAAAGCACTATAAACACAAACACAATGGTTTTAGCTTTTCACTGGTCATTTACATTTATATACTGTACCTAGGTGTTGGTTAGTTTCTGGTCATAGCATACAGATATGAAGGTGTCTTTGTCTTACTGTTGAAAGTCTGTTAGTCATGATTAGTCACTTCATAATACCATCTCAGCACTAGACTAGAGACCTTACTGTATGCAGGGAGCTGAAACACTGCATCCTAAAAAAAAAGACAGTCTGGTTTAGGCAGTAATTCTGGCTTAAGCTTCAAAGCCCATTTCTGTAATGATAAGATAAAGTATAAAGTGTGTCAACTTTAACAAATGCATTTTTGTATATATGTGCATGTGAAACATGAGCATGAAGTTGGCACTGTTCATTTAAATTCATTTGAATCTTTATTGGTTTGGCAAGTTTAGACCTTGTTATACTCATACCTAGTGTTATAACACAGCTTTGCTTAAATATAGATGCAGATTTAATGAGCAAGCTAGAGGCAACAATGACAAGAAACAACTCCCTGTGATGATAAGGAGAAGAAAACTTGAAAGGAACCAAACACAAAAGGAAGCCTATCCTCCTCTGGGTAACCTTGGAGAGTGGGATATAAATCAGGTGTAGAGGAGTAAAGTTTAACAGTACTCAGTGTGTTAAACTGATGCTCAGTATGAGCACATGGTGATGACAGAGTTTTTACCAAAAACATAAAATAGTTTTACAATTTATTAGGTTTTTGAAATCACCATTACGTGATTTGTGATCATTCAGCTATATGAGCATAACTGAGATCAGGCACTGATGTGGATTGAGAATTCTTAGAATTTATTCAATATAATGTTCAGGGCTCTGTCCATGACATTTGACTTCTTCCATTCCAACCTTGGCAAATTATGGCTTTGTACACAGGGACATTATTATGCTAAAACAAATTTGGGCTTTGTTAGTTTAACGGCATACAAAGACCCATGCCTGCAGGTACCGACGCCAGCCCGTCTGGTCCGATCCCACAGAAAAGACAATCCAGCACAAATTCCGGAAAAATAGGTGAATGATGGCCACGATAGTCAGGCACCAAAGCAACCAGGGAACAACAGCCCACCATGCAAGGCTGCCGACCTGGCCTCCAAAACTCCCCTGTCTGACACCGCAGCATACCTCCAGAGGTCCTGTAGAGCCACGCTCCGGATGGCCAGAGCTGCTCTGGTGGCACAAGGGGAACCCAAAAACCTATAAGTGGTCCCTTATAACCTTGATATTCTGTCTGAGCCTGGAGTGAAATTATATGCAATTTTATTGTATACAAATCAATAGACTGAAAAAATACTTTCTTAAGTCTACTGTTTGACATGCAATTTTGTAAATCAGTTTACAAAGATAATGGATTTTCTCTTTATCAGACATTCAATGCATTAAGTTCTGTTCGATGTGTTTAAGTGCATTAAAGTTTAACCCTCTTTTAAATAAACTTGCCAAATGCACTAGCTTTCATCTGTGTGAAATTAGATGATATTTAAATGATAGCAAAATTCATTATATGTGGCCAAAAGTTTGTCTTTCAGATTTAGTCTCAGTTTGCTGTTATAATTACTGACACCCTTCTGGGAAGGCTTTCCACTTAGATTTCGACATGTGAGTGGGTGGATTTGTGATCATTCAGCTACATGTGCATTACTGCTGAAAATTCATCCAGAATGTGTTCAGTAGAGTGAAGGTGTTCAGGTCTCTGTGCAGGACATTTGACTTCTTCTGTCAGCATATTGGTGAAAACTTATTAGCAGTAATGAAAGATACATGATGCAGATACTACAAAGATAATTCAGGATTATTAGAAGCAGTTACTAAGGACACAAAGTATAGTTTAAGATGATATAAAGTCTTACTTGCTAATCTGCAATTATTTAAGAATACTTCAGTCCTGTTTTAGACATACTGTATCAACCACAGTCTGTGACCATATGCACATAAGGCTTTGCGTTTTGACAGCCGAGTGTCTGGAGAGAAATTACCTGTGAAGAGATCAGCTCACTAATTTACCTCAAAAACCAACAAGCACTGACAGCTTTTCCAGATCTGTGTGTCAATAATGAGCACACTGTCAACTAGAAGTTAGTTTTTGTCACTGACAAAGCAGAAATACACAAAAGGAAACCATAGCAACTTATGGAAAAAATGTACATAAATTGCCTAAGCATTTTTCTTTATTTTCAGCTAAACCTCTCACACAATGGTTTGAGTTTAATGTATACTGTTTCAATAGATATGACTTGTCAAAGTATTAAACCAGACTCACAGGTATTACTATTAACACACACATTAAACTGTATGTGTCAATAACTTAAAACTGGTTCCTGGATAATTACAGCCAAACTTGTGGCCTTTGAAGCTTTTCTTTTCATACAGCCAAATGACAGTATGAGAAAACAGAAATAAGACTCAACCTCCTGTTACAACTGGTCTGTCCATTACTAAGCACAACATTGGCATTTTTCGCTTGAAGAGAATTCCTTTCAGATGAATAATGAGTTCAGAGCAATTGCCAATACACAAACAACATATAATAACTTCAAACATTAACACCACATGACATAAACCTTGATTAACATAATGATTACTATTTACCAGGAAACTGGTAACAAGATCATGGGCACCCAAGACTCACCCATGCCCGCAGGGACTAAACGGCAACTCAACTGGGCTGATTCCAGAGAAAAGCAAATGCAGCACAAATTCCAGAAAAAAAAGTAAATGGCCACGATTGTAAGACACCAGAGCACCCAGGGCACCACAGCCCACCATGCAAAGGGCCCACCAGGCAAAAAAGACAGAGGCTGCCTAACCTGACCTCCAAACTCCCCATATCCCAATCCAATCAAGCACCCATGGAATACACTGGAGCAACAAGTCCAATCCACCTAGGCCCCACCCCGCAACCCACTGCATCCAAAGGATCCACTGCCAACATTCTGGTTCCAGACACCACAGCACACCCCAACAGGCCCTGTGAAGCCACACACTGGGGGGCCAGAACTGCTCTGGTGGAACAAGGAAAACCCAAAACCTATAGGTGTATAGGTTATTTAATGTTAATGGTTTTAATGCTATGGCTGATTAGCGTATGTTACTTAAACCCTGAAGTCCAGTCTGAGCTTAGAATGGAAATCTATGTGATTTTATTTTATATAAATGCATCACTGGACTGGAAAAATACTTTCTTAAGTGTAGTGTTTAACACCCAATTTGTGTATATTAGTTTACAAAAATAATGCTTTCCCTCTATCAGGCATCTTCCTCTGTAATTAGGTAGATGCTTGAAGGTACTGTATCTGAGCAGTGCCCTGAGCTGTTCTTTGCATTGCCTGTTATCATTTACAATGTACAGTACATGAAAGGGCACAAATTCATCAAAGTCCTGTTGCGCCATGTGCTGCAGAATGCAAATGAGGAAACACACAAAGCTTTGCTGTTAACCATATTCACATACACATGACGCTGTAATGAACTATGGACGTGTTGGGCACTAAAAAAAAAAAACATATAAAAATTTATGTGATTTAACTTCTGAACACGTAGCACACAAGTGAAGTATTTAATTATGTTTCCTCAGTCAAAGCTGTTTGAATGATTATCACTATAAAGATTTAAATTTGTAATATAATCTGGTTAAAATAGAAGACTCAGATCTTCACTATCTTCAAGATAGTGTCTATATACTTTTAAATTGCAGCTGAAACAGAGACTTATATCCACCACCAGGTGGCAAAACTGATGCAGGGGGAGGTGCCACACTGGCATCAATGCCCTCCAGAGGCGAGGGTTGGGTAGGCTGGCTGGAAAAATCTGCAAGCAGACCAGAGCACACAGTGAGACTGGGATTTGTTCTCAGTGCAAAACTGTAAGGATTGATTCTCTAATAACTTTTTAAAATATTGTTATATTTGATTAAATGCAGGATGCGCATGCTAGGCTTATGGACAAAAAATATTATTCTGCATGAGCAGCAATATAGGAGGCAATCCATTGATCCAGCACATGGCTTCACAGTACCTGCATCTAGGCTCAGACACTTTGGAAACTACTGGGTCTTTAAGCAGGAGGAATTTGATGAAATGTGAGTTACATGTAAATATGATTCCTGTAACTGGACTGTAACATCATGTTTCTCGTAAGGTCCAGATTTTGGAAGTCAATGTGCTCTGTGATTTGTCTTATTAATAAAATACCATGAAATTTAACAGACATGACATTTCGAATGGGAAAAAAAATGTATGTTGTATTCTTTTGCAGTTTTGTTTAACGCTGTAATACAGATGTGCTTGCTTCAAGAAATGTAACAGAAAGTGAACATAAAACGAGACAGAACTGTATCAATGGATGAAGGTTATGTATAATTTAAGACTTTAGTTCAAATTTCTTACATTAATACAGTATGTTTTTTCCCCTGTCTAATACTTTAATCTTAAGAATGAAACCATTTTTACCCTTTCATACCTCCTGATTATGTGAATTCAGTAATCCTATTTTTTGGTAGGAACCATTTAAATTCTTCACATAATCATCATCTTCACATAATCACCTTAAGCTGAGTTTAATGTAATGATGTAATTATATTAAAGCCCCTGCAATCCTTTGCTTATGTCCTTACTGGCCAAGGATACATCAGATGTGCTCAAGCATTTCTGCATGCCAGTGATGTTCACCACAAGAGTGAGCTCCAGAGACAATCAACATACTATCACTCCTTTACTATTACTCGTTTCCCATTTTAATTTGATAGATTTTTGTCATCATGCTATCACATGTTCTAGGCTTAATCATTTTATTATGGTTTCCTGTTGGTATTTGCCTAAGAGAGGTCACATCTTACCTACTGAGAGCAAATTGCAAAATTTATTCAGTCAATATGAGACACTGTTGGTGTCTCTGTCCCACAGAGCTGGCTCAAAACTGAACTGCATGCAAAATGAATCTGTGCACGTACTTTATGCAAACACATTTCTGCATTCACCGTGTAGTGGCACTGAACTGTCTTTAGAGATCAAAGTGTTTAACATCTACATCTGTATCCAGTTTACTTTCATCACCATATCCTGGTCAATTTATTCAAACAGCAATGTGTCTCAGGAAGGCTTCTGAGAAATCACTGTGATGTATAAAGAGCTATGCATTTAACTTTTACGCTTTGTAAATAACAGCTCTTTACAGCCCCCTGTGTACATGAAAGAAGAAATATGCCATGTTTTTGATGCCTGATAAAAAATAATTTCATTTCTGTTTAGAAAAAAGCTCATTTGCATCATTATTCCTGACTGCCCACATTTAGACAATTAGAACAGAAGCTCTCATTTACATTTACAGCATTTATCAGACACCAGAGAATTATCCATAGCAACGTGTGATGTAGTCTGATTTCATTTAAGTTTATGCAGCCAGAACAAAGTGTTAAACCCCCACTGCCACCATACAGATTTTGGTATCCAATAATATCCAACTTATTCCAAAGTGTTCAGTTCATTGTTTGAATATACATACAATAATATGTTTAGCACTGTTGCTTCATGCCTCCTGAGTTAGAGGTTTGAATCTCACCTTCGATCTTTGTCCATAGCTTGTTTCCTCCAGGTCCTTTCACAATTCATGTGGCATAGGCTGCTCCAGTCCTCCTGTGATCCTATACAGAATTAATGATATTGATAGTGGAATCATAGATGATTGTACATAAGAAAAATGACCACTAGATGGTCAGACTGAGAACTCTAGAGTTTTTTTGTGAATATTAAGTTTAGTGGTCAGTGAAAGACAACAATTACAGTAAATTACACATAAAAAGTTATAACCATTAACAGCCCTTCCTTGTCACTCTGGGGGAACCAGCAAAGGTTGTCATTTGACTACTGTATTATAAAGTAAAGAATACATTCATAATACTAAATATAGGTTCTTTTTTATTTTTTATGGTTTGGTAGTAATTCACTGCAAATACAAAAGTTTGCATGTTCCAGTCCTTACTGACTGTGGTGTAGGGTTGAGGTGGAACGGTAGGATAATATTGTACTGTGCCATAATAGAAAGGTTACTACTACTATTAATTATAACAATAATATGTAATTGTGTAACTACATCATTTACCTGTTTAATTAATTAACATGTGACACACGTGTAGTTACTAGCAGATACTGTGCCATACCAAAATACGCGAATTTTTATGTCGTCAATTTATCTGCTTGTTGATCTCAAGATTCCTGTTTACAAGTTGCTCAAACCTTACATCATGTGTATGTCCAACACATTTCACACAATACATCTGCCCACTATTTGCCTGCATACTCTAATGACATGTTACAGAAGAAAGTTCTGAAGAGAGTTCCTGGTTTCTTTCAAGGTTTTTTCCTTAGGTCATTTTTTTCTTTACCACAGTATCCACTGGTTTGCTTATTAGACGTAAATCTGAATTTCATGAAGCAACACTGTCCATTGCTAAAAGCACAATAAAAATTACATTTAATGCGGATGAAATAAATGCATGCATTTTTAATACTGTTTCAGCTTTGTTAAAGCACTAAAATTGTGGTTTATATGCATGCTTATGTCTGTAACAATCATTCTAGTGAAACTGTTTTTGAGTAGTAAAGTTGGCTAGTTAATTTGTTGAAAAATTAATTCGTTGTCCAGAGATCATAGACATTGGAAAAGTGACGATACCGTGATACAAAGGCATGCTCGGTCAAGTCTGTACAGTTTTCAGCATCCAAGAGGCAAGCACAATTTTAAAAACCTGGGATCAGGCACAAAAGTGCTATGATAGTATTGTTGAAACTGACCTTTTTTTTTTTTTTTTTTACAGATGAAGCAAGTATGTAAGTAATTGTATGTATGACTGTGTATGTGACAAATAAAATTTTAATTTTTAATTCAGCTGTGATATGGCAATTATAATATTTCCTCTTCAATTTTCTCAGTTGAATCTCAAATGTGAAATAACATTAATATAAGAGGTATTTCTAGAATGTTTAATCCTATAAAAATTCTGTAAATCATTTATATTATGAGATCCTTTGAGATGAGTGCATAACAACAATCTGTAAAGCCTGCCAACCCTTGAGTGCTTGATTATGCACTGAAGAGAGTAATCAAGTGTGAAAAACACAGGGGAGGGAGTGGATTGTGCGCTATAGCACCTCCCAGGGGCAGAACTGGGAACTACTGCACAAGAGAGAAAAAAAATAATCAATTAATATCCTCTGAAAAACAAATTTTTTCACAAGAAATAAAGTGTACATAAATGGAAGAATTCACACAGCCAAATTTATTTAATTCAATATAATTTATACCGGATCTTGAGGTTTTAAGGCATGAATAATTTACATTGACGTACATTTCCCTGTGACATATTTCTGAAATATGTGAAGTGCATATCTGAAAATGATGCTCGATTATGAGTTTCCACACCTGCAACGTTAAAAGCTCTTGTAAAATGTAAAAAAAAAAAAAAAAAAGGAAAAAAAAAGAAAAACAAAACAAAAAACTAGAGAAAATAAATTAGGAACTCACAAAATAAAATTTCGGTTTATTGTCGCACAACAATTTCACACATACATCAAACAGGCCACAATAGATAGCAATTTAATAGACAAGCAAGAAAAGAAAATTCTTTTCCTCATCCTTGCCATCTCATACAAACCAACTACGTATGGTACAACTGATGTACATACACAAAGTACTGGAATGCTTTGAATTAAACGGCTTTCGATTTTTTTTCTTTTTTACAATTTCATTTGAGATAACATGACATGGTCAGACCACAAGTAAAATCTATTTCATAGAGAGGCTTCAACTTCAAAGCACCGTTTGGTAACCAGAGATCACTGTCAAAAATGGCTGACCTCCTAACAATATGTACAAAAATATAAAATGTAAATAAAAATACAAACAAATTCTCCTTTTAAAGTATTTTGTAAGAAGGTAGAGCTTTGAAGTCTTGGTTGTTTCTACAAAATTTGCAGTTAGGTGTGTGTACACAGATGCTGAACTCTACTTGATGATGACCACATTTCTGTCTTCCCCCAGAGGACGAGTTAAGGAGAGGAAGGTTGGGAGGATGTTCAGCAGGATGTCCTCATTTTAATTTTCCTTCTTCTGCTTCTTAGGATCAACATCATCCTGAAAACGGGTTCACACAGGATTATAAATGTGTTGCGCTTGTATCGGGTTGTGCAGAACATATTTCCAAAACAAACAAACTCTACTTACTTCGTTATCTTCAGCTGCCCGCTTCGCAGTTCCACCCTCTGCCTCGTCTTCCTCTTCTTCTTCATCACCTGCATCAATGTGAAAGGTTCATATTGGTGTGTGTGTGTGATGTGTATATATATAGCCAGTGCCACTATAGTCTATAAAATTTCTCACCTTCTCCATCATCATCTTCCTCCTCTTCCTCCCCAACATCTTCCTCTTCATCTTCTACTTCATTCTCCTGATCTCCATTTTCCTCATTATCCTGACAAAACAGTGTTATTATTTATTTATTACTTTGTAATTGAGCACGAGTCTGTCTAAAGGAGGTGCCTGAATTAATGTGGAAACAAATTCAAAGGAAAAAGAGAGAAGTTGAGGAAAACCTACTGCGTTCCCATTGGCTGGTGCGTCCTTTCCATTTTTTTCCTCCTCCTCAACCAACTTTTTTTCTTTAAGGTCCTGGAGGGTGAAATATGACACAGGTTAATGTTGGTGGGATGCAGTCTTCATGTTCTGGCTTGCATTTTTTGTTTTTATTTCATCAAAGAAAAAAACTCCCGCTAAACTTCGACTCTCGAAGCCTATTGGCTGATCAACATTTCAATCTCCGCCCATATGACGCGGCCTCGCTGAAATTCTGTAATCTGATAGGTCGCTCCCGTTAGCGCCAATGAGCTGTAGTCCAAAGAAAAAGGAACTACATTATGGGTTTGGGAGGGGTGTGGGGGGGGTCACGCCCGCTTAAAAACTACAACTCCCGGAATGCATTGCGGGGATTATTTTAGCATGGCCAATAGGAAAACGCTGGAAAGAACAACCAGAAAGAGGCTCGGATAGATTAACCAGCGAGCGAGCGAGAGAGAGAGAGAGAGGGAGAGAGAGAGAGAGAACAATAGCGACATGCATACAACCTATATGTTCATTATCTTTATCATAATTAAACCGAATCTCTTTTTTGATCAATTGTAATCTCATGATTATATATTAAACATAGTTTATCATTTTCAGGTGTGAAAAAAATATTTTTTTCGCTCAACCAAAATAAAAACCAGAACAGGTTTCAACCTTCAGAAACGCTTCATGGTAGTCTCTCAGATCTCTCGTATTAATACATTAAGGTGGTAATCCTTGGGCTTTAAGCCGTTTAGAGCTATAGTTACGCCTCCTTTACACCATCCCCATTGCATTACATGTAATGCCAACGCTTTGTAGGCTCACACCAACACTAGAAACCCTAATGACTCAGATGAATAAATCTCACACAGCCCACATTCTCCCGGTGAATTCTCTCGCGGGGGGGAAATCAAATATTCCTCCTATTGAAAAAAACAACAACAAAAAAAGTGATCTACAGATCGGCACTTGATCGGAGCGGTAGATTAGACAGCTCAAGGTAAAGGCGCACGGCAAACAGACTAACAAAGGACAACTAACTGATCGTGAACGCTACTTTACTTTGCGCTCTCTCTTTTTTTTATTTATTTATACCTCAAACAGGTACGAACTTCTTTGAATCAGATTAGAACCGAGAGGACCAGACTTGCATCCTGCCTTTGGCGGTTGCTCTATGTATGAAACGCGTGCAAACTCAACACGCGAGTGAAAAAACAAAACCAAATAAATACAAATAAAAACATGCTATGATATGCATTTTTTTTTCTTTCGAAATTAAAAGACATCTCAATCGCTTTGCATCAACATATGCATGCCAGATTTAACCCGACAGGTTGGCAGCAATAGTCTAATAAATATGCAAGGTTCATATCCTACATATAAAAAAACATTAGGTCGGTTATGTAGCTTTTTCTCACTCTTAAACTTGTGTTTACCATGGTATGAACTTCTGATGAAATGCGTCATGCAGGATGCATGCACAAAATCCCCAATGCACGCGCGCAAATCCGAGCCAGATTATTTATGAGAGGTGCAGGCACCAAATTAATTAAACAGCCCCTAACTATGGATAACGACTAGATTCTCGTTCCTCTCCAGCAAGGACAAGGCATTACATAGAAAAGTAAAAAAAAAAAAAACCCGATCTGGTCTAGCGGCATCATTCATCATCATCATAAGGAAGGAGACACGAAGGATTGAAGGAGAGCTGCGTGGGGAACTTGTCATACGGGAGCGCAGGCGCGTGCAAACACCGATCCGCAAACGAAACATTTGTAACGCTGTGCGACCGGCGGGCGATCAGTCACGAAAACACTCGATCAAACGGAAGTTGATATGATATCCAAGGTTGAAAGGTACTTTTAAAAAAAGGAACCGAAACGTTTGTGCAAATCTAACAAAAGGCTCGGATTAGATTGGGACAATGCATTGGTTTTCTTGAAGCAAACGCAACTTTAGAGCGCATCTTATACACGACTGCTGTATTTCCTCAACATTAACAAGGCTGCACGGAAAGAAAACGTGCGTCCACGTCAATGGAGAAGAAAAAAAAAACATATGAAAAGACTGGAACAAAATCTTCATCTCGTTTATGCACCCTGTGCCATCATTTTTAATATTCCCAAGCCCATTAGATGAGTTCAAATAAGAGAGATAATTATTTTTCCTGTTTTTTTTTAGCCTACCTTGGCGGATGTTTCCGAGTTGATGACTTTAGTGTCAGCCATTTCTGTCCGAACGTGAAAAATGTGTGATCCGGGTCACGGAATAAAAATAATGGGGAAAAGAAGGGATGTCCAAAAGCCGCTTCGGAAAAAATGAACGTTTAGTTGGTGCCTGTGGCGAAACTCCTCCGCCAGCGGAGCGCTTAATATAGACAATGGGCGGAGCCTAAAGGCGGCGGCGTCTATGAGTGGGCGTGGCCTCGAGCAGCGGTATCAAGACGTGGGGCGGGATCAAGAGGCGGGCGGGGCTCGCTGATTGGTCGATATTGCGAGATGTCCCGTAGTCCGTGTCTCTAATTCGCTACCCTGGAACAATGGACAGTTTTTCTACAGTGCTTACAAGCCAACCTTTCTGGGTCACTTATGTGCCTATAGTAACTGTATTGCTGCTCTCCTGTCTGCTTGTGATGGATAGCTTTGAGCTTATATGAGCTTTCTCACCTCAAGAAGAAAGAGAGTTAGATCTAGATCTAGGATGCATTTTTTTCAGTGAGCGAGAGAGAGAGAAAGAGAGAAAAAGGCGGGGGCGGCGGTAAGGAGGTGATGACCTATGGACTAACAAGTCCACCAAATAAATAAATAAATAAACACACTCAAAATCGTGTTAATTAGGTTTTAGCTACCTCATATAAAATGATGCATTTGTTCTGCATGTGTAAATATGTGTATGTATACCTATGTGTAAAGTGTAAGCTACACTATAAGTACAACTTTAAATTCTATTAAATGGCCCGTGATTGTTTGGTTAACTTAATTTATCCTACACAGTGAGGTGATCGTTACACAATGCACACATGAGCCCAGAACGCTCAGACATCACATTCTTATCGTACAAATGGCACCATGTAATAATAAATAAATATGTCTAATAAACAAGGTCACATATAGAAAGATCAGAGGATAACGTTGCAGTACTTTAGCACGACTGCTTTAGTTAAAACCGCCTCTTTTTTGATTGATATGTGCTGGCTCCGCCCATTACCGAAATCTGCGCGCGCCGCTAACGGTTGGGTAAATATTTAACGTTGGAGGAAAGTGCAGGTCTCAGAACAGTTGTCTGTTTTTTAAAAAAATCACCCACAGGTGTCTATGGGCGAGATGAAACTGATCCGAGAGCGGTACAGAAACACATCAGCGGTAACGTCGAAAACCTTCGAAAACAGCGATTTTTTTTACGAAAATAGAGAGCGAGTACCATAAACAATATGTCCATGAATTCATTTCCAATTTGATATGTCCGTGAGTTATGGACCATCCATAAGACGGTGTCCATATTTTATAACGCCTCGCTTTCGAATTACTGCTGCAACAACAAAAATGGACGACTAGACGCCTGGTGAACGAAAATAATAATGATTGAAATGACCAATTTATTGTTTCCATTTTGTAGACATCGTATTATTATTTTATTATTTCACCATGTTAGGTGTAAACAAGTCCTTACAACACATACACGCAAATAAAAAAAGAAAAGGAAGCTAAAATAGTTCCTCACTAAGATGGCCGACTAACGGCTCCGTATGGCGTCTTGAAGTCTTCTGATTGGACAGTATTGAGGAACGAACGCAGGCTTGACGCTTTGCGAAAACTGATTGGATAAAAAAATGTCAATTAAACGACGATACCGCGCTGAAAGTTCATGGAAAATGTGGAGGTGTTGTTTTTGTCCGGAATGGGTCTGGGTGATCTTTAAACCTCAAAGGGGAACATCGTTACTTTAACGCAACCTGTTAAAAATAAACTCAGTAGGGTTAAATTCTATATTGTCTTCATAAACTGAAGCCCATTACACGCTCAGGAAAAATGGCACGAAGTTTTACCTTAATTTGTTACGAAGGTGGTGCTCCAAAAGTACATATCTACACTAATCTCTGTACTTCACCTAGAGAGGTGTAAATAGTATACCTGTAAAATTTCACTCTGTAATGTAATTACAGTCTATGTTATGTAGTTATGTACCTAAATAATTTTATGTGTGAGATTAAAGGTATTACCACTCCAGTGACAAGGAAAGTTCCAGCTTAGTACATTTTTGTAAGACCTGAGTACATTATTTGGAATAAATTTTTAGAAAGTATGCTTAACATCTTAAACATTTTATATTATATTACACTGTTTTGTATTTACCTCTCTGCATAAATAATAAAATTATAATTTCACTGAATGTATTTATTTATTTATTTTTTACCCATCATGAATACAATTTCATGAATGAATAATGTCCCCATACAATATCACTGATTACTGCATTTGTGGAAGCTATTTTCACACATACTTGTAAGGCAATTTCCCAACAATATACATATATCTGAGTGTGATAGCAACTGAAGAATAAAGAAGTGAAAAAAATCTTGGGGTTATGTGTAAAACCATTGCAGCCAAGCTTGCAAATTTTTACTTTCGATGCTTTAGTCAGTTTTTTGCAGTAACTTTCACATTTTCCATTCTGATTGGAAAACTTTCACTTTTAGTTTGCATAAATTTTCATATAACTGTTTATAGAGTACATTGATGTAAATATTTCCCAGGAAAACCTTTTTTTCCTATTTCACAATGCAGTAGATATATTTCTTGGGTTTAGGCTCATGCAGTGGAAAAGTAAACAGTTATTCTTTATTAAAGCTGCTTTAGTTTTCACGAACTATTGTTGAAATTAAACATAGTTTTCATACAACTATTTATGTATGTGTTTATATTTTTCAAGGGGAATAGATATTAATGAATAACATGGCTTTCAGTATTTCTTTTTAAATATATATTTAAGTAGACAACTCCCCAATTTTTTTCAGCTTATTTTACTATTCTTTGTATTTGTACATTTGCCTAGCTCTCCCCCTGGTGGGAATATAGTAGCATTTCTAAAATAACAACTCCAGGAGGCTTATCACAGTGTTGGTTCTGAATGCTTGGGTGAGTGTGAGTTCCTATCACAAGGCTGCCACAGAAACCCTATTGCCCAGATTCAGGATTTGTATTTATAAAAACAGCAACCAAAAACAAACGCTGAATGAATTAAACTATAATTTCACATTCAAATACAAGTAATTATGTATTCGATCCAAATCAGTGATTTTTTTTTCTTTCTTTTTGCATGATCAATCAAGGGTGGAGCAGAAGTGCAGAGGGTAAAATTGCTGCCCCACAGCTGCAGGTGTGGGTTTGACCCTGAGTGTGATTTACTGTTTGTTTGGAGCTGAACTGCCTTATATCCATGTGGGTTCGATCTGCAATATCTGGTTTCCCCCTCAACTTCCAAAAACATACTGGTAATGGATTGGTGACCCTAAATTACCCCAGGTGTACGTGTATGTGTGTGTTTGTATGGTGTCCAGTGAGAGGTGAAAGTGATATTTTGATACAGATTTATACAGTGAGATCACACCTACACTGTAAAGTTGACATGCAATAAAATGTGCACTATATATACAAAAGTTTGAATTATCAGGGCAAAAGAAATGGAAAAGGGCTTAGTGGCTGCCCTCTACTGAAATGTGAAAGAACATACACTCTCACTTCCCTCCCCTCTCTTAGAACTCTGCCTGGTCTAAAGTCGAACCATGAGAGGGCAGTATCTGGGGTATGATTCCTACTATAAGGACTATTTTGAGTTACAATAATAGCCTGGCTGGAAATCCCCCTGCCTTGCTGCTGTCTGGTACGATAGGTCACATGATTTTAACCAATCCCAGAGGCACAGAGTTCTGAAGGCCCTCATCTCCCCAGCTGCCTCTGCCCCCTACCTCTGAGACACCCTTATTACTACTGAACAGGACCAGACGTCTCTCGGGAGGAATGTGGAGCGCCAGCATTTATCAGTAGACAGGCACTGCCCCTTCACGATGTGGGAGATTAACCAGTGTATTTGTGTTCATTTAAATAATCTGCTTAGATTTATTACTATCTTATTTTTCCCCATTTAATTATGGAAAGTAATGGCATTTTCCCATTTAATTATGGGAAGACTCACAGAGGAAACATAAAAAATTATTCAGTAAGCATATTTAGTAAATCATGCACTCAGCAATGTCACAAAAGCTGACATTAGAATGAATATTGTCAACCTTAAACATGCTGGTTAAACTACAACCTTAGTGATAAACTAAAAGACAATTAAAATATATTTAGAGAACTTATTCTTATGTGGATTTGATCCAATATCATATTTCATGCATGCATCTGGTCCTGGTTTAGAAACAGAGATCGGTAGAAGGAAAGAAAACTCCATTGTGTAATACTATATATAGATGCAATGTGTAGACAATTTTGTGGGTACATTTATTTTTAGCATCTGAAATCACATAATGTCCGTGCTAAATGTCAGTAGCATCCGTGTTTGGATCACCGTTTCCTCTGCATTGAATGTTCTTCACAGTCAACAATCTTCATCTTGGGCTTTGCACTGGACAACGAAAAACTTTCCAGGGCTGTTTTTCTTCTCCTTCTTCCCCTCTTGCTTTCTCTTCCACTGAAGTAGCAGCATTGCCAAGACTCTGCCCCATTGCCTCTTATCCCTCTCTCATTTTTCATTTTTATTTAAATATAGACTTCATTCTTCTTGCAGCTGCTCCCACAGTTTTCCCACAGCTAGGAGAGCAGCAGAAAGGCCGTCCTCTAAACCCTGGACAGGATTATTCAGGCCGGGTGCACACTGTCTCCTCCCTCCAACCCACAAAAACAAACAAAACCACCTCTCCTGGAATAGACCAGAACATTGTGCATGGCCATTGTAACTGCATTACGGTCATTTCTAATTCAGTCTAAAATGTCATCTGGTTTCATTATGAGTAGCAGAGGGCTGAGGAATGATAAAGCTGATAAGCATAATAAGCATGTTTGCATTTATTCATGTTTGAGGGTTTTTTTTTGCCCAGGCCTTTTCACCTATGCTTTTTCACCTAATTTATTATACAATTAAGTTCAAGTTCAAGTTCAAGTAGGCTTTATTGTCACTTCAACCATATACAGTTAGTACACAGTGAAACAACGTTCCTCCAGGACCAAGGTGCTACATGCAACATAAATTTACAACATAAATTA
>JAQMYL010000036.1:10621367-10646367 GCA_030014365.1 Clarias pachynema
TATATATTGGTTAAGAATAAAAGAGTTGAGAAAACTGTTGAGAATAAAAGAGCAGTGTAAAACTTTAGAGGAGGAAAAGCAGTATACAAAAACAGAATAACAGAATAACACGGAATACACTAAAATATGAGTATGGTGGTCTAGATGTTCTCATGTAAGTGAGGGTGTGATGAATATTGATGGACTTGACTCAGACATTATCTCGTACTGAGCTGTTGCGTGTTTAAATAAGATTTGACAGTAGTGCTGGCTATAATTTAAATCACAGGTTTATAATTATGTGCTCCTTCTAACGTGTTATCATTTCTGCAGTAACAGTGAATTCAGAGGCACTTTTGAGGACAGCGCACTTAATCTGGTGCTGATAATGTTTTTAAAAGTATGCTTCCATTTGAGAGTCCTCTTGATTTCATTGTTCCAGACATGACGAATGGCATTTTTCTTTCTTTGTCTGATTAGTTTCAAGGAAATTACTTGAAAAACACCAAATGTAAAAAAAAAAGTAGGACACGTTGTTTGTTAGTAAAATAAAAATTACAAGCATGGGCAAAGTGCTGTGGTTTAAGGGGAATAAAACTCTCTGTAGGAAAGTAACCAGCTTTGATATTTTGTTATCTAGTTGTCATGCACAACTTATGAAGCCGTCATGTAATGTTATAAACATTGCCTTTAATTAAAGTGTTAGTAGAGATTGTTGTTTGAACGAGGCTGAAAAATTCTTTCTTCCTAATCAGTTTCCCAAAACTATACAACAGATAAAAAGCAATTACAGCAAATGGGAGCGCTTCATCAGTGGCGATCTTAAAAGGAAACTGCAAGAAATGACATGATGATTACAGTCATAGTATTACATTTTGCATTGGGCACTGAACATATTCTAGATAGCTGCTTGCGGTAAAGACAGAATCTCTTTCAGAGAGCGGAGATTTACAGTATATATGTCTAGCAAATGCTACAGTGAGTGAAATATGTTTACATTTGACAGAGGTTTTTAATCACAAGAGAACACAGTGTGCAGTCTAAGCATAGAGCTGTGAAAACAAGTGGGGTAGAATTTTTACTAAAAAACCCAGACATAAATTCAAGATAGTTGTAAGAACAACAGAAACCAGACACAAATAGAAGTCCTAGTTTTGCGTGCAGTATACTGTATATACTGTAAGATACAATCTTGATGCATAATAATAAACTGAAATACTGATATGATACGAAATGCATTTCCATCTACTATTTGAATTGTACAATTGTGTATAAGAAGATTTATTTTTCCATTTTATTGTCAGAAATATACTTCTGTTTTCAGGACTAATTACACTATAATGCTTTGGATTATAGTCAGCCCTAAATGTAACTGTAAAAAAATAAAATTCTATTGAACTGGACAAACATCTCACGTGTTTACTCTCTGTAACAATTCACATTTAAGTCACAATATGCAATCTTTATTTGCATGGACAGTAGCAGTAACAATGAAATAATATACACCAAGCTGCATGTTATCATCTGGTTCTGCTTTCAACCTTGCAGTCATGTGATGTGTACTGACAGTGCTGTGACCAGCTGACCTTGATAATGAGACAAGTGAAAGGCTGATTGCAGCAGATTGCAGATTACCTTGCTGCAATTTCCAAAAAGAGAACACAAATTTCTGATTTCCAACTTTATTTATTTATTTATTTATTTATTTATTGACAGGTTCTATTTGGTCACTAAGTGAGATTTGCTCTGCCTGGCAGAAACTAGTAAAGGTCTCATTGCTTTGTAAAGCTTTTCATGTACAGTAGCAATCCAAGCACTGGTTGTCAAAGCTCTGGTTACTCCATCTAGTCAAGGGAGATATCATTTCAGTCTATAAAAATATATTAATGGATACAGTTTTAATATTAAACATGAATTCCATCTCCTCTTGTTCTTCTGCGGTTACAATGATATGACCTGCCTGTAAGAGCAATGAATGTTACATCATGCGATCCGATTTCTACTTCTAATGGTGGTGTAATGAAGCTCCGGGGAGTGCTGATGCTGAAGAGAAATGATGCTAAGTGCTGCCATGGCAACCAGTCCTGACGATTGCATCATGGCAGATTTGTACAGATTTGTACATTTCTTCAATCATAGGCTGCTGTTGATAATTAGTGAAAGTGTAGGTCTTGTGTTTTTAACATCAAAGGTCAGCGATGTGGGCAAACCAAACAATTCACTTCATTCCAAGAGTTAAAGTAATCAGAAATCAATATTTCACACAGCATCATGCAGGGCCACAAGCTCTCTCTCATTCTGGGTATTGTATTTTATTCAGTACTATGTCTGACCAATAAGGATTTAGGATGTTGCTATAATAGGAAGAGTTCCCTACGAACCCTCTACACACCCAGTGTTCCTGCCTGACTCAGCTGGAGCACTTTGGATAACACACTGGATTAATGCTTATCCGAATCAGAAGCTGCAGCTTGACGGCAAAGCCTCTGAGAGCCTCAGGGCACCTTTCAAATGGGCAACACCACTTTCCCTCAGAGGGTAATGGAGTGGAAGCAGAATACCAAGTCTACATAATCCTCTCTTCCATAGTCCCACTGCCAATAGCTGTGTGACATCTCAACTAGTCCATGCCACATACTCAGATGCCGAAAGTGATAAGAAAAGCAACGTACCCATACGTGAGGCTGAAATGGCAATGTTCATTCACTGCTTAAAAGTGTGACAACAATAAATTGCCATGGATATATAATCAAATGTATGTCTCAAACCTTTCCACAGCACAGAATTTTTATGCCACTAAGACCTTCCTCTGCAATAACATACAATACAAACAGTACCTCAAACCCAGTGCATATTTATCTAACTTGCAGGCAATTGAATGTGAACGTCATTTTAAATAATATATGCAAAAAGGACAAACAGTATGACCAGTTATAACTGTTTCTATACACTGGCTGCCTCATACATTTAATAATAGACAGCAGTAGATATTACATTACAGAAGCTTGAAGTTGTATAACGCAGCATTTTGATTTGGATTGGGTGAAATGGGAATTCAATTAAATTTTATTTATATAGCGCTTTTAACAATGGTTATTATCTCAAAGCAGCTTTACAAAAATGAAAAGAAAATTTGAAAAGAAAATTTATGGAAGTGTTTATCTGTGAGAAAAATGTGTCTAGATAATAATGAGAATGTCTCTGATGAGCAAGCCAAGGGTGAAGGCGACAGCGGCAAGGAAAAACTCCCTGAGATGGCAATAGGAAGAAACCTTGAGAGGAACCAGACTCAACAGGGAACCCATCCTCATTTGGGTGATAATGGATAAAAATTATATAACATCATGTGTGTTATGCAGCTGAAAGTTCAATATAACAGAAGTTATTTAAATTAACATGAAGTCCAGTTCAACACAGATGAGTCAGAAGGTGCAGAGGGCAGATGGGGTCTATATGTTTGCTGGTTTTAATTGAGTAATTTAGTACTACAGATACATTATCTATATTTTAACTAAGTATAAATTCTCAGCGCGTTAACAAGCCCTGACTATACAGTGCTGTTTTTATACACACGTGGGGCTTCTGCAGCTTTAGCTTTAAGCCTCAGCGCTGACCACAGCCTGTGTGTTTGCTATGATTGGTCACATGCTTATTTCCTTGTCCTTGCCACAGGAAAGCAGTGCACATAAAAACAGGAAGTTCTCCTAGACTCAGACATCAGAGCACTACTGCCACTGTGTGATGGTAGGATGTCCACATCTCTGCTCATATCTGCAAACCATTAAGGCCCAAGACAAATCATTGACTTCACTTTAAATAAACATAACTCAATAATTACTGCGTAAAACAAGCAAATCAGATTTTCTTTTATAAGTCAACAGTTATACAGCATTCTATTAGCTAGATTGGTATTATAGTACAAATATACTGTATATATATATAATTATATATATAGTACAATCAGTCCATAATTTCCTTAACATTCTATTCTGGTTCATGGGTTGTATAAATATGTTTTTTCATATAACATAGTAACATTCATTTTATAATTACCAACCGTTATATATTATTTTCTTCATAATATAATAGATTTTTGTTATATACATTTTTCAAGCTAAACTAATCTATGACTAATAATAAATAAATGAATGGTCCTAAATTTAATAGGAAAAAAAAACATACTATGTAATCATCAGTGCTTTGTAACAGTCAGTACATTTTACACCACAGGAATGTTTACAGGATAGGGGACTTTGTGCTTTCTGTTTTGCTTGGCAACATGACAAGCTGCAGTTTTACAAGCTGCCTTATTAGCTTGAAGAGAAAGTCAGGGTATGACAGTTTTTAGCTGCTTGAATGCAAGTCACTACAGAAAGTGACTTGTGGATGGTGCGCATGATTAAATGTAACTACAAAGTGTGTTTCTTAATAAAATACTATAATAACTGGGTAATTGCTGTGGTATAAGTAGAATAAAATACTTTATGATGTGCTGTTTTTGGAAAACCATCAACTTTAAGGTTAAAGGCAATCCATTTTGCATTGGCCAACATTACACAACCACTTTGTTGAATACTTTGAATAAAATAATTCCTGACCTGGTTTTAGGTTCATATTTTACATTAAAACATTTAAATGGGGAGAACCAGTAAGTCCATGAATGATGATCACATTCAAAGTGGCTCGGAGACCACTGTAGTTGTGTCTGTTGAAACTTCAGTGAGAGGAACGCCTGATCCTTGAAAATTGATGGAAACGTGCCACCAACTTGCTAAAGAGACAAGTTGTCCATCGATTTTGGGAACTATACACACAATCATTCACAAACACCACTTCCAACACCAATCACCATCAAACACCAAGCCATTTCCACATGTTTCGGCAATTAAAGGAGTTCCTGGGAGGCCAGCGTTTCAGACGTGAAGGAGGCAGTCCAATGATGGCTCCGGCTTACTGATAAAACTTTGTACCTTGACGGTATCCAATCACTAATGAAATGCTAGGATAAGTGCATCAGTGTAGCAGGGGACTATATAGAGAAATAAAGGTTGTTTTTAGTCTCATAACTGTGTTCTGTTATTCTGCACAATCAAAAGTCCTGGTTTGACTTGAACACATCATATACAGTATACCACATCACTTCTGCAGTCAGGTGAAGCCAAGATATGAGGTGCATAAGCTGTAAGAACACTGATTTATCTAGTGTTAGAAATATATATATATTAAAACTGTGTTATATTAAGGAGACGGGGATGAATGTGAATGACTGAGCTCAAGTGATGTGCTCCAACCTGGGACACAGTTGTCTGCTCTGGTAATGAGCATGCAAAGCAGGTTAATTATGTTTATGTTAAAGACTGCTCAGCTGACATTTCGGCTCTCACGTGTGCACTAGAGGTTTAACACAATTCAAATAACTGTATCTTATTTGTGCTCCTAATTTAAATGCCTGCATTTGTAGTCAAAGATAAACCAGAAGTGTGCATGGCCTATCACACAAGTCTATCTGTCCGCCCTTCCTTCTTTAAATAGACATGTGCATTAGACTGCTTTTTTTTTTTTTTTTGTATCTGTATGTTAGTTTTAAAGAGGGCCAAAAACTGTTTGCAGAGTAGTAGTTTATTTCTAATCAATGAAACACTGATCGGGCTAGAATCAGGTTAGAAAGGAAAAAAGGAACATGCTATAAATGCAATGCTATAAATACAATGTCCATGATAATGAATTTAATATTTAACAAATGAGCTTCATGTTTGACTGCTGACCTGCATGCAATTTAAAAAGGAAAAAAGAAATCCTGGATGCTCGTCCTTTCAAGCTTTCTTTTAAAACAAACAAAAAACAAAAAGTGTGTCTCTTCTTAATTCCTGTAAGTTTATCAGTTTAGAACATTATCTGTTTCTTCTGAATCTCTTCTTCTCTCCATAACACTAAAAAAGATTAAGTATCAATGCATTCAGTGTATTCTCCCAAATACATGAACATTTTTGTGTAACAGCCCGGGCTGAAACGTTTTTAGCCTGATCACTGCCACCAAACCACTTAAAAATCATTGTACAGCATTCAGTAAAGAAGACACATGGTGAAAAGTGAGAGATGGAAAAGGAGACGAAGAAGAAGGTGGTGGTGTGACAAGAAGACGGCAGTGAGAGGACAAGGCAGGGAGAAAGAATAGGATGAAAGGGGGCAGACAGAGTAGATACATCGGACTCCTTTATCACCGTGTCAGAGAGGGGGAGGGCCAGTGTCCCACACCTCTGCCATGTGAGACCCAACACACACACACACACACACACACACACACACACACACACACACACACACACACACAAACACACACCTTTAATGAGCCACAGAAACCATACAGGCACACAGACTGTACACGTGATCTTGACTTGTCACTGTGATGTGAAACTGGCTCACATTCTCTCTCTGTTTCTCTAACACACACACACACACACACACACACACGCACACGAATAATGTTCCCTTCTTCGTGTCACCAAGCTACCTTTTTTAAAAAACATGAGCAATCTTTTAAAGGACACCTAGTGTGGTGTAGACAGTCATTTACATGTCTATGATGCTTACTCAGTAGGAAAACGAGACTATTATATCCTTTGCATAAAGATGTGCTATGGCCATTGTGTATTAGTTAACCTAGAGCGCCATCTTTAGATTTAACTCACTGTTCACTGCCCTTGAAAAGCTCTTCAGATTTGAGAGAAGCATTAAGTGACTCGCGGTCTGCCGCTCAATGAGGCTTACTTGCATTTACACCTTCTCTTTCTCTCATACACAACACAGCCTATCTGAGAGCCGTCTGAGAGACTGGAAGTAAATAAAAAGGTGCAGGAAGGATTAAAATGGGATTAAAACAGGATTAAAATAAATGAACGCATTAGACATTGCCAGCTGTTTGCAACTTAGATTTAACAGGACTAATAAGTGACAAGTGAAGGCTACATTAATGACTGAAAGGTCAACGTTGCATTTGCAAATACAGTAGGTGTTCAGGTGTTCGTCCATAATGGAGATAATGGATCCCTGCACAATGTAACACAAATGCACGAAAGGGAAATAAGCTAAATATAAAAGCAGTGACGGGATTCTGACAAAGGACACACACGTTTATCACATTTTGACATACTGACCTTGTGAGGAGCTTTCATTAACAAACCCTAACCTTAAAGAACAAAAAGAGACACCTTAGTGAACCTTAGTGGGGGAAAAAAGTGGTTTTCCTTTTAAAGACATCCCTGAAAGGTCAAAACTGTCAGATATTCCTATAATTACAAGGGCATTTTGTCCCCACCAAGACATAAACACATACATAGACATGCAGACACACACACACACACACACACACACACACACACACAAACACACACACACACACACACACAAAAACTGACATTGTAGTACTTCTGCCTGTAGGCTCTGCAGGAATAGCTGCTGAGCCAGGAGGTGTAGTTGCCACAGCAACCGGAGCTCAGTTCTGATATCACGACAAGTCACCATGACAACCGGCCTCAGAGCGGCTGTCGCAGCGTGAGGTCAGCAGTGTTGCTATGGAAACACACCAGCTGAAGCACCGAGCTCATCCGAGAGGCGATAAAAAGGACACTGGCACCTTGTGTCAGTAAGTGAGCACCTTAATCTGTGGAACAATTTAAAACAATCAGATTGTGATGGATTCAGAATAATAAAGAATCTGAGATAATAATCAATCCTGACTGGATGTTTATGGGATGGGATACGAGACAGCATCCAGCATCAACAGGAAGTGTCATTCTCTTTCATCCATGCAGGAGGAGGCTGCACTGGATGCAGGACGTCTGCACGGGCTTCTGTTCAACAGACCTTCATGAATAAGCATGTGGGCCCACCCCCTTACACTCAATGGGGCTTTTCACCAGACATACATTGTAGGGGGGCCAGCAGAGATGAATGCACGCCTTAGAAACAAGAGGCAATAAACACACACATGCACACACAGAAACAAACACACTTCTTTACATGCACGAGCCAGAGGCGTGTGGCTTTGGGTGAAGCCCTGCGTATGCTTCAGTCCATAAATACACAATCCCACCCACTCCTGAATCAGACTGGAGGATGTCTGGACTGAAAGAACTGGTGTTTGGCTCCACCTAGTGCTCTCTTAAGCCATGAGGGTGAGATGAATATAATTTACTTAACACACAGGATTGGGACTAAACAGCTGTGTGGCCATAAGACTAATGAGACCATGAAACTAATCAGGTCTGTGTTTGCTAGGGAGCATAACGATTAGACTTTAGAGCAACAGAAAAGTGTAGGTCTGATAAGTCCAGATTTACCCTATTCCAGAGCGATGGGATCTACAGGGTGAGAAGGGAAGCACATTAAGTGATGAACCCATCATGCATAGTGCCCACTGTACAAGCCTCTGGAGGCAGTGTTAAGATCTGGGGTTGCTTCAGTTGCAATATTATCTGGCAGTATAATGAAGTTAACTTCCTGAATGTTCTGACCAGGATATCACATCATTTGTGTTGCCACTGGCGTATTCCAGATCTCAATATCCCAGATTTCACATATGCAAAAAAAAGTCAAACAATCTGATTATATTAAGACAATACAGATGCGTGTTAAGAACTTGAACAAGAGTGCTGACGAGCCCTTAAACAGTCAGTCAGCAACTTTCCTGTCTTCATCCACTTGCCTCAGTTTGCTATAAAAAGTCAGGTTAAAATAGACAAAGCCAAAGCTTCACAGAAAATAAGAACGCTTTCACATGCTGAAAATATTTCGCATACGTCAGTATGACAGACAGATGTGGAGACAAACTGAGTAGTTTTATCTGTGAACAGAAAAATTAAAATAGACACGGAAACAAGCACAGATGAGATGTGTTGAGCACTGATCCAGATCCATCCGTACAGAGCAGGTGATCCTCTGGTGAATTTCTTATTTTTTTGAATGATGCAAGCGTGAGGTTGAGAGGGATCGAAAGTAATGAGGACTTTCATCTTTAGCGGCTTATAGGTGATGCACAATATAATTCATGCACATAGCATAGCCCACACAGGCTCCATACATTTAACCTCACAACCTTTATTAACAGCCTTAACTGTTCAGCTGCATGAATGAATGATGTAGTGGTTTATAGCCTTTGAAAGACATTGTCCTTTTCACCCAGGCCTAGTCATGGGCACATTTCCGCTATATAAATTCAGAACGGCAATGGGTCAAGCAAGTATACACACTGACATTTCACATCTTTTTGATGCGCTGACCATTTCATCTTTGGATAAAGACTTTTAAAAAAAGCACACATTCCAAGTGACATTTTGGACACAAACAGGTTTTATTTTGCTGTCCTTTCATGACTAAGTCGCACAGGGACACAGCAAAGACAAAGACTATTTTCAGAAAATTGGTAAAACCGTAAAATTGGTAAATCACGGTAATACATTTGAGATGAGAAGAATCAGGAAAGTGATGGTGAGGTGGGAGCATTTCATTAACAACTTCATAAATGTCTGTGTTGCATAGAACTGCAATATACAACTGAATATATAAGTAAACTTCTTTAAATAAATCTTGTTAAATATGTACTGGCAAAAGTGTGTCATGAATTCCAAGTGATTGTTGGATTACGCCCTCTGGAACACAAAAAGGGGCATCTGAAGAATATGATCCTGCAACGACATTGATGTCAATGCACACACCTCATACAGAAAACACTCTCTGGGAAGCTCACTTCTTTTTTTTATCCAGTGACAAGCTGCAAAACAAAACAGAGATATTAAGATCACCTTCAGAAGAATATTTAAAAATTGCTGTTTATTAGCATAAACATAATGGTGCATAATGAAGGATTATTTGAATCATGACAGATTATCATACAGACAACACATCTGGCTTGGGCAGTAGTGTTGCAAAGAGGAAAAGTAAAGCAGGTAGACAGAAAAGAAAAGAAAAGAAAAAAAAAAACTTATCACATCACTGCAAAAGTAAAAAAAAAAAATAAAAAAAAAAAAGGGTTCAAGAGCATGTGTCAAGGAATGAAGCAGTTCCATGCTCATATGATAAATTATAAAACATGTAGTGGTTGAACTCTACACAATGAATATGCATCTGATGGGTGTAATTTTAAAAGGAATGTTCAGGTAAATATTTGTTCAGATGAGAAATTTACATGACCATGATGCAAGTTAGTGACTTCTCCATTATTCTAATCTGGTGGGAATCGAACCCTTGACCCAAGAGATGCGAGGACACAACGCTAACCTCTATATCTGTACAGTATGTGCATCTTTTTATTTGTTTGATTTGATCTGACCAGCTCGAGAGCTAAACCTCAGATGTTTGTGTTCCTCTAAATTGAGCATCTGCAATTATTTTGATACTTTGGGAAAAAAAATAAAATAAGTATGAGTAAAATAATGGGAAGTAGACAAAAGACATACTTATTAAAAGACTCATCCTGGAGGTTTAGTACTAGACTGTCTGCATTCAGATATACTTTGTTCTGGGAAGATGCAATCTGAAATACAAGAGGAAATGCTTTTAGACAAGAGCATTAAAACATGCACGGGTTTAAACTACTAACTGTAAAGCACGGTATCATCATCATCATCATCTTGTATTAGTTAACATTATCTCAAATAAACAGTATATGGATAGGAAGGAATAACCCGAAAACGATTAATGGTAAACTGTAAAATCTCAGCAGCTCTAGGACGAGTAAGAGTGTCATAAAAAGCATTATGGATTGACATACGGTTTTAGCGATGTTCTGTGCTGCTCGGATCCTCCTGAGTTTTAGATATCCAGGATTCTTTGTGACTGCCTCTCCCAACTGTAAAAACAAACGTTAATAAAATCATTATATCCCCATTCCTCTACTGAACACATCCTAGGTAAGATTCCATCATATTAAGATCATTATTAAAACTTAAGAGAAATCATTCCCACCATTTTGGCCGCTTGGGCCTCTCCTTCAGCTTGAATGATCTTTTGCCTCTGATCCTGCTTAGCTTTTTCCACGAAGAACTGAGCTCTCTGGGCCTCCTGCTGGGCTAAAAGACAACAAAACCATCTTAACCCTCCACATGCAATCCTTCATACTGGAGATCCTTCCTAAACGCTGTTGTTATGCACCTCTGCGTGTTACGTACCGACTTGCTTGGCCTCTACAGCTGCTGTGTACTCTCTGCTGAAGCTCAGCTCAGTGATGGCTACGTCATCGAGGATGATATTAAAGTCTTTAGCACGCTCAAACAGCTCCCGACGGATCAGCAATGAAACCTGAGTGCAGAGAGATCAGAGTGTACAGGTAAGTCAGGAACCTTGACATGAAATTGATTATGAAATTAATGGCTGACGTAAACAAAAAACTGAGAGCTATCTGGGGGAAGATCTCACGTATATTGTTTTTTTCTTATCATTGCTAGGTCATACACGCTTGTGTGACCACATTTACTAAAATGTTCAGTTTTACCCCATTCTCTGCATTTATGCGATGAATTATTCTATGGATAAATTCCCTTTCTAAACAGTTATAAATAAAAACTCTGCATTCTCTGCATTTATGCGATGAATTATTCTATGGATAAATTCCCTTTCTAAACAGTTATAAATAAAAACTATACCAGTGAGTTAAGCTCTGTTTGCATTAGGGTGACATGCTTGTGTGATATTATCTGTAAGCCCCAAAAACATCTGAGAACGGGTGTCGATCTAGTGAAGCGTAATCTCATACGGGAATTTGTTAACCAAACATGTAATCATATGTAAACTAAAGCATCTATGATCAGTTTACTGGAATAGATCGAGTCAAATATGATCCAGCATATCATATGGCAGTTTAGGTCAACAGTATGAGTGTACATACTATATATAATATTGTCTTACCTGAGCTCGTTGCGTTATGAGTTGTGAGGCATTGAATTTGGCTACAACGCTCTTTAGGACTTCATTGACTATGGATGGAAGGACACGATCATCATAGTCCTGCCCCAGATGCTGGTACATAAAAGGAAGGTTGGAGGCCACGGGCCGTGACAACACACGCAGCGCAATGTTCACCATCTGAAGGTCTAATCACAAATGCATAAAAAAAACAGAGTGAAAAACAAACCAGGAAACAGAAAATTAATTATCTAATCTCTTCTGCAATTAAAAATTTCCATAGCATGTCAATAATATTTATTGTCAGTTTTCAGTAACTATGTTAAACGTGAACATTTGGAACGTCATATATTTCCTTGAATTTGTACGGAATATACACAACAATTTATCAATCTATAGTGAATCTTCGTTTGCACGCTGCTGGGCTGTAAATAAATGTAAAAGGACTCTGGTTGCTCCGTCATAGTTGGCTCTATGTTCATGTATTTTACCCTCCCTCAGTTGGACTGCTGTGGATATGTTTGCTTTAACGACCCGTGTTTTATCTCATACAGTAGTGGTGCTCCACATTACTGCTTTTTATTATTGCCCGCATTAAGTATAAACATATATTGGTCTATCCCTTCACTTTGAAGGTTCAGTTTTCATGGTCTACTTTCCTTTTCTTGGAATAAGCCCTGCTGTGTCGCACTTTTGTTTCTGTTTCTTCTTCACACTCTGTCTATACTGTACACAGTAAACTAACGCGTTGATTCGATCTGTTAAGTGACACATATGGCCACATTCACCACAAGTGAAAAAGCGCTATATTACTGGTACACTAATTATTCTCATTTATCAGAAAAGCATCAGGGTCCGAACAGAACTGTCACTCGGGCCGTGTCCATACTGTCAGGCGGTCCACCATTTAGTGATATACATGCTACGTTCTCAAATACCTAAACAGAGAATTTTACAAACAGAGAATTTTACAAAGGATTTAACAAACAATGTTAAAAAAAGAAAAGAAAAAAAAAGACCTTTAGAAAAACTACTATTTTAAATAATTTGTTATTTACATGTGATTTGCCATTAAGAAGGTTACATTCGTTTAGATAAAGGACCAGTGTATGATTTAACACAAAGTTTAAACAAAACATGCCAGTAATGGATGTACTTTATTTAACAAAAATCCCATGATGTGTGTGTGTTCAAACAAATAATACTAAGCAATAAATCATTTTCAGAACATATTAGAATTCTCCAGTAAAAGATATAAAAATAAGTGAAGCTCTAAATCTATATAATTAATTTATGTCCTTAGTAATTCCTTATAATATGTGATGATGTGATACTTTCTGGGGTAGATCAGAATAAGGCTAATAAAGCTTTAGACTTTTTAGAATGTCATCTACCTTTACTTCCGGTCAAAGATGAAATCTTGCGTGGTTTTGCTCTGATATCGTATATAATGGGGTACTGGAACCATGGTATCCTAGGGGAAGGGAGAAAACAATGAGGATAAAGTTATGATGAGGATTGATACATCAGAGTAGTAAAGTGAAAGAAACTGTAATTTGAACAACTGCTACCTGAAGTGTAGCCCCTCAGACTGGACCGTGTCCATCTGCATTCCACCAATTCTGTTGAAGATGATCGCTCGCTGACCGCCCTCCACTTCAGGACAAACATACAAGAGTTTTAATGACTATATGTAGTCAAAAATCGTTCACTTAGTTTTCACTGATACTGTATGTGCACCTCTCTGCAGATGTGATGCAACAGGCAGATTAAACTGTCATGTTTAAAAACCGGAAGATTAGAAATTAAGAGGTGTATTTTATGTTTTTCGTATTCTGTATGTATGTTCTTGTATTACATCTCAAAGCAGTAAAAAGCATTAGCGTTAGTGATATCAGAGTGAGGAGGTCTCGGGTACAGACAGTGTTCCAGTTCATTCCAAAAGTGTTGAACTCTTTTACTGCAACCTTGTCAAACCACGTCTTCACGAAGCTCGCTGTATGCACAGGAGCAGTGTCATAATGGAACTGGTGTGGGTTCCTTAGGCCTTGTTCAGACTGCAAGCAAATTTTATTTTTTTTTCACAAATCTGATCATTAAGATTGGCTATCCACACTGTTATTTGAAGGTGATCAGATCGGATTTGGCCCTGTTCAGACTGGCAGCCACAATCGGACACGTTGTCGACCTTTCAGCATTGGTTGCTGTGGTACCGATGCCTGAGGCTTGCATGCAGCACAGTATTTCCTTATACAGCATCCTGTTTATGAATATTCCCTCTAGCTTTACCTGTACTGATGCAGCTTTACCACACTGATGTGTGGACTTGAAATTCCACTTCAGGTTGTGAGTAACGTAATGGGACATAACATCTTAAAGTAGAGGAGTACAGTGTCCAGACTGAGACACATCTTTAGGTACCCGATCGAAATCTGATATTAAACGTCTGGATTTGATTCAGATCGGATTTTTAAAAAATCTAATAATTTTTTTTATATGGCAGTGTAAACAAGTTCTTAGTTACAGTACAGTGAATGGAAATTGGAATTCTATATACAAAGACATGCTATACAATTGTGCGTGTGCAAATTAAGTTTGAGGAGAGCTAAAAAATGGGTGTAATTTAGGAACGCATGTTTCTCTCATGTATGGGTATGATGGTCAAGTGTTCACAAACTTTTGGCCTTTTAGTGTACAAATAATAAAAGAATATACAGACATGGGCAGTACCTGTATATGTGGCCTCCTTGATTCCATAAGCAAGTGCACCTGCGCCGATTAGTAACTTCAGTCCAAGCCCTGCACCCCGAGGGCCAGAGGACATGCGGCCAGCAAAATCCCTCAAGTGCTGAAAAATCTATTGCATAAGAAAATGTAACAATGGTTAATAGGGATGAGAATCATCAGAGATCACCCAATACAATATTATCACAATATTGACCCAGTTGCTGATTTGATTTGTACTGAGATTCTGTCTGTATCTTCATTCACTTTCTATACCGTTTTAACCTATGTACAATGTCACGGGGAGCCAAGAGCCTATCCCTGGGGCATGGGGCGGGGTAGGCCCTGGATAGGGTGCCAATCCATTGCAGGACACGCATGGGCACTCACGCGCATGTGCGCACACGCACACACTATGGACAGTTAAGCTAATCTCCAGGTCTTTGGACTGTGGGAGGAAACTGGAGTACTCAGAGGAAACCTACCAAGCACGGGGAGAACACGCAAACTCCACACACTCAGACATGAGAAGGGATCTGTCAGTATAATTTTATAAATATTCAAAATTTTTGTTCCAGTTGTAGCACAGTGATGTAGTTTGTAAACATGACAGTTTAATCTGCCTGTTGCATCACATCTGCAGAGAGGTGCACATGTAGTGGTCAACTCCACTGCCTTGCACCTTCAGGGTCGGGGTTCGATTCCTGCCTCGGGTCGGTATGTGAGGAGTGCCAAAGACATGCAGATTAGGCTGGTTGGTTGGTGATCACAAAACTGCCCATACTGCGCCAGTGTGTGGTGTATGTGCGTTTGTGCATGTCGTGCTCTGCAGTGGATCGACAACCCGTCCACGGTGTACCCCGTCCTGTGCTTAAAGTCTCCCGTGATTGGCACCAGACCGCCTGTGACCCTGTATACAGGTCAAAGCGTTATAGACGATGAATGAATGAAAAGATTTTGTTCCAGTTCTACACAAATAATTTGCTCTTGTGTAAATAGGTGATAGCACCACCTGTAGGAGCATAGAGGAATTGCAACATTTTTTTCTACTCAAATAAAAGGGCTGTTAATGAGCCGAAAGCAGTGATCAGGGGAATGGTAAAAATGTACTGTAGGTTCTCCAGGACCAGGATTAGGAACCTGTGGAATAAACGGCACTGATTCTCCTTTATATATACAGTATGTGTGATCAGTTAAGACATTTGGAGATAATTTAGAGCTGCACGAGCTTGTCTGGTGTTTCACACAGGAGGACGCATATAAGGAAAAACTGTAATAAATTAATACGAATATCCAACTCAGATCCTAAACACCTCCATAAACAGTGATTTAAGTGAGCAATGTTTCTCTCTCTGCACTGTAGTCCTGTATGCTAGCCTCAAGCACCAGTGCTGTAGTGTAACTTAGTAGCTAATACTTCGCTTTTTAAAAAATATATATAATTCTCTTAACGTTATTAAATGAATTCAGTTTATCTGAACATATCCGTAAAATTTCGGTAAAACATAATTTCAAAGTGTAAATTACTCACATTGGGATCTTTATTCGCCATGCTTTCCCACTGTAGTTTTCCCAAGGTCGGCACCTGACAACTTCCGCATGCACAGAGGATTCTGGGAAATGTAGTTTATTGCTTTGCGTTTCACACAGTTACGTCACACTCAAGGTCCAGAGAGGACACAAACTCAGCTCTGTCGAGATTAAGTGTTTTGTAACTTTGTAACACACTAAATACATTTTAACAAGGCCTTGTTCAGGAGATGATTAGCTGAATTAGGTTTTTAACAAGGTACATGCTAGTCTTCAGCACCTATCTATCTATCGCTGTGATCTATAAGGGTTGTTATTGCATGGTTTCTTACCATTGTAGTGGCACTATGGTCTCACACCGGATGGAGTTCGATTCTCACCTAGGATTAATCTACCTGTACTTGGTGGGTTTCCTCCAGGCACTCCAGATATGCAGATTATTGTGTGTGAGTGAGTATGTGTGCATGCTTGTTTGCCTTGAATACCCTGGGATAGGCTCCAGGCCTCCCATAACCCTGAACCCTGAACAAGTAGAATAGAGAATGAGTGTTTCCATTGCAGGGCTGGATGGGAAAGGGGTCCAGTTTGATTATGAGCTCTGTCTGTGTAGCATTTCATATGTTGTTGTGTTCTCGTCTGGATTCCTAATTTTCCTCCCATCTCCCACAAACATGTCCATAAACAGTCTGACTATGCTAAACTGCCCCCAGATGCAAATGTGAGAATGAGTGTGTGAGTTTTATCTTTGTCTCACTCTCAGTGTTACCAAGGTTGGGCTCAGGATCTGCTATAACCATGTACTTTCTTAAGATGAATGGTGAATTTTAGTGTCTGTGTACAATATTGTTCTTGAATAAACCATTATAATGAGTAAATACAAACTGCAATGCCATATCCCCCTCAGACATAACAATCACTGATCGGATCCACAAACTGAGACATTCATAAATATACAACAACATTTCATTGCTTTTAATAAAGATGATCAAATAGACATAAACAGTGAGACAATTTGTAATGAATAGCTGTTCTGAGCATCCTGGGCTAGAAAGATTTATTATAATAAATCTGGTAGGCCAGGTTACACAGAGTAGTTTGTTTTACACAGATTTATTCCCCCCAGATGGAAGAGCTAATACAGCCGGTACTGATAGTCGTATAGGAATATACCCATTTAAAAAGAACAACAGCGGCATCAAATGAAAAAGGCATCACTTAATGATATCAAATTTTAAACCCATAATTACATAATGTATTTAAACACTGCCTATCTTACAAGTTTTAAAAAAAACGAAAAAACAATGATATTAGCAACCACACAAACTGGCAGCAAATATTTAAAAACAGAATGCATGGAAGCAGTATACAGTGCAGGATGAAATTAACATTAAAAAAAGGATAAGAGAAGGGGGGGGGGGAAGTACAAATAAAACAATTTACAATGTCAGGTTGAGATGAGCATCACTGCCCTTGTTTCCAAGTCTTTATCTGTCATTAAACTGGTGTGACTGTTTAACCTGAAATTTAGTTTGCTCGACTTGTTTCCTTTAGTGCCGTTGTCATGGTGCCACGGAAATACTCATTAAGCAGAGTCTCGTCTGGCCAAAAAAAAAAAAACCTCAGAGCGATGTGAGCATCCTTTTGAATGACAGAATTCACAAAAAAGAGAGGCTCCATATTTCAGACATAGAAAAGTCGTACTCGAGAGGTACTGACGTGAAGCTCGTCGTCATAAAATTTTGTCTCTATGACAACATTTCCACTGCAAAAACAGGGGGGAAAAAAGTTAATATTTTGAATCATCTGCAAAGACCATGAAAACAAGCATCTAAAATACCCTGCCTGGCCAAAAGGATCGGATATTCAAAGCTTTAATTGACTGCCTTTGGCTTTGATTACGGTGCGCAGTGTGGTGAAGTCATGTGTAAAAATTATTCCTCATGCTCCCAGAACCATACTTTTACAATGTGAATTCCTGGAATATGCCTGTGCCGTCAGGGAAGAAAAGCTCCATTGGTGTGATAATCAGGTGATTCAGTACATTCAGGTCATTAGCTGACTTAATAACATTGTCTAGACCTGAGTAACTGAAGCAACCCCAGATCATCACACTGCCTCCAGAGGCTTGTACAATGGGCACTATGCATGATGTGTGCATCACTTCATGAGCTTCTTATCCTGATGCACTCGTCACTCTGGAAAAGGGTCAATCTAGACTCATCAGACCACATGACCTTTTTTCATTGCTCCAAAGTCCAAGTTTTATGATCCCCAACAAATGTAAGTGTTTGTTTTTCCTGATGAGTCTCACCAACAATTTGTTTTCTTATGGTTACACAGCTGTTTAGTTCCAATCCTATAAGTTCTCATTACATTGTATGCGTACGGAAATGCTTTTACTTTCACCATTAATCATAGCTGTGATTTCTACCATCAATTTCTTACCATGTATCTATACTAAGCATTGTTTTCTCATTATTCTCATTTTCTCATTATTTTCTCCTGCTTCAGCAGTCCTTCCAGTAATTTCAAATTTCCTTAATTGTTTTTTGTTGCTTGATGCAGGCCAATAATTTCAAATTCAAATTTTATTTGTCACATACAGTACACAGTCATACACAGTACGATATGCAGTAAAATGCTTAGGCGACTGCCCGTGACCTTCAAATAAAAGACTATTATTAGGAAATAAATATGAAAAAGAAAATAGAAGTAAATTTAACTAATAAAGAATTAAATATCTGTATAATACAAAATATACAATATAAGAAAAATATAAGAAAAATAAGAAAACCCTAGCTGTACAATATAGAAAATATAGAATTTATGGAATTTTTGTTTGGCAATGAGGTTGAATATAAATAGAAATGTAATTTGACCTTTCTTAAGTGGTGACTTTTTTGGCCAGGCATTATACAATCATTTTTTAAATAAACCTACTAGAGATATCTTATTAAACTATAAAGTGCAATGAAAATAAGTAAATGAGGCTTACGTTAACACATTAGCAGGCATCATCTGTGACTCAGGTGCTGCTTCTATCAAGGACTGCCACGTGTTTGTAGAATTTGGGATCACAAAGCCAAATTCGAAAAACCACTCTAATGAGTAAAAGGGGGATAAATATTAAAGGTAAGACAAAGAAAAATGTACAGATATAAATAATACATTAAATAATAATTGTTAGAATAAACCATCAACTTAAATCTTGATTTGTTCACACTGAATAATAACAGTAGCATATTCAAAGACTCTATCACATTAAAAAGGAGTAGCAGAGAACAGGTTTTACATAAAATAGTAAACCAGAACTTGTGTGGTTTTATAATTGCTGTTCTTGCCTAAGCTGAAACACAAGTAGAAGATAGATAAAAACAATAAGATGCCAACCTTCTAGACACTGGCCTTTGAAGAGAACTTTCTGCTCCAGGCGAAACTTTTCCAGCTTTTCTGATGAGGAGAAATTAAGCTCTCTGGAGACAGCTTTACATTTGAGGATCTTTTTGGGAACCCGAGCTAGAAGAGATGAGAGAGACAGTCCAAAATGGATGCTTAGCCTGTAAATTAAAATGGGGTAAAAATAGGGGCACCCAGTGGGAATTGCAACCCAGTTTTAAATGTCTTTTCTTTTTCCTCCTAAACTTAAACCAAAGTAAAACCAAAAGACAATGGAGTGTCAAAGCTTAATAAAGCAATAATAATAATACTAATAATAATAATAAATCATTGCACACTAAAATAAATAAATTCTACACAATATTATAACAGTAAAACTGCGGAATGAATAAATCAATTTACTAATAAAGTATGTGACTTCTCAGGTTTAGTGTTACAGCCTAAAAGGTTTCATACCTTCATGTTCTACACCAGGAACAGAGAGATCTTCAGTCCCCTGCCAGAGGACTTTCCCCGTCTCTGCGTCCCTTAGGTTCATCCAGTTTCTGCAGACAAGTTAAGGCTAAAGAACTCAAAATGTGTTGTTCGGTGAAGACCATGTTATATTGTTAATTACCATTACACAACGTGACCTCATGTTGAATTGATGAGGTTTGTATCCTGAATTTACTCACTCCCTAAAATGATCACCAAACGGGAGCGAGCAAATGACTTTAATTAAGTCTTCCTGAAGTAAAAGACATTAGATCAATGGCATGTCACAATCTACCATGCTTCATGTCAGGGACATCTGACCCCTCCATCTTCAGGCCACCTGCATGTCACTCACTGCCCTCTCCATGAGACACACAGGCGCAGTGGGCTGAGTGTGTCAATGCCAGGCCACAACACCGCCCTGGAAACCAACCACCAAAGGACCTATGGCTAACAAATAGGACATTTACAAACCCGTTCCATATGACTTTATTTTTATTTTTAGCTTTGCTAGTGAGCATGTTGAAATTCATGTAAAGTTGGCTCAGAATTTGCTTTTGAATGAGCATCCTCTAAAGAACATAACTTTGTAATAAATAAATAAATAAATAAAATTCTTTCTTCTCATCACTTTTAAATTAAAATACTTGATGACTTCCTTAACACATGCTTAAAACCACATGCTTAAACTATAGCGCACTAATAATAGCCTGTGAGAAAATGGCATGAAGATGCTAAAATGCAGAACAGATTAAAAGGACAGCTCTGCTGCTAGCAGGCCAGGCCATGGTGTTGGAGATTAGTGCTCGTGGTGACAGGTGTCTGTGGGATCACACCTGCTGAGATACAGCAGTGATGCACAGTGAGCGCCGCAGGGGAGGGAGCCTTTTACTTGCAAACAATGACACAGTCAAGGTAATTAGTCCCTGGGTGACACTGCTTTCATAGAAGTCACATACATTTTTTAAAAGAAGTGACCTACTGGTTTAAATCATTGGCATTTCTGATTTAACAGTTACGCAGGTGAATGAAGTGTTGGCAGAAAAATATAAAGGAGTCAAGTCTTTGCCTGGTTAATTACAGATACATTCCATATCCTTTCAGATGTTTGGTCCTAAATTGGGTCAAAATAAATAAATAAATAAATCATTCTGGTTTTATAGGCAAACCCATAGTAATCTCCTGTGTTTCAGCTCCTCTCAAATTATTCAGATATCTTTTAATTAAAAAACTAACTTGTTATATTACTAATGCTGAAAACATTTAATGAATGAGAAAATGAAAAATCACAGGAAGTTCTGTAGTTTATGTAGCTTCTAACCTCATGCTACTTGGAACTTCTCTAAGGAGTAGCTACTTCACATACTGCCTTTACTCCTGGGGCTCATGCTCGGAGAAACACAGCTGCACAACACTTCAGACACATAATAGAGCAAACAAACACATCCTCGTAACTTTATAAACCTTCATAAATGAGGCCTGAGCTGTTAATAGAATAACATAGCCAAAATGTCTAGTTTCAATAATAACATACTTTACCGAATGTTCATCACAGTGAACTCAATGTTATGTAATGAACAGATGATCCAAGAAACACAGGGAATAACCCTGCACATGTTTTGGAGCATTTCATAAATTTCCCCAAGGATGAAAGTTAACTCTAATCAGAACTTGCTTCCTTCCAAATAATTGAAACGAGTATCTATATATTAACTTGAAATGAAATTTATGATGATTTATGATTTAAAGTAAACAGGACAACAGAATGTTAAGCGACACACAGAAGCCAGCGAGGAACATAAGGCAACAAATCCCTGTCCTTGCAATGAAGGATTTAAGAATTACCAGACTGAGGAAGGTCACATGCACGAGACATGAATTGGAACATTGGGAAAACTATTAGATAAAAACAATGGTGTACTGAACATTTAAAACTTTTAGAACTAAATGTACAGAATATTAGTTTCTCAAATCAACAACAGGACCAAATCGGGTTATGTATTATGTGTTATGTATCCAGTGATATTACCTGGATCATGTTTTATCCAGAAACTTCTTAATGACTGATCAGAGGATTTAGATGAACCACGGCAACTAATTAACTAACAACAGACTCTTTATAAGAACAATATTACAAACGTAAAAACTTAAAACATTTTGAGTAATCAATTAAATACTCTGTGTTTATATGTTGTATCTTTAATATGTAACACAGAAATGTGCATATAGTGCATCCTTTAATTTTAAGAATTAATTTTTTGAGTAAAGGTGCAAAAAGTAAGCAAGTAAGTAAAGTTAAAGCTAAACATCAGTGACAAGGAGATTTAAAAACAACAAACGTTTTAGTATAAAATATAACTAATAACAAAATATTAGTATATTTTGCAAGTCACTATTTACATGCATTTACATATAACTATCACCAGGTATGAAGTTAAATCTCACAGTGTAGCGAGAGTTAGGGCGAATATTGAAGGACTATTAGCCTACTAGAAGGAAAAAGCTGTTTGGTTTAGCTGGTTAGCTAACACTACACCTTTATATGCAAAAGAACTCAAAGTGCAAATGAAAGAAAATCACAAAACCGCAGGAACAAGAGGCAGGCAGGGATGCAGGATGCGTTATGACCCATCATTAGAGTTAGCTAGCTTCACAATACACATTAACTCATTAATTACACACGTTATTAAGATGCCTAGTCTTGCAAACCAAATAACTAGGATTCCTGGTTTATACACAGATGTCTAATTTACTCCATGTTTTAAAAAGTTTAGCTGTCCAAGATAGACAAAGCCATTCATTTAAGCTAACTGGACCGCTAACAGATAGAGGATGCATTCCAAACGGCTCCCTGTTAGTGATCTAGTTCACTACATGACCTCTAGAATGCCGTTATTTCACGTCCTATGTCCTGCCCTTAAAAGCAGACTAGACAGCCGTTTGGAATTCAGCCCAAGGCTGGACCACAAGTTTAAAGGATACAGTTTAAAGCCCTTCAGAATCTCCTTTGCTCGGTCTTCAGCCGAAGACATATTTTCAAAAAAACAGTCCGCGTTGGTCAATTAAAAAAAACTAAATCCTTTCTTTAAAATAAGATAAAATAATTTACCCAATCGGATATAGCACTTTTTAATCTAGAGCGCTGCGTTAATCTGAACAGAGATCGACTTGAACGTTCTTCTCAACCTACTGTAAATAGATCCTTCGTCTGAGATTGACAGCTTAATCACGCAAACATATGAAGGCCTGTGTAAGGAATTGTCCATTGATCGTCAAGAGGCGGGACTAGGGGCGGGTTGCGGTTGACAAGGGACGCGTCACCGATGGCAACTGAAAGGTCGTTCAGATGCAAACTACGGCAAGTCGTATGGGACAACAACAAATGTTATTTTCTCGCTAAAAAAGTTGGTACCCCTGACTGCTCAAGTCCTTTCCCACAGACATCATTTTTATTATTATTATTATTATTATTATTTATTTTATTTTTTTCCAATCTCAACACATAAGCACACCTGAACCAGATTATATAAGGCTTAAAAGTCTGGAGTGTAAAGACACATATTTCAGTAAACATACACTATGTGGACAAAATATTTGGCAATGAATGGGCATGAATTCCAATAAAAACACTCCAAAATCTGGTGGACAGACTTTCAGGAAGAGTGGACATAACCACAAATGTAGAATATAAATAATGGACAATAGTCCAATAAGGTTCCATTGCTGCTTACTGTAGGTGAATGCTCTTAAATAGTTTTAGAGTACAAATAATAGTTAGTGGGTTTTTTTTTTTTTTTTTTTTTTACTTTATTACTACCGTGGTGTTAAATTAATTGGATAGTGTGGGCTACAGTAACAAAGTATTTAACTGTAGACATTAATTTCTTTCAGTGTTATCTTGGCCTGTAATTACACAATGTGTCCACAGAAGGGTGCTAGGTTACAAGAGAGGAAAGACAGATTCACACCTTTCATAATCAAGCCCTTATATCTTCATTATCGTGTGGTACAAGTTGATATAAGATCACATTTGTGTCACAATTTTTGCTTCGGTACACCATCACAGTGCATTAAGAAATCAATCAATCAAGATGTGATTTTAGCTTTATCCCTGTGTTGACTTTTCACCTTTGAGATGCATTACCAGACCTATATTGCACCAGCCTTCAGTTTCTGCTTGTTTGTGGGTTTTTCTGCCTTCAGTCATTGAAGAGCATTCTATTACTTTGCCTTTAATTGCTTTTGTCGTATGTTTTTGGTCATTATGCATCTAATCTGTGAAGGTTTATACGTTTTGCAGCATTTATCTAAATGTAAGCTTAATTAAAGCTTAATTAAATGTAGCTCTACACACTTTAGATTTCATCAGCAGTCACATCATTAATAAACCCCATTGAGACAGTTCCATTAACAGTCATACTGCCACATGCTTTACATATGTTGGACAGATGATGTTGTATGCTTTGGAACAGAGCCATTTTTGACAGAGCCAGTACTCTGCATCTTGAGTTAAATCCTGTGTATTTACATTCATGGATTTGCCTCTTGATTGTTGACTTTGACAATGATATGCCATCCTCCTCCAGAGTGTTCTTGATCTGACTAGACTTTTTGAAGGGGTTTCTCTTCACCAAGAAATTAATTGTGATTGTCCACTTTAGCCTTTTTTCTGTGACCTTCAAGACCTTTTGTTGTTGCTGAACTCTCCAGTCACTTCCTTCTTTTTAAGACTGTACCATATTGCTGACACTTCTAAATTTTCTCCTATCTTTCAGATAGGTCTGTTTTAGCCTCCTTCACTTGCATCAATGCCTATTTGGACAGTACTTAATTCCCTATTAGGATCCTTATTAATTCCCACAAACAGCTACCAAATCCAAATTCAACACATGGAATAAAATTAAAATTCCTGCAAGCAGTCCATGCATAATAGCTATCATGCTGATAGTCAGTCAACAGTCCAATTATTTTTGTCCCGTGAAAATTGAGACCCTTAGTT
>JAQMYL010000036.1:10648867-10654207 GCA_030014365.1 Clarias pachynema
GTCTCAATTTGCCAACCAAGTTCCATTAAATTTCTGTGGGGGGGGAAGCCTATTCATGAAAGCAGAGAACTAACAATTTCAGTTAAAAAGTCTTTATTTAAGAGTTCAGAACTTGGTGAAAGGAGAAATTAAAAATGCATTGAGGAGTTTTTTTTTTTTTTTTTTTTAATAACCTTAACTATTTTTAGTGTTTCCATGTTTGAAAAACTATTAGACATGAATTACACCAGAACACTGAGTTATCTACACAACAATTTTTTCATGTTTAGTTAGTTAGTTAGTTAGGTAGGTGTAGGTAAGTAGGTGGGTTGGGTGGGTAGGTAGGTACAGTACTTTATTGATCCCAAAGAAAATTTCACATAACCAGCAGCAATAGAGACAATAACACAAAGACAGGTTGTAGATGTCATAACACACTTACATCTAGTTAGTATACACATGTTAATGTGAGAACTGATCAGACGCTACCAGTGCAATGCTAAGAACAAAAAAACACAAGATATATAGGAAGCATATAAATAAAGCCTATAAATCATAGGTTAAAACAAGAAGAACTAATAAGAGAAAAGAAGTTAATTACAGCGCAACATTGATGTGCAATTTATGCTAAACAAAAAGCAACCACTGGCTTATAGGAAGATTTAGAGCATGTTTATGATTTAGGTTACTTTTATCAACAAGAAAACAAAATGTTGTTACTGTCTACTGTTTACTGTCTTTCATTATTTATTAGACATATTACAGCTTAGCATACTGTGTTTCATCGTGTCCACATTAGCCATAGAGGACATTAGAAAACATATTGCATAATACCACAGACAAATGTAACATGATTTGATGTCTCTGGAGTTTCTGTCATAGTGTTATAAACATAGCGAAGTTTTATTAAATTAAGCAAAATACTGTGTTGTCTAAAGCCATCTTTAATTCAGCAGTTTGGGGGCAGAAGTTTTCTGTAAAGTCAAATTCATGAATAGCAAGAAAGCCATTGTTTGGCCCTTGAGCAATTCTACAAATGTGACCAGTACAGTGATAATTTCTTTGGAATTACAATACACTGTATTTATACCGAAAATAAAGCATAAAATAATCAGGGAAAAAAGTTTGCTTTAGGCTACAATTTTAGAGAATGCAATAAATGCGTGAGCTTTAACAAAGTTTGCCTCTATGGAAGGCATTTCTTCTTGAGTACAGAGATATTACAAGTTTTAAAAATTTCCTTATCACTTCCTCATGTATATCTATTTGATTGTTCAGGGTGGGGGTGGGGTGGGGATTTAACTTTCTCATCAGCTATGCTTTCTGCACTCATGTTACTCTGTGGCCTCTACTATCATTTATATGTGCATTTTAGCCTGCATAGTCTATACCTGCATACAACTTCAGGTATCTTTTTGTGTCATTTTTACAGAAACATAACAAAATATTCCTTCATCGCTAAAATCTCTCTGTACCTAGAGAAATTGAATCCTTTAATGTTATTCGGAAATGGAGCTGCACAGGTAATATACTGTGTGTGTGTGTTCATGTATATTTGTGTGTGTGTGTGTGTGTGTGTGTGTTTGAGAGAGAGAGAGAGAGAGAGAGAGAGAGAGAGGAGGAAAATAGCATGTTGTAGCCAAACAAGACGGGGAGTAAGAAATTGGGAAATGAAGTAAAGCTCATTAAGACAGGGTGTTGCAGCTGGAAGATAAGCAGACTGTGACGGCTCTATTAAACAGCTCGTTACCTGGAGTTATCGAGCAGCAATGACAAGGAACACTAACTACAGCTATAGCCTAAAAAGAGAGAATGTATGACTGTGGTGGAGCCTGCAAAACATATTGACTAGAAAAAAAAATCAGTGAAACTGTTAAGATAGAAGTACATTTGTTTGCAGATTTATTTTCATTGCTTCGATTCGATTTATACATTTAAAATATATATAATATCTAAAATGATCCTTAGGCCGTCATGATATCATGAGTTTTTTTTATTTGTTTCCTAGCTTCAATGACAACAGCTGGAATGACTCCAATATTGTTGATGGTTTGGCTGGGATTTGGGAGAGAATAAACATCTGGGCACTTTGGAAATTTGGGATTAGTATTTATTAGCCTCACTAGAACATTGAGACTTTATTTTATCTCAATGAAAAAAATTTAACGTATCAAAATATTTAAATTAAGGGCAGCATTTCTGGTCAAGTAAAATATTTATGTTGAACAAAATGAACAATGTTAAATACTGGTAAAAATGGTAATTTGTAATTAAGTATAAACTTTAAAAAATGAAGGGAAACAGACATATCAATATGTAAAAGATACAAAAAGCCAGATTTTATCTTTTTTTTTTTTGTAACAGAATTTTTTCCTTACAGAAAGCATCTAATCTGCTGAGTACATTCAAGTACATTCTGATTTCTCCAGCCTCTTCCCATGATCCCTGTCAGCTAATATTCACACCTGAGCCTATTTGGCTCATCTAGTTCATTGAAATTAGTCTAATTTCTAATTACTCTGTGTTTCTTTACAATGTTTTTCCATGTGTTTGGCTAAATACTATGTTTCATGGATGCTAGTGAATTTGTCTCCTGGTGTCGGTGTGTGATGTATGGAAAAAGGGCCAGTGTTCAGACACAGGTTCAATCCAGTAGAAGTCGAGCTCATTTAACTTTTTAAACAACAAATGCCAGCATGTGTCAGCTGTGATCTTGTATTTATGTTGACTGTTTATAAATAACACTGGACACACCTAATGCTTGCTATTTTTACCCATGATAAAGAAATTTCTAACATAACTCCCAATAGAAAATTCTATAAGATTGCTTAAGCATCCATAAATTTAATCTAAGAACCCTAAAAGACAATAATAATAATAATAATAATAATAATAATAATAATGCATCATTACATAATAATGATTAGTTTAATAGTTTAGTTAAAGCTCTAGTTTAATGTCATACGTATTTTGGTGTGACATTGAGCCCTAATATAGTAGGTGACAGCATAGTTTGTATAATGTTAGTAGTATGAAGGCCAGTGGGAAGAAGTATTTATTGGATGATTCAAGTTGGAGACATTTAGAATTTTTTCTACCACTCTGGTTCAGATAGTTAATATAAGGGAGACAGAAATTATTTTACAGGTAAACTGTGTTATATATGGATTAAAGGCAAGTAAATTACAACATGAGTATGTGATAGCTGACGTACAGTAGGTATAGTTTGCTAAAAATCAGTTCTGATTTAATGTTAATGTTAATTTCACAGTGCCAATGCACTTTAATATTAAGTTGCTAAAAACTGCTTTATGACATTAAAATCTGTGATTGATCATACTGAACCATTATTATTATTATTCACAACAATAAACAAGAATAAAATTGTTGACTACTTGAATATGCAGGCAAAATTGCCCATAGTGTCGGTGAGTGTGTGAGGTTTTGTGTGCTTCTGTGCCCTGTGATAGATTGTCACCCTGTCCAGGGTGTAGCCTGCCTTGTGCCCTAAGTTCCCTGGGATAGCCTCCAGGACACTCGTGACCCTGTACACAGGATAAGCATTATAGAGAATGAGTGAGTGAGTGAGTGAGTGAGTGAGTGAGTGGCCTTAGAGTGTGAGTGAGTGAGTGAGTGAGTGAGTGAGTGAGTGAGTGAGTGAGAAATTGAGTAATAAGATAATATTAATAATAAAATAATATTTGCTTTTCATGGTATATTCTCATTAGGAGTTGAGAATCCTAGAATCATCTCTGGAATTAATAAAATACTTTCTCTATCTATTCATCTCTATCTAAAATTCCTCATAATGATATTCTTTTTGGAAATAACACTTTTCTCTTACCACATCTTATGACAATAGCATATGAAGAACAAAGTAATTAAAAAAATCATACAGTCTCTTATAAAGTCACCTTGAGAATTTTTTTCTCCCTGGCTTTATTAAACACTGCAAATCTTCAATACATTATTAAAGGAATCCATTGTTTCTGTGGCCAGTTCCTTTATTTTACAACATGTATTGTGCAAAGAATCATAAGTTCAATATCAGTTATGGTTTGAAGGAAGGCTCCTTGATGCTCTGAGATTTTAGATATATATTTAGTGACTCCTGAAAAAAAAATCCCAAGGATACCTAATAAACTGGTAAAATCAACTATAAAAACCTAATAAGATCAATGATCAAATTCTGATTGATGTAAATATTTTGATTACATGTTGAGTTTCTTCTTTAGGACAGGGTTAGGGCTAATAAGCATCATGGCTCTTTAAAACTAACGACTAACAAAAGAAATTTACAGTACTGTAGCTAGACTAAAACAACTCATAGTGAATATGCACAGTGTGTTCATAGTATTAATAGTGTACATTTTCAGTAACATGGAGAACAAGAAACTGTAATGAACTGTGTTATTCAAGCTCAACTGCATCTGTCAGTTTTCCTCTTGAACGTGAATTATATCATCATCTGGTAATCAGCTGTTGCTTAATAGAAAAGGACGCTTCTCTCCATGACACAGACATGTTGATTTTTTCCAAGGATCCTTTTCTGCTTGAGTGAGTTTTATAATTATTTCTTTTTTTTTTTTTAATCAGCTCCTAAAATTTCATTATGGTGGCTACTATCCCACAAATCTCATTTCCCTTCTCCCTCTCACTGCTCTGTGTAAACTCTCTGTAACATTTTTGATCAAGTGGGTGTCTCATTTAACTTTTCACATGACTTTCCAGACAATAAAAAGGAGCAATGAGATTGTAATGGCACACCTACTATACATCTTTCATGCACATGATTTATTATGTTATCTTTCTTATGATTCTCAAATGATATCATCAAATTACTCTGTCTTGTCTTGGCATTGTCAGTCTTGGCCTTCCAGACCTGTGGCGATTAGCATTGGAACCAGTTGTTCATAATCTGCTCCATAAATGGTATTCCTGGCAACTCCAAACCATGTGGCAACATCTGTATGTGCAGCATTGTGCATTTTGTCTTCACACTCTCATGTCCCATTTAGACAGTCAGAATGGTTTCCTTACTTTTAACAGCAATACATGTCTGCTGGAGAAAATTTGTCACATGTCCCTTAATGCAATCTGAGTTAGGTTGTAATAATTACAATAAAATAATGCTCTCTACTCTTAATTTAACAGGGCAAACTAAATTATTTTATTAAACAAAAAATAGGGACAAAATAAGTATATTCTTTTATAGTGCAATGTTTCTTTTGGCCATGAGTATATTATTACTGTTATTATGAATCCATGTTCTTTCAGTTATGGTACACTGAAAAAAGTAAACCATAGCTGTCGTTCGTTTAATGTGCTTTTTCTCATTCCATTAGTTAAAAAAATATTAAT
>JAQMYL010000036.1:10654307-10668917 GCA_030014365.1 Clarias pachynema
TGTTTCACCTTCAGAAATTAGTTTACATGAACTTAAAAATTTTAAGTTAGAGTAAATGGTTTTATTTACATTACGTCGATGCTAAAATATTAGGTGTGACAGATTACTTCAATTTTTTTAAGTTGAGTCAGTGTTATATTTTTTTCAGTGTACTCTCAAAGCTGAAGATCATTCGGCTGTTTTGTTGTTCAGTAATGGTGAAAATGGCAATAATGGTTTTGAAAGCAAAACTAAAGTAAAAATAACTCTAAAAGGAGAGTAAGGAGGTAGGTAATGGAAGCTCCTATCTTTCAGATGTTCCTGAGTTCAATAGTCAGACGAACAGGACACCCTCTTCTCTGTGAAGCTCAGCTAATGCTCTGAATTAGACCAACATCTACATACACATAAAGCCTAGTTCCTGTCTATATTATCTGCATTATTCAAATAATCCTTATTTTTCCTTTAACTTGCACATATCATTGTCAAGAGATGTTGCATCATATATGGTTGCATTATCTTTCTTTCAATTTAAATCCTCTTTTCTTGTTTCCCATCAACTTTAAGGAAGACATGAGATTCCTTATTTGTTTTCTCCATTTTCTAAAATACTTTTCACAGTGTACTCAGAATTATATGCCGAAGTTGATTCCCATCAACTTCGGCATATAGAGTATTTTCTCATCTTGTACCATAAATTGCATCATCTTCAAAAGCTGATGGACATAACTTTACTTGAAGGGAATGGATTGTAATCTTGCTGACTTGTATCCATCTGCAAGCAAGGTGTTTTATGAGAACCAGTAGGATAAGTGTGTGCTGATATACCAGTATGATAATATATATACTGTACATAGTAATCTGGATCTAGTGATCGTAAAAGGTAAAATGATAATGTTATGCTATAGCTGAATGAATATGTCACTAAAAGATTATGTCCAGATGTCTTCCAACACCTCTCTTAAAACTGACCATAAGTTTTATCTATTAATTGTGTTTACACATAGTTTTGCAAATAAATTGTGCAGAAATGTAATTAATCGAGTTATTTTTGAGTGCAAGGATGTGTATACAGTATATTTAGAAATATTCCTGACCATGTACAGTATATGCAGAAACCCCTAGTGGAACATAATGTAATTGCATGTTAACTGATTATGATGAAATGCCATCTGACAGGTTGTCAATAATGTCAGAAATATTAACATTAATTGTTGATTATGGTGCATATAAAAAGGTGTATCAAAAGACTGATTGGTATTTCTCTTAAGGATTTTGAACAAACAGCTTTCCCAGAGTTTTCTTTATATGCATGTGTGTGTCCATGCACAAGCAAAGCAATTTAGCATGTGTAGGATTTAGAAATATCCATTTTATACAGCTGTGCGTAAATAAATGTGATAAATGCCAATTTTCTAGCGTGTACTAGGTGTTCTGATGCACACAACCATAGATCCAGTGTTCTCAGGATAGGTTGCCGATACATCATGACCCTAACTGGAGGAAAACAAATGTACACCTATCGTTAAATGAAACAAGACAGGTGAAAGCTGTGGCATCTTGGATGATTAACATATATAATTCAATATGTCAGTCTTGAAATGATTTATTCAGTTTAATGTGTTCACAATTGCAAATTTATTGACATTGACAGAATGTGGACTATAAGCAAAGCATGTTCTGTGATGCACTGAAGATGCCTCATGGAGTCCAATCCATTTACTGTCTGCTGTGTTTTGGGAATGTTTTATGTCTGACCACCTGCTGTTCCTGTCTTTGCTCCTGGCAGGACATAAGAGAGACAGATGTACAGTGCCAGTGTGAATTACAGCCAAGGCTTTGGACATCTTCATCAGCACTCTGTGTTTGTGTGTGATCCAACATGCAATATAATAATGGCCTTGCATGGTTTTATCCTGAGCAGAGCTGTAGTGATTTATCAGACGTATGTTTCCGAACATTGCTCAGCTAGTTGAAGGGGACTGAGCATGACTTCGGAATCCTGTGCACAAGAGAAACTAAAATAAATGGGTGTGTGAAGATGAGCATTAAGTATGTTGTTAATAAAAGGTCAAAAAAGTGAAGAGGGAGTTGTGTGTGCCAGGAGTGCACAGTCATCTCTATCCAGTTCTAAGTAGAAGACAGATAAAGGTCACAGAGGAGCCACAGTGTAAAGACATCAACCATTAATGCCATAGTTTTCTCTAAAAAAAATAATCTGATTAATACTGGACACAGTTAAAAACTTCTACTCAACTTACTATTCACTAAAGTATAAGTTAAGTCTGAGACCAGTTTGCTTTTAACTAATTGAATCTGAGATATCTGAATATCCAGTCCACACCATTTCAATATTTTTTCCAAGCTGCTATGACATCCTACAATATATTTAATTTTTAAAAAAGCTATCCTCTATGCATTGTGTGTTATTGATGTAATTGCTTATAAAAGTAAACATATTTTTGATAAATCTTTATTCATGTTGTGAAGGAATTTATTTTTTGGAGAAATGTTTAAATAAAACAGATGACAAATACATTTGAACTCTACTGTGAGTCTGGAAACTGTGTCAGGAAGTCTAACAGGATTTATTACAGAAATTGGATTATTGTAGCCATTTTAATACCCAGATGGATAAAGTCAGGTTGCAAGTAAGCTCCTTTTGATTGGTTAGGTTTTATGGAAATCTGTGTGAAGTAGGATTCAGGTTTAACATGAAATATGGTAAAATATACAGTGATTAGGAGTGCTCAAGGTTTAACTACAGTGGTTTCTGAAAAGCTAAAGCGAAATTCATATGAGCGTTTTTACAGTCTATGCAGATCCACTGCGAGGAATATGGTGTTTGGGGGAAATGCATTAAGCATGCATGGCAAAGTATCTCTATGCTGGATTTACTTTCTGCCTTCACAAGTGTTATAAAATAGAAAAAAAAAGGCTAGTTGATTTTTCCTGGAAGACATCATGTATAATGGATGTGCTTTAGGCAAGAGCATACATAATCCACATTATCAAAAAATAAATAAATAAATAAATAAATAAAATTCCCCATAAAACTAATTTATGACCATGTGGAACGTTTTTATGGCTAAAATACTGGGAGTGAGCTAAAAAACTCGGTTTCATTTCTCATTTTCAGGACCATGACTTTATGAGCTGTTTACAAAATTATGACACACTTTAATTTATCTTTGCATTGCTAACGAAATTATCTTGATTAAGGGGGCAATCCACCTGAAGTAAGTGTTATTTACTATAATGATTATTAATGCAAGGTGTGCTTTACTTCAATAAGAGTGTAACATTATCCTTGGATAGTTCAGCATGACCAATTCTATTGCTAGTAGAGTGCAAGTTCTGTGGGATTTCATAACATTCTCTATAACATGTTCATGTGAATGTTTGTGAGACATGTGTATGTTTATTTATTAGCATCAACGTATTTGCATGTTAGAAACATATTAATTGTATAAGTTACTGCATCATGTTTATTTATACTATTTTTTAATAAATGTCTAACATCATCATAAAACATTATTTATGACATATAATATTCATATGATTTATTAATGCAGGTCCTATACATTCAGCAATAAAGTTCACCATGGTAAAAGTACACATCAAACTGTTTTGCACGAGATTTAATAACTTTTCCGCTTTTGTTGTACATATAATTAGAAGTACATATAAAAGACGTACATATAATTTCTGTAAAAATAAAGACTGAACAGTGCTCTGAACCCAGTGGGAATTAATAAACTCATGAAACACCCTAACAACATGCTTGGAATATCGTATTTGTTTCTGCTTTACTCCTACGGAGGGAAAATTCTGTAATTCCATTACTTACGGTCTAATTGCAAGTGATGCGTAAAATTAGTCTTGGCTTGGTTTAAAAGGGAGCCTGTTCCATGTGGCTCAGATATTAAGGTAAACCATGGCCTGTTATTCAAACTGGATTATAAGCCGTAACAAAGCATACTAACTAACTAACCCTAACCCGATTCACATAACTTATGTACAGTTAAATAGCATGCAGTTGTACATAGAAAAGAATTTAGTCATTTACAAAACTGTTTTTCATGGTACTTAAACATTTTTCTCAGGTAAAGATCATTTTCTCTTAAAATTGCATTCGTTGCTAAAATTCTGCTAAGCCTGAGGCAGTACGATCTTTACATTTCTTTTGTAAACATATTTGTGTAAACTGTCAACATATTTACCATATCTTACATGATATAAAATCACAATGTACTTATTTGCCTGATGCAAATACACAATATGACTTAGTTGAAGGTTGGGAATATTGCATAAGGACTTAACCAGGACAGTTTGTTATGGGAAAGTCACCAAGTTGTAACATTGATCAAACTTGCACAAAAAAGATTGTATTGAATCAAAGCAAACACTAGTTGCACAAGTTGTGGTGGTTCAGTGGGTAAGGATATTTATTTAAAAAACAAGAGGCTGGGTGATCGAATCCTACAGTAGCACAACCAAGTAACCATTTGTGTCCTTAACCATAGTCATTGTGTTCTAATTCAGTTGTATACTTATATAGAGTATACTTATATTTGGTTTGTATACTTCTTTGGTTATGTGTCACTTTGTTTAAAAGCAAGATCCAATGTACTGGATTTATGTGTAAATTGTCAGTAAATTACTGTAGAATGTACAATAATACAGTTATACTGTATCTGAATAGAAAGAAAGGATTTACTGCAGTTATCAATCAGCCTTAAAGAGTGCACTCATTGTTTTCACTGTTAATGTTCTAAGCCATAAAAAAGACTGCAAAGCATCTTTGTTTACTTTCATGATTGCTAGAAATGTTCCTGGAAAGAGCTGAATTTTGACTTTATCCTGAGACATGTCTGATATACTGTAGTAAAATGCTCCAGTAAAATAGTTTAAATAATTTGCTTGCAAGGTCGTTTTTTTGTCCTCATCCTTTTCCTTAGAGTAGTGGTCTTTTAGTGACAAATAGCTAAACCTAAACTGTGCAAACTATCCAAAGTATGTATAAAATCAATGTTTTTTTGGCTGTTTGGAATTGATTTACAATCTACCAAAGCTAAATGTAACATTTTTATGTTTTATACCTGAACTTGAAATCTTTTTTCCTGTTTGCTGCCTTTTTTTTTTTTTTCATTTAGACTGGTCTAACATTGCAAAGAATCTTGGAATCAAATTGCCCATGACTTGGCCCTTTCAATAAGTGCCCTCTGAAGCAATTGGTTTTCTACACTCCATTTTGGAACATTTCTACAAACAGTCCTGAGACTCCATTGTTTCATTTGGACTGTGCTTTCCTTGGGCAAAGTGCCTGGCATCGCCGCCTCTTGTGTGTTCTGTCTAGAGTTAGAAAAAAAAAAGAAACATTTGTAATTATTTACAGCTTTTAGCTTGGCTATACCAAGTTTCACCACACAAGTCAAACACATTGCCTTCAATATAATATGATGTTTGCACTTTAGATTTGATTTCGGAAGTATCTGCTTAATGGTAATGGTCAATGATGTGTTAATATTTGGTTGTTATTTTAAGCATATAGTTTCCACAGGAAACTTTAGTGGTACACGTTTAGAGTAGAATGTGTTGTATTTCTAATGTTAGTGTTTCCTCATATAGCACACACAGAAACAGGCCTTTGAGGATGTGTTTAATGTGTCCATGGAGACAACATGTAACAGGTGCAAACCCAGCTGCTTCATATGAACTAAGAGACGGACCCCTTTGAACATCCTTCACTGTTATAGCACAAATATAACAGGAAGCCAATTCCACTGACCATACTTCAAAGAGACAATGATGAAGGCGCTATTGAACACCTAAGCATAACTGACACACACAGGTCATGCCCCTGAAATAGATATGCATCGCTGTAGAAATGTAGCATGCAATCTAATGGGATTATAAATAATAGGATGCAACTGAATACCACTCCGTTATTCAAAATGAACCGATAATGTGTTCTAAACAGATACAAATACAGATATGAATAGGAGGTGCGCCATTCAGAAAGGTTCACGTGACGTGTGGTTGAGACTAGAGGTGCGCATTTACAGTACATGATGAAACAAAAAAAAAATCACAAGTGGTCAGATACGAAGCTTGTGGAGAAAACACCGATACGACAGATATGACTTTCATGAGTGAGAGAAAGATCACATATGAAGCTTGCATGACAAAGCAGGACTGCATTCATTAACATGGGTGGGTGTAAAGAGTTTGTCCTATTAAAACTGCATGTTTTTCATTTTAGCTTCACATAACATAATGTGCACTTAAGAAAAAATCCTAAATGTTAGGAAACCATTAATTTAATATTAATTAACATTACGATGTAAAAAATGAAAACAATAAGTGTGTCCAATTATTGCACATTTAATTATTTTTAAAACATTTGTTAAATAATTAGGTTGCCAGATCATGTCTTACAATTAAAGATACAGTAAGATATTCTTTTATTTTTGTGTAAAAACATAATAAATATCTGTTAATAGCGAGTCTTAGGCAAATACAACCTCAATGAAAAACAACATCTAACTTTTTTTCACCATTATTTATTTCACGTAAATGAAAAAAAAAAACTTACCGCTTCAACGGTATTTAAATTAGTTGCAGGTGCAGGTGTTGCTAATCATCAGTCCATGATTAAATGATCATCAGCGGGTGTGCAGACCTCTATAAAAGCAGGTGTTTTGGCGGTTTGCTGGTCTGCTGCATTCAGGTGTGTGTTAACACAATGCAAAGAGAGAATAACATACTGTACACAGTGGTCTAATGGAAGCAATTGTTGCTGCAAATCAATCTGGAAAGGGTTAAAAAAAGACATTTTCAAACAAGTTGGAGTTCAACATTCTGCGGTGAGAAAGATTATTCAGAACTGAAAAGCTTTCAAGACAGTTACATGTATAAAAAAAAAAATTTAAAAAAAAGAGCTACATCTCAGACCCTACAGGCCTCACTGAACATGTTAATGTTAAATGTTAAAATACATGATAGCACAATTAGAGTGAACAAGTATGGTTTGTTTGGAAGCGTTGCTAGAAAAAAAACCTCTTTTGTCTAAAAAGAACATGGAAGCACAACTGATCTTTGTAAAACTACATCTGAACAAATCACAAGACTTCTGGAACAATATCCTACAGGCAGACCAAATCATAGATCAAATACTAAGTACCCCATACTTATAACATACAATGTTTTTCTTTTGGCTTCATTTTGTTAAACAAATGATGGCATACTGAAAAAAGTAATCTGTAGTTGTTTGTCTAAGATTGTATTTGCCTAATACTGAGACCTACCATGATCAGAAGATTTGTATGTTTGTATTTATGTTTTTACACAAAAAATTAACAAAATTTTAAAAGAGGGGCACTAACTTTTAGTTCTTTACTGCTTACTATGTTTACGACGTGCATGCAACAGGTTATCAGTGCATCTATGTCATGTCTATAGAATTTAGTATAAATACTGAATCCAGTACCTTACATCATCACTTCATGTTGAAAAGCACATGTCATGGTGTTTATGTCATAGTAAGCAAGAAATAAGTGCCCTTAAAGAGAGCGATGTGATTTGATCAGACAGAGTAAAAACTTGGTTCGATCATATTGGACCCGGTGAACACATGAGGTCATGCGCGTGAGAGGAAACTAGTGTTAACATGATAGACGAGAACGTGACAAGGATGTGGCTAGGAAATAGTTTGAACTTGATCAATGCACATTTTGACCCCATTCCCACTGGGTTCTTAGATATTTTTAGGATGCAGTGTGAACTTAATGGTCTTTGTTGCAGAACTTCATGGTCTGCAAGTTTAATGTCCAGTAACCTACTGTATCCTCCGTGTTTTCATTTTTCCACTGACAAAAAGTAAAGGACAGACTAATTTTTTTATAATTTACGAAAAAATATGCGTTTGAATTGCAAAATTTCATGCAATATGAAACTGTATGTAAAATGCTTAAAGCAACTGCATTGATAGAGACATCTGTAAACATCCCAGGAATCTTTCTTTCCAAGCACCCTGAGATATGACCCCTCATAAGAGTTAGACAATAGTTTATGCTGAGCTGCTCTCATGCAAGATTAAAAAGGTGTTTCATTCAGTCCACTGTACACAGGCCAAGCTCAAATGAGGTTTGTACTTTGGATGTTGATTAATTTATGCAAAAGCCAACATTTGGCAAATGTTCCACTGGAACTCAGGGCACCACACACTCAGCTTATTATTCATGAAAACAGATAACATTGTTTGATCAGAGAAAACATTTTGAAATCAAACACCATTTTCTTACACAATACACATGGGATGGTTTTGAAGAGCCCAGTCGTACATTATCTAATTTTAAAAATTACATGATAGACGTACTCTCATTAAAAACAGGATAAAAGAAAAAGTAATTGCAATAGTCACCTTGCATATTTATTATGCCCTTAAGTTTTGTGTGCATGATAGAATTATGGAATAATAAGAATAAGCAAACGTGCATGCAGGGCAAATTGTCTTCAAAACATACAAATGCACTGATCAGGCGAAACATTACGTTGTAAGATGCTATGTCCAAAACTGTGTAGGTTCCCTTTGTACCACCATGGGTGTTTAATAAGATTGGGATTTGCAGAGTTTGGAGGCTGGGTTAGTGATTTTGGGCTTATTTGCCTGCTGGGCCCCATGCATGGTGGGCTCTGGTGCATTGGGTCTTCTGAAACCTCTCTCACATGGCCAGCATTGACTTTGTTCAGCATTGGCTTTTCTGCAGGATCGGATTGGATGGGCTGGCTTTTGGTCCCTGCAGTCATGGGTGAGCCTCGTTTGACTGGTGACATGAAGCCATACATAAAGGCTGGAGCTAATATCTGTCTAGACAAGACTGTAGAACCATACAGCCCATCAGTAACATTCTTGCCAGGTGAAATTTCTTTAGAATAAGCCTTTGGATAAGGAACTAAAATCAGATAAACCAACCACTGATTCTTCAATTAAAGTATAAATTACACTTACCTACCGAACCGCAAGACATCCCATAATTTTGCCAAACCAGATCAGTCCACCAAGCCTCCCCATGTGGCTTCTATTGGATGTCCAACTTTAGAACAGCAAGTCCATCAGAAATTATTACAAATTATTATGATTGGTGAGTAAATGTTTAGGTATTTGGGTGCTAAATTGTCTTTATATCTCTGACAGAAATTTAAGCAGGACATACATCGGACACCTTAGTATGTGCAGCCACCTAATGAAAAAAAAAAAATCAATATCTGACAAAATAACAAGCTGTTATTGGGGAAACTTGTTCTGTGTTCTGTATTTTGTCTCATTTTATAAAGTAGCCTTTGGCGATTAATTTTTTTCTTTTTCTACTCAAGCCTTGGCTTCAAGCATGGTTTAGTTTCTTAGCCTGAGAGAAAGGTAGAAAATTAGAATATCATCATGTAGTCTAGTCTGGTGACTCAGTCGAAAGTTGCATGTACTGATAATGGATGGACGAGGTGTAGGATAGAAAAACCCCTGAAAATATTATGTGCATTGTATGCTTCGATAAACAGCTTAAATGAGGAATGCTGCCATGATACATTTCATGGTCCACAACTTTGCATTAGATATAATTTGTGTTACTTACATGAAGACTGTTATTAAAACTGTCGTAAGTGTTGATTTTGCTTATACAGTAAAAACTTTAAATGTATTTGTGCCACAATAAAAAAAATGGATATTTGTAAGTTTTATCTGTTTGGTATTTGGAGGAAACAAAGTAGATACTTACGGACTATTAAATAAAAATATATAGCAAATGAGACTCCTTGTGTGGCTAAGAGTTTCCCCCATGTCATTCTTATTAAAATATTGATGAGCCCTTGTGACATATTAAAGTCCTTAGCATATAGATTTTTTAAAGATACGGCGTGGTGTAGTGGTCACATGTCTTAGGTCTGTGTGCATGCTCTTTACATGTTCTCCCCATGCTTGGTGGGTTTCCTCCAGTTTTCTCCCACCATCCAAAGGCCACCAAGGCTAATTAGCATTTCCAAATTGTCCCTAGTGAGTGAATAAGCATGTGAGTGTGTGTCTGTGCTTCCCCTCCTGGGATAGGGTGCAGGTCCTCTGCAAACTTGTATACATGGATATGGAGTGAGTATTCGTAGATATTAACCCTTTTAGCACATTTTATTCGATGTCACAAGAAAGTGTCACTGATTTTTTTTTTCCCATACAGATACAACCAGGTGACCAACTAATCATCAGCCTCACCATCATTATCGCCTGATCCGAAGCTGTACCAGGGCTTTGTTACCTCCACCTATTTAGAGATATTGTGAGATATGGATGGGTTTAGCCTTGTTCTTTACATGCTAGTTTATTGTTAATATTCAAAAGCATGTTAATTTTGTATTTCATCTGTTACAAATGTTTGAGATGACTTTGAGGTAATTACTTTCCTGCCAACCCTTTGACTATGAAATGTATGAGCGGCATTCAAGTCAAACCGGGACTTTTTATTGTGAGAGTAAATACTACATAGTGTAACTATGTAATCCCCTGCTACACTAAGGCACTTATCTCAGCGTTTCACCAGTGCTTGGACACCATTTAGGTAGAAAGTTTTCTCCGAACGCCAGAGCCATGATTGAGGCTGCTCACTTCATGTCTGAAACACTGGCCTCCTAGGAACTCCATTAATGACCCAAACATGGAAATATTATTTGAAGCAAGATCAAGACTGTACAGCAGATGAACAAATCTGTTTCCTCCGGTTTGCTCACTAGGGATATAAAACTAAATCAACATCTAAATCTCCTTTTAAATGGAATTATTTTTGTAGACTTGTTTGTTGTTAAGGGTGTTATATAAATAAAAAATTAATCAAATTGATGAGATTGCAGAACACCTATTGATTTGGCACCTGGTAATTAATTTATTAGCACTACCATGTGAGGAAAATGCACTCCTCATTGTGATGTGCCTGGCACTTCAGCTGAAGCATGTTGTTTTTTCTGGGAATTGCCATCAAGGTGATCCCTAATTTGTGATCTAATTAGACCTCTGCAAGAGGATGACTCATGGGCTTCTTTCTGTTTAGTGCTGGTATTCATTTGTTGCAGTTAAACACACCTAGACAGGATGCAAGCAGTAGAATTAGAGACAAGCATGTACAGTAGGGCAAAAAAAGTATTTAGTCAGCCACCAATTGTGCAAGTTCTCCCACTTAAAAAGATGAGAGATGCCTGTAATTTTCATCATAGGGATACCTCAACTGTGAGAGACAAAAAAAGAAGAAGAAAAAAATCCAGAAAATCACATTGTAGGATTTTTAAAGAATTTATTTGCAAATTATGGTGGAAAATAAGTATTTGGTCAATAACAAAATTTCATCTCAATACTTTGTTATATACCCTTTGTTGCCAATGACAGAGGTCAAATGTTTTATGTAAGTCTTCACAAGGTTTTCACACACTGTTGCTGGTATTTTGGCCCATTCCTCCATGCGACTGTTTGAGGTTGTGGACAGGTGTCTTTTATACTGATAAAGAGTTCAAACAGATGCCATCAATACAGGTAACGAGTGGAGGACAGAGGAGGCTCTTAAAGCAGAAGTTACAGGTCTGTGAAAGACAGAAATCTTGCTTGTTTGTAGGTGACCAAACTCTTATTTTATCATGGAATTAATTCATTAAAAATCCTACAATGTGATTTTCTGGATTTTTTTTCTTATTTTGTCTCTTATAGTTGAGGTATACCTATGATGAAAATTACAGTGGGGCAAAAAAGTATTTAGTCACCCACCAATTGTGCAAGTTCTCCCACTTAAAAAGATGAGAGATCTTTTTAAGTGGGAGAAGTTGCACAATTGGTGAGTGACTAAATACTTTTTTGCCCCACTGTATATAGAAAGCTTAGCTAATGCAAACATGAAGAATATCTATACATCAGACATTTCATTTCCATCCTATATTGCCCTAGCTCTAATATGACTCAGACATTCTGCATTTTCACTTATTTACTGCAAGCCGGGTACAAAAATGGTTAAGAACTAGCCCAAGTATGAAATTTGTAACCCATTAGGGAAATATTCACACTGTATCCACTGGATTTATTATTGTTTTGTTTTTATCAATGTGCCATAAAAAATACATTGTTTGGGTTTCTGAATAATGCAATTCTTCCCAGTGGTGCATTACAGTAGCTGTGAGAATGTGTATGGAACAGTTTTCTTGTCAGAGCTAAAATATCTTCTTTTTCTCTCTTTGTTCACCAATAAACAAAATTTGTCAACCAGTGTGAGCATCTGCTAGGCAGACTAAGCGGTGAGTCTGTAGTATTCACTGTCATTTATAGCAAGTCATTTGACAAGGTTCTTAACCTCCTCAGAAGAAATCTAATGGCGCAGAGAAGGAATATAAGAATCAAGCCATAACAAAAGCAACATCCACGTTACCTGTCCCTCATCCTACTTTGCAGTTTTATTACTTTTTAGTTCCTGTCTGGTTTTATACGAAGAACACTATGCATTCAGCATTTGTTTCAAATGTTTCAGGATATGAATTCTTTAATTTGCCATGGCTTTAATTTAATTAAATTTAATTGCATGTTCTGTACAGTTTACTAGTGTGTGATATATTTGTTTTTCTTAAAGTTATAACTTTACTTTAGTTATATGCTCTTTACTCTAGGTGTCTATCATAACATTTGTGCAAAAAGTCATATACATCCAGAGTGCTTTGTATGGAATACAGGTGGACAGAAAAGTAAAAAAAAAAAAAAACTTTTAGCATGTACATTGGTGGCCAAAAGTATTAAGACATAAACGAAATTAAATGTTTTAAGGACTTTTTTTTTTTAAATAATGACAATGAAGATAATAAGAATAATTGGTTATTGCATGCAAAGAGATTGCTATACACCAATCAATATTTAGTATGAAGTACTTAATTTGTCAAGACCCATCGGATTCGGCTAGGCATAGAGCCAGAAAGATGTCTGCAGTACTCTGGTGTCACTCACTTAGTGTCTGATTGATTGCTTCCTGAAGATTATGTACAGAAATTTGCCACACAAGTTCACAATTCAATTGAGAATGCTCTAGTTTTAGTAATTTTGTGCAGAAGTGGACACCTTGGCTTCAGAAAGTAAAATTTCCTGCCACATATTTGCTCCATCCATTAACTAAACCAACTGATTCTAATTAACACAACACTTCAGTCATATACAGTGGGCGAGAACTAGTTAATGACATCACCTGGTTTGTGCACGGGGTGAACTAATACATGGCACGTGTTATGTGCACTATTATTAAAGTAACAGTGGTTTTAAGCCATCATTTTCTGTCTATACACTTGTTTATTACTTATTTGTACTAGAAGCCACAGCAAGAACACCTGAATTTTATAATTCCAAACTTAAAATAGAGTTCATTATAGCGCCATATAGTCTCATGAAAGGACCTTCGTTATTAATCTTTGTTTATTCTTTGATAGGAATTTCTTGTGAAAATCAAAGCGCTATTATGCTTAACCTTCATGGAATGATAAAAAGTTCATTGCCAGTGTTTGATCGTTATATTTAGATAGTGAAAGAGAAAAGACTTCAAAGTATAATTCCACTTTAAAAAAATCACTAAACCCTGCTTTATTCTCATATAAATCGAACCTGTCTTTTCTGTGCCTTGCACACCTAATATTACTAAAAGAAGGAAAGAATATTTTATTTCAATGCAAGGAGTCAGATTTGAACTATAAAGATAGTAACCAATTACAATGACTTTTTACACAGGCCCATAACAGGCACACTGCAAGGTTGGCTCTTATGATCATTTTTGATATGACCATCATGGCACTGAAATGGGTGGCATTGTGGTGCAGCGGGTAGTGTTGCCTCCTAACAGCTCCCAGGTCCCAGCTCAATTCTGAGCTTCAGATGCTATTTTCATGGAGTTCACACATTCTCCGTGTGTTGGTTTGAGCTTCCTTCCACCTCCAAAAAACATGCCAGTATGTGGATTGGTTATTCTAAATATTCCCAAGGTGTAAATAAGTGTGTGTGCATGCTGCCTTGTGATGATTGGGTGTCCAATCCAGCGTGTACATCTACCACACAGCCGGTGATCCCTGGGATAGGCTACATACCATAACCCTAATCAGACACATAACAATATCAAAACAAAGCATAATTTTTAAGCAGCAGAGTATATCTGTGTTTAGAGAACATTTAGAAATGTGCACTTGTCTAACTGCTCTGAGCACTTGAGATATAAGTGTGAATTAAATCAACAGGTGATGTCAAAAGCTATTTCTTCAATTAAAATAAGGTGTCATCATGCAGTTGTAGGCATTTAAAACGAATAAGACTGACTAAAGTATATCATGATCAACTTATCTTCTTAAGACAGATATTCAAAAGGAAAGAAATGCATCTGCAGTTGAAAAAAATACATTATTATTTATTCTCCTAGTTTCTATGATTAGTAACAATCTGTGCTAGCTTTATGGCATTTATGAGCACCATTAAGAAGAACAGTGCCAGATTTAGTACATTAACTTATGTTCAGTAACAGATGGAGTGTGAAAAAAAGAAAAAAAAAATATAGATGTATATGTGTGTGTGTGTGTGTGTGTGTGTGTGTG
>JAQMYL010000036.1:10679605-10723355 GCA_030014365.1 Clarias pachynema
ATCATAGACAAAGATGACTACAAAAAACACTCTGTTCTTAACTCTGAACATCTGTGAAAAGCTAAGTTTCCATGTTTCAAAGAAGAGGCCAGCAAGTTTAAAAAATAAAAAAAAAACTTTATTTTTACAGTAAATATTTTTAAATCGTCATTTAAAATCTGTTAAAAAAACAGCTATTTAGTGTATTTCATTTATACAGAATTTATTTGTAAAATCATGTCTCAGATTTCAATTAACAGTTTATTGTTGTTGTTTTAATCATAATTACTGTCATTTAAAAAAACAGAGGAAACACTGTAAAATTTATTGGCAAAAACTGTAAAAAAATTGTTTTTTTTTACAGTGTATATAAACTGGAGGGAAAAAAATAGTGTAAGAAAGCAAAGCTAATTACAGCTCTGTCAGAGTGTGAGTGGGGAGGTGAGTGTTTCTGAGTGATGACCTCCACAGTGATTGGATCCCTGGTGACAAGCTGCAAGAGGTTCATCATGTAGCTTAGGCCCTAATGGGGGAGATGTGCAGTACACATGGATTCTTTCTGCTTCCAAGCGACTTCCTTCTCCTTTTCAGTGGCTATCTAGCCTCCTTCCTTTCATCCTATTATGGGTAAGATCCTTATCTCATTTTTCTTCTACTAGACGTTTGTTGTTTGAAACTGAAGAATGGTGTTGATAACCACCTCCACAGTTTCAATGCTTTAGGTAACTGTAAACTGAACTGTTTGACATTGACAACATGAGATCACAGTGTACTGGTGTGGATTTCACAACAGTCAGGGTGCTAGCTTTATGCCAGAGAAGGATGTGAGTAGGCCACATACAATGAATTCTCTGGCTTACAAATTATTCAGAGCAAAACGCCCATCTAGACGCCAGAATGTAATTATAAGGTTTTTAGACTCTTTAATGGACCCATAGTGGAAGCTAATATTCCTGAGAAAAGATGCACATAGTAATTAAATTACTTTAATAGTTTAAGGCATCACTGGTGAATATAAACTTTAGTCACAGAGGCAGACAGCATTCATTACAGTTATAAACTCGTCTCATCCTGATTTTATTGTGCTTCATAAATTTTAAGTAAGAATAAATGCACCCATGCTTTCCATGCTTATTTGGGACATCAATACCATCTCAATTTCCAAACCAGACTCAGTAATCAGGCTTATGTTACCACTGGCATCTAAACAGACACTGATGCTTGAGACACTAGAAGACTTCAAATGCAACCAATATATTAGCGCTATTAGTGCAAAACAGATCAAATACATTCCATATTTTCTGTGGGATTGAAGTCTCAGCTCTGACAGGGCAATTCCAAGATTTTGATCTTTCTGGGTATGGAGCAAGTCTGGTAACAGGGAACTTGTCAATAACATTCTTCTCTCTGGAGAAGAAAACAATCTCATCTTCAACAAAGACAAGACCAAAGAAATAAGCATAGACTTCAGAAGGAAACCCCACCACTGCTGGCTCTCATCATCAAAGAGGAGGAGAGGATTGATCAGTTTCTGAGACTTCATATGACAGCAAACCAGAGCTGGACCAAAAATGCAATCGCTACAGTAAAAAGGGCCCAGCAATGTCCTTTGGCTGGACTCAGCTGTCACCCCTCATTCAGGCCTACCAAGGACTTGCAGACAGCATCATCAGATGTGGCATTACGTTCTGGTTTGGTAACACCAGGCAGAACGGAAGGCTCTCCAATGAGTCATAGAGGTTGCAGAGAGGATCACTGGATCCGACCTCCCATCCATGGGCAAATTTATACACAGAGCGTACAAGGAACAAAGTACAAAGTATATTTATGGACACACACATCAGCTCAGGTCATGAACAAACTCACAACACACAACCTCAGACACTGCAGCCCGGACAGTGTAATCACACACAAAGCATATTTCTAAAACAGCTTCTTTCCAGCCACAGTCAGACTGCTGGCAAAAGAAGCAAGGGAAAAGAAAAATAGCATGTCTGCATCTCCCGTGTATGTTTTGATCTCTGTAAATGTATCTATTTTATTAAATATATATTTTTAAGTTTGTTATAAACAAAACCTCAAGAAAAGCACAGTTTGAAAACTTTGTTCCATATCTGGGGATCATGTGTAATATAAACCATATTATAATACTAGATAATGTTTAGTATAGTCTGACAGCTTCCTTCTACTATTTATTTCTTGTATCATCTTTCTTGTTATATATTTTTTTTACCGTTGACTCAGTGAGATTCTGCACAAAAAGATCCAATGCACTCATACTTAATAGATAGATGGATAGATAGATAAACAGATACTTTAATGATCTCAAAGAAAATTTCCAACATCCAGTAGCAAAAATAGGCACATAATAATAATAATAATAATAATTATGATTATTATTAATTCTGCATGTTTCTGTGATTCATTGGTATTCTAATGAAAGTATGCCAGAAAGTGGCTGACAACCTTACAAAAAAAACCAACAACAACTGAAACTGATGGGGTTAAAATAAAGTCAGAAAAGTTCAAACTTTTCCTCATCAGACCATAAAACTTTTGCATTCTCTGAGATTGTCACATGGAACGACTGACCAGCACCTGATTCCTGCAGCTCCTTTACTGTTGCAGTAGGCATCATGGAAGCATTCTTGATAAGCCTTCTCCTCCTCCTTCAGTCATCAACATTATTGTCCCATTTTTTCCACACTCTCCATATAGTATTTACACTTCCCCATAGTATATTCAGTTCCTTTGATATTATTTTATATCCTTCTCCTGACTGGTACCTTTCAACTCTAAGTTAATTGTTGGCAATGACCATTCAAGTGTGCAACCACAACACACCTCACTTTCATTTTATGGCACCTGTATGCTATTTACAGATATAATTCAAAATAGAATTATGCAACTTTTAACTAACTCTATTATACTATAAACCTCATTATAAAATGGTATGTACAGTACACTAAGTGATGTAGTGGTTTCTTTTAGTTAATTTTCCTATTTGTTTTATTCTTGACTTTTATTGGTCATCAGATCATATCACTTTTCATTTACCATTTAACTAAACCCATATTATTACCACCATGAATTACACTGGCTAATCACAAAACACTTATACATATAGATTTGCAACAGTACAATATGTGCTAGGATTAAGTTCATGATCCTCTTTTGTTTTCTACAACTAGTCTGTGCAAACATAATTTGCTGTGAGGTCAAAAGTGATGACAGGCACACTTCCCATCTTTCCTGGCTCTAAATGATTTGTTTATCATGCTGTGGTGTCACTTTTCCCATCCTGCCGTGGAAACGCTCCACTCCAAGCTGAAGGTTTTACTGTCATACACTGGGGATCTGCCAATGGCATATCTAATAGCCAGACAACAGCACACACAAACACAAGCGACATTCAGCGGCTGTGCTGTGTGTTCTACACCTGTACATACTACATAATGATTGGATTGTGTTGACAGAACATATTAATACCTCTGAGACACAATGTGACACGGGCTCATACTTTCTGAGACTGGAAGCAGCCTTGTCTGAATTGATCTGTGCCAGGTGTATGCAGTAATACCTGAATGATATTATATGTGTCTCTGAGGGCTTCACGACAGCGGCATACAGTAATTATTATACATCAGTACATTCATGAGAATGTAAACCCATATAATGTGCCCCCCAAAATAGACTTTATACAATTTTAATTAAGGTCATTAATCAGACTCAAAGCAGTCGGAGACTTCATACATTTATGATAGATCTTTATAATGAACCAAATGTTCTATTCTTAAGATCATTTATAAATATTTGAGGCACTTAATCAGTGCACTCTTGAAGGTGCATATTTCAGGGGGATTACAGGATTAATCTAATGTTATAAGGCAAGTTCCACTGTTAATGAACGCATACCTTTTTCATTCCATCTACTATTGACTTGCTGTGACACATCCTTCATTTTCAGGTTTACAATTAATAACTGAAATGGCTGAGTTCCATACTCCTATATTATTATTATTATTATTTTTTTACATAAAACAAATAAAGATCTCTTAAGGCAGGTCAAATGACCCGAATATATTATCTATATTACATGTGGAAGGTCTTGGCTCAGTTCCCAAACCCCAGCCACTGGATGCAGTGCCAGCCCAAGCCCAGATAAAATGGGGGGACAATCAACAACAACAACAAAGATAACCCAAGTAAGTACAAAATGCAGTTTTACAGGATGATTTTATTTATGAAGTTGCCTGGCCCTATGTGACAGCCTTTGCGTTAACTGGCAATGAGTCTTTCACATGTGGAAGAATTTTGGCGCACTCTTCTATGCAGAATTGTTTGAACTCAGCACCATTGGAGGGATTTTCGAGCATGAATGGCCTTTGACTTGGGAGCTCAGCCCCAGAGCATCACACTACCACCACCATGTTTGACTTGTGGTATGATATTATTTTTTGAAATGCTGTTTTATTTTTACGCCAGATTTAAAGGGATGTACAACTTCCAAAAAAGTACTCTTGAATTGATGCCATTTTTACCCAGTCTCTTTCTTATTGCTGAATCATGAGCACTTAACTGAGGGAAGTGAGGCCTGCAGTTCTTTAGATGTTGTTCTGGGTTCTTTTATGAGCTCCTGGATGAGTCATTGTTTGTGCTCTTGGAGTAATTTTGGTCGGCCGGCCACTCCTGGGAAGGTTCACCACTGTTCTAAGTTTTCTCCATTTGTGGATAATGGCTTTCACTGTGTTTGCTGGAGTCCCAATGCCTTAGAAATTGCTTGGTAACAAGCTATAGACTGATACATGTGAATTACTTTGTTTTTCATGTGTTCTTGAATTTATTTAGAATGTGTTAATTTTTTAGATGCTTAACTTTTTCAGACAGGTTCTATATACTGTAAGTGATTTAAGTTTATTGATTCAAGACTATTTAAGTTTCTTGATTCAATTGGTCTGGGTGTGGCAAGATAAATTTCCAAGCTTTCCAAAAATAACAGTTCATATAACATAATAACAGATTTAGAAAATCACGAATGCAATCAGGCAATCAGGTAGGTTCAGACAGCTTTTTTCTGTTAATAAATGAACTAATATTTTGAAACTGCATTTCATATCTTTGTTTAATATTTATATAATAATTTTATTTCATATAAAATGTTTTGATGATATCAGTCAATTAAGTGTAACAAATATGGAAAATATATAATATGTATATGTAGTGCCATGAAAAAATATTTGCCCCACTTACATTTTTTATTTTACTTTATGCATATTTTTCATACATTATGCAGTCTTTCATGTGTCATGTCTCATTTTGTCTAGATTTTTTTTTAAGCTTAATTTTTAAGGCCAAATACATAATGTACAACAATCCTATTTGTTCCTATTAAGAGTTTCCCACTGTGTAACGAAACACCGAAAGTACTACTGTGGGCATCTAGATCAGATATATGGATCATTAGGAACTGATTTAATTTGTATTGCATACATCCTTTACAGTTTAAATTCTAAGCCCTGTTTCATTACTGTTTTCAACACGGCTCATCATCTTTCTCTCACTGAAGCGCTTACATATCCTGGGTCACATTAGTGGCCGACTTGCTGCTAGAAAAGGACCAGTTTTTTTTTTTAGCTGAAAAGCATTTTTTCCTTAGCTCCAGGCACCTATTCACTAGAAGTAATTTCCTTGTCCATTTGCACTGTCAATTTTCATCAAAATATGTGTGGTTATTGTATAATAAATGCTTCCTAATTAGTGGAATAAAGTGAAGTTACATCAGCTCTCATACATAGATGAAATATCTGACTCCATCAAATCCTATATAAACAAAGCACTTCGGATGTTGTTTTTTTGAATGATTAAGTATTGTAATGTCTCTGCTTACATTTACCGTATACTATATTTGCCTGTTTATTTTATAGTGTTTTCAATGATTTTTAGTCTTTAGGTTACCTTGATTTTTCAGTCTTCTATGGGTTAAACTAAGAAATTTAACTTGATCTTGTTAAAGTAATGAACCTGCATTTACAGTAACAATGGGGATTTCCACAGGTAGGAAAGCTGAAATTGTATGTAATAAAACACATAGCCTTTATGTAGCAAGGTACTGACTGACATGTTCACACACTCCCACCACAGTAATAGAAATGCTTAGACTTGTTTAATACTGTATATCAGCAATATTGCAGTGCTACTGTATATTACAGCTCTCATGTGGCTGTAACAGCCCGAAACCCATCTCAAAAATAACTGTGCCTTTACAATGACTGTGCCTTGGTTATGAAACAGCCTCCCATTGGACATCAGATGTGCTCCCTCTGTCTTTGTCAGTAAATCAATACTAAATACATACAGTAGATTTCTGATTTAGCATTTTAAACATTGTAATTGTGATAGGAATATTACTTCTCTTACTGTATCAGTGTTTGTGTTTCTATTCTAGTTATTGTTAATATTTTTTTATATTAAAATTCATATTATATTAGATTAGATTTTAGAATATTTTGGGTAATTTTTTGTTGTTTTAAATGTGCTTCATACATAAAAGTACATATTTTACTCTCTTACTGTTACCAAAGCATCTTATGTAGAGGGATCTGACAGATCTGTTGTCTAATATAACGTAAAGTAGAAGCTGATCAGCCATAACATTACAACGCAAAACAGTATTGGGTTGGTTTTCCTTGTGCCACCGGGGTGGCTTTTCCCCCTCGGGCTGTGGTTCCGCAGGGCATCTGGGTATGTTATTTGGTGTCTGGCACCAGGATGTTGGCAGTGTCATGCTGGGGGTTGGGTGGGTGGGGAACAAAACAGGGTTTTTTTTTCTGCTGGACCCCATGGGTGTCCAATCAGATAATGGTGTGGGGGATTTGAAGTCTTGGGCTCTTTGCCCCCTGGGCACCATGCGTGGGCTGTGGTGCTTTGGTGCGTTTCTATCATGACCAGCATTGACTTTTGTTTTGTGTGCGTGTGGATTTGTGATCCATTGTCTTTTCTGTGGGATCGAACTGGACGGGCTGGCTTTTGGTTGAGAATCAATGTGAATGTGTTAATGTTATGTGGTGTTAATAGTATGGCTGATCAGTGTAAGTTCATAAAATAATATTTAATTATTAATCATGATCTTAGATCTTGCTCCCAGCCTCCCACTCCACTAAACACCTTCATTCATTCATTTAACGACTCTTTATAACGAGGAGGTTTAAATAAAGTTCATAGTTTATAGTTATAAGTACAAAGATTCGCTTTTAATATTTTAACCCTGTTTTTCTTAAAACACTTAATCTTATAAATTGTTGATGTTATTATTAATTTTTATGTTGATTATAAACTCAGAAATGTTCGTGTAAATGTTGAAACTGTAGGGTGGTAATTTGCAAAAAGAAATCTAAGTACTGTGTAGGATGAATCAAAGAAGCAACTCTCACCATTAGACTCAGCTGAACGAGTGGTAAGTTGAAAGAACCAGTAAGGTGAGTCGTTAGGAGGTTGCCAGATTAAATGAAACCCCCATTATGAACTATCAATCAAAAGTTTAGACACCATACTCACGTAAGGGTTTTCTTTCTTTCTTTTTTTAAATATTTTTTTTACTATTTTCTACATTGTAAAATACTACTGAAGGCATCAACACTATAAGATAACCTATGGGATTATGTAGTAAGTAAAAAGTAAGCAAATCAATAAGTGTAAAAAGCTGTTATCATGGAAAACTGTGACTTCTTTACATTTTTTATTTAAAAATTACTTGGTTTTCTTCTAATATTTTTGTTTAACACATAATTCCATTTGTGTTATTTGATAGTTTCCATGTATTTAGTATTCTTCTACAATACATACAAATATATGTGCATATACCTTCATAGTTAAAAGTTTAGGTACACCTTATAATTTCTATTTTATTATTTTTTTTCTAGATTGTAAAACAATGCTGAAGACATTTAAAATATGCAGTTATTTCCTTTGAATTTTTGATATAAGGATGTCTGCTACTTATGCTTTGTAAATCCTTTTGGATGGTCTTCATGAGAGTCAGGTTCATGGTGCTTGATGGGTTTTACAAATGCACTTGACAATACTGTTCTTGCAAGAACTGTTCCAGAATATTCCAGATCTTCATGTCTTAAAACTGACCTAACAATTAACTGTTGTTGTTAGTGGTGGTGGTGTCACTTAATACCTAATGCCATACAGTATGTGCTATTTCATAGTTTTTGAAAAAAAAAAGAAAAGAAAAAAAACGTATTTAGTATCTATTTGTTATACAATGTAGAAAGTAAATCTAAACTTGTGTTCAAACTTTTGACTGGTTCTCCAAACTTTGACTAGTACTGTATGTACAGTATAAAGATTCAGGTTCATCAACTGATATACACTTATTGACTAGAAAATGTTGCTTTAAAGAAGTTTTAATCATCATCACCATCATCATAAAAGCATGATGGTGTGAGTGGTGTTGATGCATCACAGCTCCAGAGGTTTAATCATGATCATAACCCAGAGGTTTAATCTAATTCTTAATGTGGAGTAGCACCTATTCTTGCTTGCGGTTCTTGAGCTTTCTTTTGTCTCACAAAACGTTCAAAACGCCTGCCAGAAGATGGACTGGTAAGTCTTGTTTTCCCTTAGGTATGAATGATTATCTGTGTGTGAGTGAGTACCATTGCGTTTCATGCCATGGACTACCTTCTGATCCAGGCTGCATTTTCACCTCATGTTAAGTCGAGAGAATCCAGATGCGCTGCATCCAGTAAAAGTATATATTACAGGTTGCTTTTATCTGGCAACCAGGTGTCGGGATGATTAAGGTCCAGCCCGTAGTGAGTGCTGCATGTGAAGATTTTTGCATAGGAGTGTAGGAGCTCCGCCTAAACGCGGATGGGTAGGGCAAGTGTTGGGAAGGAGGATGAGCAGGGAGCAGTTGAATAAAGCTCGCAAGCGTTACCGGCAACTACTAGAGGAAAGAGCAGCGGGAGAGGAGAGACAATGCTTCTTCAGGCAGACACACACGCATCGGGACAGCTGAGCGGAGCTCCACGGCGAGTTGGAGAAGAGACTGAAGAGCGGAACTGAAGCTCACTTTGATCTTTGCGAAGAAACATCAGAAGAGCGTTTCATCCTGACATTCTCCTTTTCATGTGTATTATAAGCACTTCTTTAGAGGTGTTCTGTTCCATTAGTTTGTGAACACTTGGCTTATTTCCCAGGCGACACATGCTGCCTTTGGGGTTGAACTGACTTGCACTGATAGTCGGGAAAACCTCGCATTGATAACTCTCAGCTCAATATGTACCAGGGGCACCTGCAGGTAAGCGGCTGATCTTTAGCACGTTAGGCTTTTAAAAATCCAACACTTCGAAGCTGCTGAGCGGGTTGATAATCATTCTGCATGATCAGCGTGTTTTCTTGCGTGAACTGTAGAGAGAAAAAAGTTGCTCCAATAAGTCCTGTTCTTTATGGCTGGGCTGGAACGTGAAGAATACATCCTTTCCACCTGTTTTACCTGGGAAGGTGCATGTAGTGTTGACTAGATAAAAATAATAAATACGTTTTATATATATATATATATATATATATATATATATATATATGGTGGATCACATTGACACCCTGTTGCCTTCCACCTCTCGGGTTCGAGGCTCAAATCTCACCTCCAGTCTGTGTGCGTGGCCTTGCATGGACACTTGCTTTATGGATTTCTGCCACTTACTCCAGTTTCCACCCCACAGTACAAACACTGTGTCGGTTGATCGGTGCTCACAATTTGCCTGTGATTTGTGAGTGGGTGTGTTCGCTTGTGCCCTGCATTGGGTTGGCACCCCATTTAGGGGCTCCCCGGGAACCGGACAGATTCCAGGCCCCTTTACACTGTGAGTGTAATGAAAAATTTATGAACATCAGTGGTACTTATTGTCTAATTATGTACTTTTTAAAAGTATACTAAATTAAGAAAGATAGGCACTAAAGGTACAAATAATCCACCATTGATGGTACCATCCCAATAACAAAAAGTAGACTTATTTTTGAGACTAGAAAACTGACAAAGTTCAATTTCAATTTATTTATATAGCGCTTTTAACAATGGTCATTGTCTCAAAGCAGAGTGATATAACAAACTTGATTCGGTGGTTTTCGAGTAGCAAAATCACAAAACCAGATTTGGACAACACAAGAAAATGTAATAAAAGTGATTTAATAAATTGTGCTGTTTTATCATGTTAAATTCAAAACTTTAATTTGTATCTGTGTCCGTCTGAACGCCAATGGTCACTAAAAGTCAAATGAGCGGAATGTCCAAACCCAAGCATCATTTGGTAATTTTCCAGCTCTAAGCAAATGATTCGAATCCTCAGGAAATGGCCAGGTTTAGTATGTGCTAGTGTGTGTTGGAGCAATTCGTGCTGGACTCCAGCAGGACTGAGCTCGGCTTGTCAGAGTCCATGAACACAACTCTGTTTGGTCCATTTCCTACAAGCTAAACAGTGATTAGTCCCATTCTTAAGTGCAATCTATATACAGTAATTGACTTACTGCCTTTTATTTTAGCAGATGGGCAGCAAAATCAGGCTAAACAATGTAAATCAAATCAATTTAATTCAATTCAGTTAAATCCTGTTTGTATAGCATTTTAGCAAGGGCCATTGGTCACAAAACAGCTTTACACAATAAAAATTATGGAAATATATATCAATTATAGTTATCAGTTTGTCCCTGATGAGCAAGCCGGGGCGACGGTGGTGAGGGAAAAAAACTATCTGAGATGACAATAGGAAGAAACCTTGAGATGAGCCAGACTCGACAGGGAACCCATCCTCATTTGGGTGATCTCAAATAATAAGACTTTAAATCAGTCCCTGGTATATGTGTGTGCTATAAGTCTGGAAGTTCAATATAACTGGAAATGTGTTCAGATCCACTATTGTTCATAGAGAAGCTTGCTCGCTGACATAAATAGCATAATCAGCAACTCTTCCTTACACTTACACAATAAAAATGCCACATTTATATATTATGTGTGGTAATGAATTAACACCTATTTCTAATTAGACACAAATTAATACTGTGTTATTTTAACAATGTATGCTGTGTTATTTCAGAATTTGTGCTGTAGGTGATGTAAGTTGTTTTAAAAGTTAATTTCTAAAACAGCATACAGATTAATCATTTTGTAGGCATGTTGTGAAGATGTTGGATCTTGATATCTAATATATATTTAACTGTGTCCTATTGTACTTGCCTGCTCCAAATATTTGAATGCATTTTAGAGGGTTTTAGACTCTATTTTAGCTTAGCTACAATAGCTTAGCGTATAATATTATAATATTAAGGGTTGTTTATATTCGATGTTTTTGTATCTTAAGCAAGTGTTTATTATGAAAAATGGTGTAATGACTGTGCCCACAAATTCTCCAGTGCTGAATGATCACCCATGGGGTTGAACAAACGCCTACAGTGTTGAATTACCTTCACAGTGTTTATTTGTGTCCAGCTGGAGACGCAATGTTTATTGTTCCCTGGTCTGTGTTTAACCTGTGTTATTCGGATATTTTTGGTATCTAATATGTGCTTTTTTTGTTCTCCTGCTTTTCAAAAAAGCATGGTGCAAGCCAGATCATGCTCCATGCTCGAGGTTAAAAATACAGATTAGGCGTGCATAGGGCTGTTGACAGAGTTTAAACCACATAAAAAACAAAAAACTCTAATAAATAACACCTGTGTTATTCTATTAGTCACAAACAGGTTACCATGAGTTCTGTAGATCAACCAAAATTTGAGAAGTTGGATCTCTCTCACTCCTGTTTGTTTACACTCTTACTCTCTCCTGATTGGCTGGGGACTGGTGGCTCAGTGGTAGGTTTCTCACCTACCATGTGGAAGGCCCGGGTTTGATTCCCAGCCAATGCCCAAATCCCAGCTACTGGATGCGGTGCCGATCCCAAGCCCGGATAAAATGGGAGGGTTGTGTCATATAGGGCTTGTGGCTACAGCCCACATGCAGTTGGACTTCTTTCAAGTCTGATATTGGGGTTTGATGCTTCTGCACTGGCGCATGACATATGCATACAAATTTATCACTACGTCCAACCGGACAATACTGTGTATTACTGTAACAGGATTTTGTGTCTATGTAATCCCTGCTACACTAATCATGCACCCGTTATGATCAATGGATTCCAAAATTAATAAATAGAAAATTGTGCAATCCTCACAATACTGAGCGAAGACTATGGGCTGAGGAGAAGGAGTTGTAGTTATTGCATTCTTGCAGCCTCATTGGAAAATCCTAGAAACTGATCTCCGCTTACTACAACCGCTGTGACAGATACACAGTCCACAGTAATAAACATCCACTTCACCTAACACACCAGTAGGCATTGGAAATCAATATTACCAACTGGCTCCCTCACCACTGAGTTTCTCTTGTCATGTTAGAAGTTCTCTTTGTAACTACAACATAATAAGATTAATTAATGCTATTTTAGCGACACATACCAGGCATGTATCTGTTTATGCTTAATAAAATGCAATACTACACAACAGCCCTGTCAATTATAATCTTTTACTGGAACAAGGTCCATCACATCACTCGAAATCTAATCTGGTTTTATGAGACAGCGAATGAGTCTGGTCTCTATGTGCTTCTTTTTTGTGGTCCGCATACAAGCATACCAGATGTATTGAATAAAAGAGCTACAGAAACCAATCACTTCAGAAGCAATGGCAATTACTTCGATCATTATAGCTTGTGGGAGTGATATGGTGGTTGGGTTTTAGGCGATTATGATTTCTGGTGCCTTGAGTCCTCTAAGAAAATTCAGTGCAGTAATCATGAGTGATCTGAACGCAGTTATCTGCAGCAGTGATCTTTCCATCTCACTCCTGGCAACGCTGCTATACTCAACGCTGTCTGAAACACCTTGTGAAACTCGGTATGTTCTCCTGCATTGTTGAATGTGCATGATCTTTATGATCTTGATATCACTTCATCTGTATGAAATGCCTGACATGTTCTCTGAAGCAAGCTTCATTAAGCGTAAAGCTGATTTGTACGGGGAAAGCCTGGGAAAATCCTTTACGTGGTGAAATTTTGACTTTTTTTTCTTTTTTTTGCATAGCTCAGAAATCTACAGGCTTTTTCCATAACTGACGTAGGATTCTCTTTTGCATGTACAGTATCCATATGTAATGTTGTAAACTTTTAAAGATGAAAAAATTTAAGAATTGAAGAAAAATTGCATTGAAAGATTATGACGTGTATTTTGAGATCTGTTGTTTAGTTACAAACTCAGTTTGAGGTCCACTGAACCCTTTCCTATAATATAGACTTTACTATAGTATGGGTACAGACTATAGTTTACTGTTTAAACTTAAAACATGGTACACACCAGAGGACTTAATACTGTACCAAGGTAGGCACTATGACATTTCAGTAGGTGCCGTGGCAGTCTATCACAATACTTTAATGATCACCATGGTACTTATTGGCTACCAAAATTCAGCAGGTGTCTAATATGGAATGTTTGTTTGTCCATAATATATCATATTACATATGTTAGTACATGCTATACCATATTGGATATGTTAGTACATACTACTGGTATGGTCTAGTACAAAAGCATGCAATTAATAAACATACAGTAGCTGATGTTTATAAAGTTTATTAGCAATATAATAATATAAAAGAATATAATGCTATTAACCACGCAGTTGTAATGTTGTTGTTTTTATTTACTTTGTGTTTGAGGTCTTTTGCCGGCGTTGGCAGGAGGATGCATGCCATTTCTATGCTTTAAAATCGATCATATATCCTTGTTGTCAAACGATGCAATAGGATACAGTAGACAGTATCGGTACCATACAGTAGATGCTGAATGTACACTCTGGTTTGATATAGCAAAACAATATAAATAAGCTGAGCAGTTGAGAAGCCAGTCTAGGACCAACTGTAGCAAATTTTAAAGTTGCATTAACACTAATTAGAGGAGGAGAAACACTATTTGTAAAATGTAGAAAGTGCGTAAACGTGGATTATGTGCGTTTAGCCTCCACTACAGCCCTGATTGTACCAAGGCATATACCATGGTAGAACCATGTACCATAGTGTGGAACAACAGTATATCAGATACCATGGGAGTCCAAAGTTTCTGTATCTTGGTATATAATACCATGCTATTTGACAGCATCATGTATTTGCTAAGATGTTTTCGTCTATGTGCCGACCGGCACATTGGGCGACGTATATACATCCGCAGTTTCTGTGGCAGTTATTTATAGGTACAGGTTGCCAGGTCAACACCCGATTGTATCTGAGCACTTGTGTCCGGGCTTGAACCAGGGTCACCGACCCTGCCCCATACCATGGTATCTAGACCAGGGTATAATTTTTTATGGTCATTTTACTCCTAAAGGATAGCCTAGGCAAGATTAAACAAACATTTCCACATTGTTTTGATGTAATATATTTATGGTTTCAGCCCAAATATATATTTTTTCTAACCACATCTCAGCCACAACAGCATGGAATTTAGACATTTTTATTTTCTGTTTAGTATTTCTTTTCAGTGGTTTTGAAATAAAAAAAAATCATCCATTCCTGAATTTGAGCAGAGACACCTCTGGTATTATTCCTGTTATGTTTCTACTACAGTGTGGATTTTCTGCCAGTATTCCTGCTTAGTGGTGTTTTTTTTTTTTTTGTCTAGTTGCATTCTCATACTGTACTGTAGATACTCAAACTGTAATCACTTTGTAGTCAAGCAAAGTTTTTATGTGCATCTCCACTGGATGTCTCTAAAACATGAAGTGCTAGAGATGCGGGAGTCTTGGGGCTGTTTAGTCCTCTTGTGCCTTGATGAGGGAATGTTTTGGTGCTATAGTGCACTTTCTCTCTGATAACACAGCAGGGGCTCTGTCTTGTTGCCTTTAACTGCACTTCACTATGAAAGTGATGGAGCGTGTGGCACATGTTGGGGAGAAGCATAGCAGCCCATCTGGAGCTCTCACACAATGAAACCTCGAGAGACACCTTATAACACACTTGAGAAATGTCATGCCGTTTTAGGTGTAGGAGTGAATGTGACTCGTGTATGTGAATGGCATTGCAGGATACCGTGTTAGACCCCACAATTACGAGGGCTATTGATTTGTGAAAGATGGACCTCGTGACCTTTTTGAGTTCCCTCTAGAGAGAAAGAGGCTTAATAAGTTTTTTTTTTTCTCTTCTGGATATGAATGCTGATATTGCTTCTAATAAATCAACCTAAACAAAATGGGCTTATTTCTGAAGAGACAAGCCTACTCTTGTCAGCTATCATGTAGCAAGCCAATTTTATTTGTTTACCAGTTCAAATATATTATATAGATTTGAGTATTTTATTTATATTTAAATTATGGGATTGGTGGCACGGTAGCATAGTGATTAGCACTGCGTCCCCACACCTTCAGGGTCGAGGGTTCGATTCCTGCTTCAGGTCGATGTGTGTTGAGATTCCATGTTCTCCCCATGCTCTGGGTACTCCGGTCTCCTCCTACATTCCAAAAACATGCAGATTAGACTAGTTGGAGATGTGCTTGTGCAATGCTATAGATTTTCTCCCATCCAGGGTGTGTCCTGCCTTGTGCCCTGAGTTCCCTGAAGCTTAAAGTGGAAAAAAGAATGAATGAGAGAAGTCAGTGCAGGCTTTAGCTACGTACAGTATGTAATGATCATTATCTTAAAAAACTGCAAGCCATTTTTTAGCATAGTACAATGCTGACTGATTTCTCCCCTTTCAAAGCTTACTTCGCTCATAAGTTGCATTAGCCTCCGAGCTAGACATGCATTTCTTGAGTGTTTAGATAACACTGCTGACGCATAGTAAAATGTTGCATTGCTTTCTAAAGTTTCAATAACCGAGCCTGCGGAGAATTCTTCAATAAAGAGAGATAGATGACAGCTTTTCAAAGACTAAAATCAGCAGACCATCTGTCTCACTCAAGGTGTGCTGTCTGCTAGCGAGTATAATTACAGCGCTGACTCAAGGAGACCATTAGTGCACTCATCTCGGTGTGTTCCCCTCTCACTGGAAGCTTTTGAAATGCTGACTCACTATTATGAAAACTCTATTATAAGCTCTTCTGTAGAGGGAAACGTTTATTTTTTAATATCCTGCAAAAGCTGATTAGGTCAAGTATGTCACTTCTCTTGTGGCCACTTACCTGTGAAGATGAAATGCAAGGATAGCTCAGGAGAGATTTCGCAGGAGAAAAGGAACAAGCAGGTGTAAAACAAGGCTGAGCGTTCAAAGTCTCTGGAGGGAAAAAAAAACAGGCTTGTGCAATGGAATTTCGATCTTATTCAATTTCTTGACAAAGAGACTGAATGAGATATGGTGCCGGGTGTAATGTCCTGTAATATAATAAATATAGAATAAATATGAAAACCTTGACTATTTACGGGAAAAACAAACTGGCCAGTAGTTTTCATTTCAGTACACACTTGACATAAATATGATTATCAGGTAGCGTTGCTTCCTCACAGAGTCTGCAATTTTCACGTCTTTTCACCTGTAAATAAGTATGTGTCTGTTTGCATGGTGCCCAATAAAGGTGTATCCTGCCTCATGCTGAGTGTTGTAAGGACAGACTTTGGATCAGCGCCATCCTGACTATGATAGCTAAAGAAAATGTAATGAATGAATGAATTAATTGATTAATTAACAAGTGATCTGCAAGTGTATGTGAGACAAAATCTAAAAAGTGAGTTTTCTTATTACAGTACCTACAGTATATACAGGTTGAAAGAAATGTTGTACAATCAAATATTTAATTGAGCCACCTTTGGCTTTGATTACAGTATGCATTTGCTGTGGCATGGTTGTGACACTTTTATGCAATGCCACAGCTGGATTACCATCAAGAATTGCATTAACTTATGGCCAAGATCAAGTCACTCTGTATAGTCTTTTCCAAAAAAACTCCACTGATGTGATAACCTGGCCATTTACAGTAGGTCACCAGCTGACTTCATTTTATTGCCACCTAACGCTGCTGAGCCCAGACCTGACCAACTGAAGCAAAACCAGATCAAAACACTGGGCACAGCTACGGTTAGTTAGTTCTGCCAGCGAAGCAAAATAACTGGTTAAGTAAACAAATAATCCATAGTCTGTTGATAATAAATTATATGTTTCTATAACTATTGTATAAAATCATTATTACATTTATGATCATGCTGTTGTACTGAATATCAGCACGGGTGTAGCATCTTCGTGTTGTATTCAGTTCAAAAGCACCTCCTTTATAATATTGCTTAATAAGCATGTTTGCCTGTGGTAGCAGTTTGCTATGTAATCATGATACTGAATGTTTGAATTCTGCCTGTGCCATGTTATGGCCTTTCCATGGTTATGGAGTTTTTATTTTTTTTACCATAAAACTGGCATGATTTTTTAAAATTTCATTTTATTTGAGAAAAAATACATTGATTTATAAAAGAAACTCTTTTATATTTATTAATATGTATCAAATATTTCCAGTTATGTGCGTGATTTATGTATATTCACATATCGAGTATATGAAATAAACCTTACATGGCGAGATTAAAGGATCAATATGTATGACAGTAAAGATCTCTTTTAGTTTGTGGCATGTTGCCCTAAACAGGGACTGCTATTCTATGGCGAATAATTCAGTCAGGTATAAATACAGTATTTATGGCAAGTCAGCTGGCCAATGCTTTTGTGGCATAGTGACAATTATTTATTATTTAAAAATATCTAAATAAAAAGCATATGTGTTTAAACAGAATAGGCTTGCATGGATAATGATTTTTGTTAACAATATCACTATGCCAGCTAATTAAATGTGACAGTAGTTGGGTTTTATATTTGACTAAGGATAACCATGTAGGCAGTAGGCCTACATTTTGTTAGATACATAGGAGTTTATAAGAGAAGAACAGAACTGTGCTCCCCCAAGGCTGTACTCATAATTGGGCTAAAATGGGCTTGCTGAGTCTTGCTTTCATTTCCACCAGCTTCAGTAGTGCTCTACAAAGTGCCACATCTTTATCCAAGAACTCTCCCAGATCAAAGTGTAATGTCCTGTAAAAGCACAGGAATTCATTGAGCCTTTCACACACATCTGGAACGTGTTCAGGCACTGGATGTTGAGGGACAGATTGACGTTTGGCTTGGTGTTCATTTAGTCAAAGTTAAGTGTCTTAATTTACATTATGGCAGTTCTATATTCGGCTACAGAACATTAGGTCAGAGGTCTCCATTCAGACATAATGGATAGTTTTAGCATGCAGAATTTGATCGGATTCCGTTTCTGGATGTATTAAAGCTCTCGTATTTAAACCTTAAATGCACTTTCAATAAATGTTATAAAATACCACCATTCATTGAAACCCCTGTGTTTTACTCCACTTTCAAACGTGCGTTTTTCAGTGTCTGTAGTTTTAAAATGCAAACGAGCTGCCCCCATTGCCCTATGTGGAAGTGCATTTTCTATCCAATTAGCACTCGACACAGGACATGGGTACAAAAATAAATAAATAAATAAATAAGCTTAATTTTTTTTAACCCTCCCATGTTTGTGCATTTCACATTTTCAGATATTTCCCACTTGATTTGTAACTGTTAATGGGTAATCTAGCATTTTTTAACTGTTGTACAGCAAATTCCCCGGTGTTGAATTAACACCCAGAGTCCACAGTATTTAAATAGGTCCAGTTGAAATGTATTGAATGCTGAAAGTATTAAATCAACATTGGAAATTTGAGCATGTAGGAAACAGATGGGCAAAACGATTTAGCTCCATATCAGTTGCCTTTTAACTTTTATATCAGTAAACAGTTTGAAATTGAGGATATCATTACAATATAATATTCATATCAACACAGAGTAGATCTGCTGCCTCTGATACCCTTATTTAACCCCACCCAGTGAACTTACCACTGTGCTAAAATAATACTCGGATGAAATTGGCTTTTTTACACCAATTTTCTGGTACATCCCGTTTGTTTCTCAAAATTACCAGGCCAAGGATTTTCCTACTGCAATACAAGCTACGGTTATTAACATTCAGTCTCACAGTGTATCAAACTTAACTTCAAATTGGAAAACCTATTAGAAAATAGCAGCACTCACAGCTTCAGGATTTGAAGTTGAGTCACAGACAGTTTGAATTGTTCCATTCCTGAGCTTCAGTATTAACGCAAATCCGACTTTGAATCATCTCTCAATGAGAAAGCAGTCCGATGTGAAATGAGTAACACAAACCCGTAAAGTTTGAACCTTTTCACTTTTAATAAACGATAACCTCCGTTTCTTCTCTCTCTCAGAATGTTTTACAGGTGTGTTCAACTAAACTTTATAAAGACCCAGCTACATAGAATTCCTCACTTAAAAAAGTTTGGGAAAAGCAGCAAACACAAAAGAACGATAATAACATTTACCTTTAATGCTTAACTATTAACAATCAGTTTCTGGTTATAAATAAAACAATCAAGAGGTTAATGTGCACTTCATGTTATTACTTTCGACTGACGACAATGATCCGAACAGATGAAACATATCGGCTTTGAATGGTGATGTAAGGAGCACTAATTAATCACTGTGCTTTTATAATAAGTTTACTTTAACAAGTCATTACTTAACAAAGTGTTATTACTTCATTAATCAGGCCAGAGAGAGTAAATAAAATGAATGAACCTATAAAACATCTAGAAGATTTAGCGCCCTATCAGTTGTGTTTTAAATGTTATATCAGTAAACAGTTTTCATTACAACATAAGATTCATATCCACACTCAATAGATCTGCTGCTACTAAAAACCCTTATTTAACCCAACCCAGTTTTTAGAGTAGTAGTTTCACACCAATTTTCTGGTACATCACATTTATTTCCCACAATTACTAGGGCAAAGATTTGCCTACTGCAATTCAAGCTACGGTTATTAGCCTTCAGTGTCAAAATTTACCAAACTTAACTTGCCAAATTTGAAAACCGATTAGAAAATAGCAGCACTCACACAGCCTTAGGATTTGATGTTGAGTCACAGACAGTTTGAATTGTTCCATTCTTAAGCTTCAGTATTAACGCAAATCCAACTTTGAATCATCTCTCAATGAGAAAGCAGTTTTTTCTACGGTGAGAATATGAACTAAACCCGTTAAAAATATTCCGTTAATATATGTTGGTGGCACATAACTGTTCAATAACATCATACATACAGACAGAATTTTTTCTGAGATTCTGAAATGTATGAAACGTAAAGATACCACTGAAAGAGCGAGATCTGACCAATGTACAGACAAAACTGTAATGTTTCTTTTATTTCTATAGATTTTTTTATTTTACATATTCATGTCATCTATTTATTTGGATAAAAAGGTCACCCAACACATCAAGTTTTCCATAAACGAAACTCATTAGCTACATAATAAATGAGTGGAGGGGAGGCGTGAGACCATACAAAGCCAACAAACATGCATATAAAAGGAATTCATTCCAATAGTTCAAAACCTTTTCAGGCCAACCAAGATAAAGGCAATATAGACGTATCATAGAAGTAATTATTTAATTTCCTCATATTTATATTTGTCATTTTCTCTCACTCTGTTGAAGCGAGGCTTTTTTTTTTAACCGCTCCACAGAGATCAGACAGAAAACACAAACAAAGGCTGTTCTGATTTTGCAAATTAATTTTACTGGCTTATTTGTGACACAAACAAATAATTGGTCTCGAAGCTTTGTTATGTAATGTTAGAAAGGAAAAAAAAGAGGCCATGATGAGGAGCCTGGGAATCTTGATACCAGTGAACCAGATAATTATTGTAAGATGATATGAGTATAATTGCATGAAATGAGCCTGCGGTCGTTGAGCATCAGCAGGGTGTCATCAATGCAGGCAATTCGTTTTCAAGATATTTCAAACACTCTTCTCTTTCCCCTGACAGTTTGTATTTAGTTTACGGTCGGGATTGCTTGTAGCAACATCTGCTTCTTTGAGACAGATGACAGTGGTAACTTCACTTGCGTTTATACTTGTCATTCTTAGACATGCATGCTTTTTTATGTCGAAGAGCTAAAAACAGAGCTGTTTTGGGCTTTTACTTTCAGAGGTGTGAATTGCTGATCACCTGCTCCCTTTTGCAGCCTCTCTGAGGATGTACGATGCCTGCTGACCTTCTATCTGTGTTAAGTAGATTGGGGAATGGGGAATTGTGTGTCCATAAATGTGTACTTTTCTGCTTGTATTCATAAGCATTATTAATATTGAAGTACAGTAAGCAACTACAGCACTATTGCGAATGATCTTAATGAAGGGAATTATTCAGAGAGTGTATCCGTAATGTTGTCTATTTAGGGATGCATATTTATCACTTCCTTGACGATCCCATATGATCAGGTCCTGCAGATCAGTTCTTTTCCAGGGGGCCATTTCTAGGGACTATTAAGACTAAAATGTCATCAGTCAAAAAACATTAACCAATACTGTAGTTCCTAGAGAATTAAATATAAAGATATGCCCGCTTTAAGGCTGTAATGATTGAATAGCATATCATGAAGGGAAGAAATAATTTTGGGATGAGTTGCGATGTGACAGTAATGGACCTGGAATTGAATGGTTCCCGTGAAATGTACAGTATATTCAGTTAGATACATAGCGAAAGGAAAAAAAAAACACTAACTCCTCTGGGCTGTTTCAGCAAGGCTTCCCATTCATCTTATCTGACCTCCCTTCACAGAGGCAATGACGGAAACACAATGACTCACAGCCGGTAGCAATTCCACCGCCACAGCACTAACCATCCTGAACGTTCAGCATGAAGGCAGACAGAAAACAAATGGAGGTGCTATTGAGGCCACGGAGGATGCTCTGTTTTCCGACGTGGTAGACGACAGTGAGCACATCTATTTTTGGTCTGACAAAGTGAGCCATGTCTTACTGGCCTCTAATGCATGCTACTTCCTGAATCACACGCATCCACTCTGAAAGCATAGCGAGTGCCGAGGCACTCAGTCAGCTGTTCTGATATCAGTCATGGGGAGTCATTCAAATTACCAATGAACCGAAGCCTGAACACCTGCAAGTGCATGTTTTTTGGGGATGTGTATGTGTACATGTGTTTGGGCGATGGGTGTTGTTGAAAGATGCATATGAATGTTGTACAAGATGGTATACAGTACATAACAGCAGCAGAGATGGAACTTGTTTCTCGAACCTCACCGTCTGGGTGCGTCAGCTTGTAGTTGGAGATGCTCTAAAATGTAGCCATCCCTGTGGAATTCCACCTGCTGAAGCAGCCTGTTTGTCTGGCAAGACCCACTTATTCTGCAAACATGCACTCTCAGCAGATTAACCCAGACACCTCTATAAATCTCGACCTGAGAGTCATAGCACACTATTTTTTCACAATCTGAGAGAGAGGTTATATATATATACTATAGATAGACTGGATATTGTTTGCACTGAATCAGTCTCACATTTTTAAACCAGTTAACTTCTGGAAAAAGAAATCCTTCTTTTGTTAGTAATTCTGACTGTAAAATGATTTCACTGACTCGATTCTTTTATTTAATATTCAGAGTTTTCTTCTTTTTTTTTTTTTTTTCTTCTGCAGCACAAATACACTCTACATGACGCCTCAGTCATTCACCCATAGAGGCTATTTTGAGTATCCAGTTCACCCACCTGCAAGTTTCGGGGAGGTCGGAGGAAAATAGATAAAATCCTCATGAATATGAGGAGAATAAGCAAAACAAAGGCAGTTACATAATCTCTGGACCGAACACCAGGTACTGAAGTTTTGAGACCCGAACACTACCTGCAGTGCCATGGTGCCAAGAATTGCAAAAGTATTATCGCTAAAAGTTTAAAAGGTTAAAAATACACACTTTTTTCTCACTACACCTAATTCTAAAGATGATGTTGTACAGCCATGGCCAAAGGTTTTGAGAATGACACAAGTATTCATTTTCACAAAGTCTGCTGCTTCAGTGTTTTTAGATCATTTTTGTTAGATGTCACTATGGTATACTGAAGTATAATCATAAACATCATTTCATAAGTGTCAAAGGCTTTTATTGACAATTACATTAAGTTCATGCAAAGAGTCAATATTTGCAGTGTTGACCCTACTTTTTCAAGACGTCTGCAATTCACCCTGGCATGCTGTCAATCAACTTATGGGCCACACCCTGACTCATAGGGGCCCATTCTTGCATAAGCAATGCTTGGAGTTTGTCAGAATTTGTTGGTTTTTGTTTGTCCACCTGCCTCCTGAGAACTGACCACAATGTCCTCAACTGGGGATTTTACTGGCCATGGACCCAAAATTTAGAATGTTTTGTCCCGTGATCCACTTAGTTATCACTTATGCCTTATGGCAAGGTGCTCTATGATGCTGGAAAAGGCATTATTGGTCACTCGGAGGATGTTTTTGTACCATTCTTTATTCATGGCTGTGTTCTTAGACAAAATTGTGAGAAGCAACCCCCACATGAATGGTCTCAGGATGCTTCACTGTTGGCCTGATACAGGACTGATGGTAGGGAGTGTGCTCAATCACAACTTTTGGCCATGGCTGTATAGTTATAGAAATGTGAATGACTGTAGAAAGAATACAGAAGCTCTCCACATGAAGAACAGTCATCAAGAGGAAATAATACTTTCAAGAACAGGGCTCTATTTGCCGACAAGCAGAGGCAGCGTAGAGGAAAAGTGGGCGCTTGCAGGCAGAAATGCACATTATTATTTCTCGAGTGGAAGAAATTGTGTAAAAAGGAGCTGAGAGAAAAGGTCAGGATAAACATAGTTTGCTGCTAAATGAAAAGAACTGAATGTTACCATTTACAGAAAAGGCCATGATGCTGACACATGAGCTGTAGTTGTACTTAATGAATATACAATGATATCTAAAATTGTAATGACAGAATTAATGGCAAAACTTCCAGTCTACAGTAGTATAACTTCATATTCAAGACACTTTTTTTAATGTACAAAAAAAAATAATTAGATCTAAGACTTTTTGTTGTAATTATTTTGTCTTGTGAATTCAAGCTAGCCGTCATGACATGTCCTCTGGAAACTAGCACGTCAATTACATCCTACCCACAGGCTCCGTTGTCTTGTTTCATAGCCAGAGCAGCTGATGGGAAAAGGTCAGTCATGAACGTGGCCCTGTCAAGGATTCGTGCTGTTCGACACGGTCGGCAGCATCCAGAGAAAAACAACACTATTCCACTGTATCATTTATTCATTCTGCAGAAAATCCCTGTAGTCACACCAACACTGAATTACCTAACAATTTTTAGATGACTCTGACATTTTCCATTTAATTAAAAAAAACAAAAACAGGAATGGACAACTTTTACAACAAAGCTAAAAAGCTGAAAGTTTAATTGCCTGATTAATTTGAATGGAAGGTTCTGTTTTACACCCACCCACTTTTACATTGAATTGCAAAGTTTAGTTGCTGTTTATTTTGAATGCATTTGTGAGATTATTTTAATTTTTTTGAAGACGTCAAAACTATGAAATACACTGCCTAACCAAAAACAAGCCTTTGCTTGGATAATTATTGCAGTGATCAATACAATTCAGCTGGCAACATATTTTTAACTGATGCATTACGAAGTTTCTCATTTCTTATACAACTATGTCAGAAGATGGTCCTATGGTTGTAAAAATATGGTACTGTGTTTTCACAGTGTTCAAATTATTGGCCTGCATCAAGAAAAGAAAACAACTAAGGAAATTTAAACTTAAAATTGTCCAATGCTTCCTTCTTAACTCAGTCCTTAATTTATTATTTTTTTTAAACCCTACAGTTGGACATGTGACTTCCTCACACCAAGCCAAATGACCAGGTTTCATTAATCAGCTATTCCTTATTCAGATTTCACATCAATCGAGTACACGAAAGCACGTAATAATACTTCTTCACACATATTCAGAACAGAGATTCATGTTCAATCAGTGGTTCAGAGTAGTTCAGAATACATTGACATTATCTACAGTATGTGGACTGGTGGCTTTGTTTTGGGGGGTGATCACTGATGGTGTGATTGCCGGGGTCTTTTAAAGACTTTGTGCAATCACGGCCACAGTGCTTTTCTAATCTTGAACAGAGCACTCTAACCCCTAAACAGCCACCAAGACAAATTTTTACCAAAAAGCTTTGCATGATGAAGTCTTCATATAAAGTGATTAGCTTTTACAGTCTGACTATAGAAGTGCTCCCTTCATGCCAAAAAATAAATAAATAAAAAATCACAGCTCAGGCTACTGCTATACTTAACCTCTTTGAAAGTATATTCCCCTCTTCCCTGTCTCTCTCGAAGACTGATTGCTATCAAGCACTTCGTCTCTTTTTCACTTTCATAGAACAATGCGCTCTGATGAAAAGAACACATCAAGCTGCGCACATCTGTCATTTAGGGCGTGATGGAGTGGATGGGCTGACACTGATGTGAGCAAACTAAAAATAAAGTGAAGAGCAGAGTGTGGGGAAATGTCCGACTCAGTTTCATCACTGAGAACAGGCACAGTTCCTAAGATTAGAAAGTTGCTTCGTAACGGCATACGTTTGAGTCGATACGTGGAAGGAGGCCAATGTGCTTTCTAAATCCGTACATGCGGTACACATACTGTAGAGGGGATGACACATTACACACTGGAGAGCCCAGTGTATGAACTAGTATCATATTACCTAGATGTTGCTCTAGGGAATTGTAATCAAAACTGTTGTGCTTACATGCTAAACCAGACCTTTTCACAGTTTTCCGGCTCACAGTTTTTCCGGCTCATAAAGGGCAGACATTAATGCTGCTATTTTTATCCGTAGGAATAGATATGTACTGTACATAATAGCGTTTGAGCGCTCACTGTTTGCGGTGAAGATAACATTGTGAGGATGATGAAATATTTGAGTGAGGCAGAAAGCTTGCATGTCAGGTGAGATTTGAATGGATCACTGTAATTGTGCTGTGCATATGAATTAACCTAAGAAATGAATCATGGCCATAAATAGGTATTCCATCACCTTCTGATTAAAGATTTCAGCCGGGCCATTTCAATGTGCCCTGACATGTGGTTTATGAAAACGGAGGTGATAAAGCCCACTGCTGTATCTGGCCTCGTACAGCTGCCCATATGAAAGAGCTCTGCTTTTCAAATCTCCTCTCCAGATGCCAGGCTTAGAGCCGCTATATCAAGACATCAGTGTCCTCACTTAAACCAGCATCAAGGCCCAGGATCCTTGCTGGAAAGAATCCCACTGCTTAAGCGTTATTTGTCAGACAAAACATGTCAAACAGTGATTCATTTAATGTACAGCTCAAAGAGCCCTCTCACACACACACACACACACACACACACACATATACTGTATCAGGTAGGATTACAATGTGTTTGAACTAACACGAGCCAGTGGCATTAAATGGCCAGTCACAATGCAAACCCTGTAGCCAGTGTCATGTTAGGTCTCTAATTTCATCTTTTCCTGTCTCTTCCGTAAAGTGCGGCCTCTGATGTTGCTTACTGCATCTCGAGCATTTGAAGATGACACACTGATTGTCAACTCCATCTTTTCATGTCAAACCCATCAGGAGGGCCTTTTTATTTCTGCATGCTGAATGTAAATAGGTACTGTACTGTATCGAATAATTTTTTCATGATAGAAAATTTTAATTGAAACAATTCCAGTTCAATTAATAAAAAGAAGATTCAACAGTACTGTGGATGTTAGTAAGAACATCCTACCCCAAGCATTAATGGCAGCCAATTATTACATAGTGATATTCTAATCCCTTGGCTCTGAGTGGTGGGTGGGTGTAACTTTTTTCAAAATCATTTATTATAAATGGTAGAACGAAATGTGCTTTGGACAGGGGAGACAGTGGAATCCATCAGTAAAACTCAATCCAAAAAGAGAGATGACCCATCACAACCTAATCTGCTGTATCTTTGAGATATCGAGCCAGTAGGAGGAACATAAAAGACTTGAACAGAAAATTCTCTTCTCTAGGTCTCTGATTCTCCTGGTGAATGACAAATGATTTTCAATAACTGATAGCTACTGTGTGTGTGTGTGTGTGTGTGTGTACAGTATATTATACCACTGCTTATACCGTACCGTCTATATAAATAATAATAAAAAAAGGTCTTGTCTGTACATTGGTCAAAACATTTAAGTCTTCACTCTTTCAGTTATATCTTTACATTTCATACATTTCATACGAGGACCCGAAATCAGTCTCAGAAAACTTTCTGTCTGTCTGTCCAGCCAGATTCTGTCACAACATCACACAAAACTGGCTGGATTAATTTTAATGGAGCTTTTGCAGTACTTGGATATCTGCCTGCAGTTTAACCTGAACCATAAGTGAAATCGAAATGTTGAGTAAAATCAATGTTATGAACAGTTATGTAACCAGATTTAATGTTACAGTAGTAGTAAACTTATTATTCTTACTGGGATTACTTAATATTCGCAACGCTGAAATAACAGTGCTGAAGTGGTAACATGGATTTTAATGCGCTGGAGTTGTTTTCAGACAAAACTTAATCGTTATCCAATCTACTTTTTTTTTCAGTTTCTCATCTTTGATTCACTCTCCAGTTACCGAACAGGAAATGTATTTGGCTGATGACTGAAGAAGTACAACTTAGCCTAAAGAAGGCTTACACATCAACTTTTCTATATCCTCTCTTTCAATTGATTGTAAAATGTTGCTTAATCCAATGCCACAAGGACATATTGTTTTCATTCGTGCACTCACAATTCGCAGGAGGCTATCCCAGGGAACCCCAGGCACAAAGCGGGGTACACCCTGAATGCAGTGCCAACCCATCGCAGAGCACAAGCACACACACTATGGGCAATTTTGAAATTGGAACTGGAGTGAGAACATGACCACAACCCTAAAGGTGTGAGGTGACAATTCTGACCACTAAGCCATCGTGCCATCATACAGTATACACTCACCGGCCGCTTCATTATGTACACCTTGTTAGTACTGGGTTGGACCCTATTTTGCCTTCAGACCTGCCTTAATTCTTATTGCCATATACGTAAAAAGTTACAAGAAACATACCATTGAGATATTGATCCATATTGGCATGATAGCATGGTGCAGTTACTGCAGATTTTTTCGGCTGCACATCCATAATATGATTCTCTCATTCCACCACTTCCCAAAGGAGCTCTGCTGGATTGAGATGTGGTGACTGTGGAAACCATTTACGTACAATAAACTCATTGTCATGTTCATGAAACCAGTATAAGATGATATTAGCTTTGTGACATGGCACATTATCCTGTGATCATAAAGAGATGGACATGGTCAGCAACAATACTCAGGTACCGTAGGTTGTGATCGGTTGGAACTAAGGTGCCCAAAGTGTGCCAAGAAAATACCCCCACACCCTTGCACCACCACAACCAGCTTGAACTGTTGATATAAGGCAGGATGGATCCATGCCATGTTACTTATGCCAAATTCTGAAATTACCATCCGAAAGTCACAGCAAAAATCTGTTGATCTATTTTTTCAATTTTGTAAACTGTAGCCTCAGTTTCCTGTTATTAGGTGATATGAGTGGCACTGGGTGTGGTCTTCTGCTGCTGTAACCCATCTGCTTCAAGGTTCGATGTCTTGTGCATTCAGAGATGCCCTTCGGCATACCTTGGTTGTAACAAGATGTTATTTGAGTTACTGTTGCCCTTCTATCAGTTCGAATCAGTCTGGCCACTCTCCTCTGACCTCTGGCATCAACAAGACATGTACTGTAGCCTGGAGAACTGTCGCTCATGGGATATTTTCTCTTTATCAGGTCATTCTCTGTAAACCCTAGATGGTTGGTTGTGCATGAAAATCCCAGCAGATCAGAAAGTTTAAGAAATACTTAAATCAGCCGATCTGACACCAACAACTGTCACGTTCAAAGTCACTTAAATCAGCATTCTTCTCCATTCTGATAGCCGCTTTGAACTTCAGTGTCTATATGCGTAAATGCATTGAGTTAGTGCCATGTGATTGGCTGATTAGATATTTACATTAACGAGCAGTTGAACAGGTGTGCCTAATAATGTGGCCAGTGAGAGTGTATAGTTGTCCTCTTGAATTTCCTTGAATCATTGCGAGGCCAGCAATAAAGTAACATATGCGCCACATTTTGTTTAATTCATTTAGAGACACAGCATGCAAATCAGTCTTTCAAAAGGCATTAGCTGCATAATTACACACAACTATGAAATGTGTCATATCAGCATATGGCTGCATTACCCTGTGATTTGTGATTTATCACGTTTCACCGATGGGGAGATTTTCTCTTCTGTATATAATATTCGGTTGGTAATTGAGTAGCATGCGCTGGCATTCTCAGTTTGAGGTGATACTACTTCAGGTAAATCTTACTATGTTGTTGTACTGTAACTCATAAGCTCGGTCCTAAATTTGATCTCTGTTATGAAACAGTGCCATCAGCCCACTTGCCCTGGAAACACAGAAGATTGTCCCTTATCTCCTAAAGCTGTTTCAGGCTTACAAAGTAGGAATAATGAAAAGTCAGCTTGAGTCAGTCACAGTTAACTAAAATAAGGTTACATTAGGTACCGGATTATTATGAAAGCAGTCTTAGATAAAGTGGAATTATAAATGTTATGCCATCCTTAGGAACGGTTCATAGCTCTGAAAAATAGGAGCAAAGGTTTACAAGGTTTCTATTCAAATTTTTTTAGGGTTGATGCGAACTGCCTGGCCAATGCAAATCATTTAGACGATGTTTTTCCAGACACAGGTAAGGCCTGTTCATGAGGCAAAAGAATGGTTTAACAGGGAAATTTCAATTCAATTACATTTCATTGAAAGTAAGCAAAAAGTTATTAAACACCCCCATGTACTGTAACCTCATCTGGAAGATGACCAATCAGGACAATCCTCACTTCTAACCCTGTGAGATAGACTTTCTTCATTTTCATTTAGCCATTTGGCTTATGTTTCTTTAAGCACTCTGGATCTAGGTCACCAACAGTGGGCAATGTCCTAGGAAGTGCCTTTGCTTAGGTAATCAGGGTAAATCTAGTGCAGAAAGGTGAGACCAGCAGCAGATCTATTGTGTCTCTCCTGCTTTAACAATGCACATTAAGCAGAAACAGACAGACTCCAAGTGTCTTAAAGTATAAGACTGGTTATCTGTATCTGGTTACAATTCAGAATATTGAACTAGGCATAAAAGTCAATTTTAATGTAACAGTATCTTAGTGCTTTTTTGTGCTAATAGGCATCAACAAAGTGCTGAGCACTGTGTGTGTGTGTGTGTGTGTGTGTGTGTGTGTATGTATTAGTATTTTATTGATTCTCTTTAGGCTGTGCTCTCATTTTCACCTGAATCCGGCATATTCACATGCATTTTTTTTCTTATACAAATGTGGAATTATAGAAAATAATGACCATAGTACACTTAATGGGGAAAAACCTCAGTTCAATGGTTAAAGCATTGGACTACTGATCAGAACATCCCAGGTTCACACATCGTACCACCATTAAGTTGCTGTAGGGCTCTTGAGAAAGGCCCTTAACCTTCAACTGCTCAGATGTATGAGATAAAAATCTAAGCTGCCCTGGATAAGGGTGTATGCCAAATCATGTAATGTACATTTAAGTTAAATTAATTTAAATTTTAAATAGTGTGGCGCGGTGGCTTAGTGGTTAGAACTGTCGCCTTGCACCCCCGGGTCCCTGTTCGATTCCTCCCCAGGTTCGATTCCTGTGTGCATCGAACCTGGTGGGTTTCTTCCAGGTACTTTGGTTTCCTCCAACAGTCCAAAGACATGCAGATTAGGCTAAATGGTGTTTACAAATTGCCTGTAGTGTGTGAATGAGTGTGTGAGTGTGTGTATACAGTATGTGTGCCTTGCGATGGATTGGCACTCTGTCCAGGTTGTACCCTGCCTTGTGCTCTAAGTGTCCAGGGATAGGCTCCATGTCCCTCGACCCTGTATTCAGGATAAAGCGGTATAGACGATGATTGAGAGTAATTTTATATATAGTCATTGTCAAAACCTCATTGATTTTACTTAATTTAAATGTTTACATTAATTCCTTGTGTATGAAGTGTGTTACACACTCAATCAAGCTTAGGCTCAAACTCAGGACCCTGGAGCACTGAGGCAGTCACATGGCCCAGTGCTCTACTATGCCACAGATTATAGAATCAAGTTGTTTCTTCCTGTAAGTGCAGCAGCATCTTTACCAAGTTGTACCAACTTGTGTTAATACTACATTCATTAATAAATTTTATTCTACATGATCCAAGCTAATAGATTAGATATTTTCTATACTGTATATTAAATGTAGTATAAACAATTAAATCACATTATAATAAACTACATATTTTTATGTAAATTATATGTAATCTTTTCTCTTATGTATTTTATGGTGGGGTATTTCATATAAACAATTGTTGTTTGTACAGACAGACCTGTTCGATTTAATAATTGTTACAATAATATATATAGTTTATAGTATCCAGATATACTGGATATAAAACATTGCTTTATTACTATGCAAGGGCCAAGTTAAATTTTTTTATTTAAGCATCACTGTGTGTGTGTGTGTGTGTGTGTGTGTGTGTGTGTGTGTGTGTGTGTGTGTGTCTGTGTGTGTTTTAAAGTCTCTGAACCCTTTTAATCCTGTGATTATGTCTGCCTTGCAGCAGTACTGAGCTAAAAGGACAAAGAAGCATGCGCTTAAGTTTGTGTAAAGTGTAATACACTATTTTATGACTGTATCAGTTACTGTACAACTTCTTGTACATCTCACAAAAAGGTGGGTGTTGGATTGGCTTTATTTCACCTTCGGGAAGAAATGTATATATAGCAAAGATTTTCATTTGGATCATTAGCGATAAGTTCATTCGGATCACGGTGTCAAGGAGCACATGGTCAATATCACAATATGTGGGTGTGTTATTAATATCTAAAAAGATAGAAAAGTAACCATTTCAGAAAAAGAAATTTACAGAAAATGAAGGAAATAGCAAAAGCTAAAACAAGTCTCTAAATCAGATTAACATCAGCTTTGGTTTTAGGTACAGAATACAGAAATATACAGAATATATTTCAATCAAGCCTGCAAAAATAAATGATATCTTTTGCCCATAGATATTAGTAACTATGTGTGGTTACTGAATAACCAACATAATTATTGCAATTTACTTAAAGAAAAAAAATCTATATGTATCAAGATGTTTTGAAACAAGCCACTTTTAAAATACTGACTGTAAGAATTAAATTCCTGTCAAGTGTAATGTAAAGATTAGATGCAGACGTTTTTCATTATGGGGATTTTATATGTGCGCGCTTTCAGGCATTTGTCTTTATGAATTTTCTTTCCAATTTTTTCTTTTTATTTATCTTTACCTTATTTTATCACTCTGAAGTGCACAATTCAATCATATGAAAAACACAGGGACAGAGCAAAGATTCCAGCTCCAACACCGTCCTTCGGGATCTGTTTAGTGCTCTAGGACAAGCCTCTTTATACTATACAGTAGAGTAAAAGATTCAAAAGATTCACTGCAAATGATTTTTTTATTACATCGAGCTACTTGATAAACATTTTATTTATTTACTGTTTTACTTATTCATACCGTTGAGGGATTTCCCTGCCATGGTCTTTATCCATTGTGTCATATCATTAGATGAGCTTTTGGCATTAAATCAACATATATATTTCATAATTGTAATTGTCTATAAAGCACTAGTACAATAATTCAATTCAATTCAATGACGCAAAGCAGCTTCACACAATCAAAAGAATTATTTAAGTTTGTATGTAATGTGAATGTGTATGAATTAAAATGATAAGATTGTCCCTGATGAGCAAGCCGCAGACGACGGCGACAGTGGCAAGGAAAAACTCCCTGAGATGTCAATAGGCAGAAACCTTGAGAGGAACCAGACTCAAACTCAACAGAGAACCCATCCTCATTTGGGTGATAACGGATAGCAGGGATTGATCTGCAGTCATACTGTGTGTTATACATAGGTTTATATAAGGTTATAATAAGGTACAATAAGGTTTGGGAATATACAGTAGGCAAATCTAATTGGCTACGAGGTGTGGATTAATTTTCTAGAATGTCAGCTTTAGCAGTAGTCCCAACTGGTCTATTTTAATAATGGAATACTTTGTACAGTAGTTTCTGTATTAACAACTCAGATGCAAAGGGGTTTATATGGTTGAAGATCCACATGATCTAATTCTAAAACAAAATTCATGCTACAGTACTTTACAAAAAAATTTAAAAATCAAGTCTGGTCGGCTTTTATTGTCATTTCAACCATACACAGTTTAGGACACAGTGAAACGAAACAGTGCTCCTCCAAGACCGAGGTGCTACAGTACATACAACATAAATTAACAAAAACTAACTAGCTAAGTAAGAAACCTAATTAGCTGACTAGCTGAGACAAGATAGTTTGACATTTTTAAATTAACAGAATTAACTAAAGGAGAAACAGCAAACAGTAAGCATTCCTTGTAAGTGGCTGCGAAGATAGAAAAGCGTTTTGTGCAAATAAGTAATAAATATTGCGCAAAAAAGTTATGTACTTATGATACATACAGTACTTATGGATTTTTATGCCATTTTTCAGTATCTATGTAACATCCATTGTTATGTAACCATGTAACATTAGTGTTTCCATAATATCCCAATGAGAGAGGGGGAAAAAAGGGATGGTAAGAGGAGTGTTTATAGTAAATATAACATAATTATGCAACTAACTCCACATTAACTGCAACGATGCATCATACAGTAATTATATTTTTAATGCATGAAAATGACATTGCTGTAGTATTAGACAGTTTGAGACCAATGAAACATCTGAAAAATTGTCTCCTTGAGGGTGGCATAACAATACTACCCGAATGTGACTACCCTTGATTATTTTTCTTTAAAAATATACCTTGCTATATTTTATTCAATACCTATTTAGCAATCACAGTTGAACCATGCATGTAGATTCCAGAGTATGGACCTGACAACACATCCTGGGAGATTAGAAACATCCTCAAACCCCAATGTCATGGGGAAGGCTTCAGTGTTCAGATAGTTGGCTGCCCTATATACTAAAACAACTTCTATAAAGTTACTATGAGGTCTACTTTCCTGCAAAAACACGTCTGACCTTTCTTCTAAAGAGAAGCAATCAAATGTGCATTCATCGTAGAGACAGAGGTATCCAAAGATGAAAATTTAGAAAGCCTATAATCTTGATGTAGTGCTGATTTCCAGTAGAGTTTAGTTCCAAAATAATCTAACGCAGCTGATTCAGCTAATTAAGGTCTTCTGGAGACACTAATTAGCTGATTCAGATGTGTTAGATTAGGTTTGGAAGTAAACTATGCATAAAAGCTCAGCAGGAAGACAATTCCTACTTACGCAGCTTTTGCATAGGTGTGATGTTCTAAATCATCTCTGTAAATCGTATCATTCCAACGTGAGGTAAACACAGAGCTCGGTGGGGATTATGTTTCAGGTGGTACAGCTTTGAAAAAAAAAAAAAATGCCGTGATGTTCATCACAACTCCAAAGCTTCAAGTTAATGCTATATTCATCCCCAACTACTTAAACTGTTCAGATTAAACAGACTGAAACAGATTACTGCAGCACATTTATGATATTATGCTTTTTAAAAATGCTATCCTGGCCAGTCCATCCACTGGATCATTTCTGATTGGGTTTATTCGACCTTTGTGCACTCCCACTATCCAGTCTGTATGGAGTTATGTGAGGTCACAGGTATACATAAGCCATCTGTGGAAATTGAAAATAGCAAGCTTGCAGATCATCAGGCACATATGTCATAGTAATTCGCAGGCAGGATGTGACACCTCCAAGCCGTCCCCTAACAGATATTCAAAAAATAATACTGTACCCCCTGCGGCAAGATTTATTTGTGTTCAAGACAGCTGCTCAGCAGCTTGCCCTCTAGCTTTAATGCCGCAGCATGCCTCTTGTTGCATTTACAATGAAAGCAGAGAACAGCTAGCTGAAAGGGGAGTGGGGTCAGCACAGTCTTGATGGTTCCTGAGTTAACAATGTGCTACACAGACCCCTGATGGTCCTTGTGTTGTAAATTATAGCATATCCACAGAGCAACATTGATATGTAGCAGTTCAAATCTGATGTTCCTAAAAACAATGTAAAGTTATCATCATTCTTAAGTGGACAAGGTTGATGCTCTCTTTTGCTTTTTTGCTTTTTGCGAAACCTGTATACCGACCAGCCATAAAGTTAGAATAGACAACCTTATGCTCAGTATTGTGTAGTTTCTACTTCTGCAACTAAGGTAGCTCTGGCACCCCAGGGCATGACCCACACCCATGACCTCTGGGGGTGTGCTGTGATCTCTGGCATTGGAATGTTAGCGATGGATCCATTGGGTGCTGTGGGTTGCAGGATGGGGCCTTCGTGGATTGACTTGTTTATCCAGCACATCACATGGATGCTTGCTCGGATTGGGATCTGAGAAAAGTGGAAATGAGCCTTGGGTGTCTATTATCATGTCACCAGTTTACTGGTATATAATTGATAATCAATGTTCATGGATTTAATATATCGCTTGGATTTAATGTTATGGATGATCAATGTATATTGATGATGCATGTTGTACGTCAGTAGGTCTGAGTAGAAAGACCAATAAGAGCGATCAAACTTCTTATAGTATGACCCCCAACATCGCAGTGTTTTTATTTTGTGTTGTAAAAGCTTTTCTCTTTGTATTTTGTCCACTATTTATTTTACACATTTTGTACAGGACAATAGCATAACCTGGGGATCAATGTCACATAGGGGCAGGGGTAGCTTGGTGGTTAAGATGTTGGGCTGCTGATCAGGAGGTCCCCGGTTCGAGCTACGACACCACCAGGCTGCCACTGTTGGTGCTCAGATACAATTGGCCATCAAGCTGGCAACCTGACCCCGTAAGTACTGCCACCGGAATTACAGATATATCTTCAGGGTGGAAAGTATGCGTCACCCGATGACACGTAGATGGACCCTTTCATCCTTCTTTCACAAGGTTACGTATTCTCTACTATGTGTATTGCTAACTTCCCAGCTTCTCCCGAGCTCACCAGTTTTTCTTTATGTTTTTTTTCTTTTCTTTTTACTCTAAGTGCTTGCTAATTTTCCTGCACTCAAGATGTCCGCTTTTGAGTATAAGTTTGTCTTCCTGCATCTTTTAAGTCACTTGATATGCCATATCTGTACATCGTTTTTCACGGCAAACATAAAACGGCTTGCGCAATCCAGTAAATCCTTTTTAAAGCAGCAGTACAAATTTTTTTTTTATACATTTTAAATATTGATAGCAGAATGTTTTATAAGCACCAACATTCTTTAATTAAGTACCTTATGTTCGTAAAACTCCATAACACAACAGTAGTAAGGTCAGCTTGTTTCAGCTGAAAAATTGAGTCAATTCAAATGAAACATATGTTATCACAGACCTTGCAAATGCAAATCATTTCATATCAGAATAGCCTCTGAAATAAACTTGTGCCTGGTTTTAATTCCTATCCTAAGCTAGAATGAAGACAAAGACTGTTTTGTGTAGCAAACGTCTATTCAAGTTAATTAAGTATCCAACCAGAAGGAAAAGACATGATATTATAACTTCTGACAAAGGCTGAGCCAATGTAACTATGAAGAAAACACGGGTTACAGAATGAGCGAGCACATCATAACACCTTTAGTATTTCATAACAAGCGAATGAACTTTGACCTTAGGGGCTCCATGAGCATTAATCTGTGATACACTGGACCTTCTTAATGAATAGATTTTTATTTCACTTCACAAAGTGTGTCCTGCCCATCCTATGTTTTTGGGAACATGGAACAGAAAAGGTCACGTGTAGTGTGTTCTGTGATATGAATGAGAGATGCACTCTACCTTGCTCATAAGTTACGAAACAATCTCTAAAACACTGTGTCCTCGGTTTTAGCTTGATGTACCATAGAATCAACAACCGCCTATTTTAACCTTGTTCTTGCTCTAGATTGTGTTTGTTAGCTGTGTGTAAATTCAAAATTGAGTGTTTCTTTGTCTTATCAGGGGATTCTGAGTAATTTGAGCTGCAGATGAAAAAAAGGCAGTCAAAGCCTTGTGAGGCCACTTCACCATGAGTCACTGCTGCTTCCTTATGAACAAACTCTAAGATTTTACTCTGGGATGTGCTGACAACTCCTTTACTCTTTCTATGAAAAGAGTAAGCTCATGGTCAGTTCATCTGAGATGTAATTTGTTACCTGAGAGGACCCACTGTGTGTGTAAGTACCTCTCCCTTTTCCAGTGGCGTATCATTACACAGAAACAATAGAAGTTCATAGAAGGAAGTGACGCAGACTTCAGAATCAGTTAGCCTCCAGCAGTTCATCAGATAGAATCAGGATATTAAATAATTGGTGCTCTTAGGGCTTGAAAAACAGTCAGTCTGTGTAAAGACAATTGAGGCAGCAGAAGTAATGAGGCTAATGGGCCTTACTGGCAAAGCTTAACGGGTTCAAAAATAACAGAACGTGCAGGTTATATAAAAGCTCCAAATGTGCTTTTCAAAGAGTTCTGAGCCAGTGTTTCACAAAAGAAGGATACCAACATCCACTGAGATATTACGTATATACTCATTACTGTAGATAGCCAGCAGAAATCAAGAAATAATGGCACGGTAAATGCTGCAATCAATTTTTTTAATCACAAACACAGCAATCTTCAGAGAAAGTGAGGTAAACTCATCCAGCAAGCTCATGGCTATTCTGTATTATTAATGGATTTTAAAAGTTGAGAGTCTGGCCAGTGCTGCATTGAACTATATTCATGCTGAGACATGAACCAATTACTTCATATAAATGGATGGGCCCTAGACCACAACTTGTTTATCTTCTTTGGTTGTAAAGAAGTTTGTGTTGCTCTAATTATTTCTCCATGAAATTATTACAATATGTGCAATTTGTTATTTTTGCTTCTTTTCCTATGCTACATATAATACTAATATATATATATATACCTATATACCTATAATTTCTGTTTTAATAATAAACAGAAATTATAGGCATTAGCTTTAATTTACATTAGTGTTAAATTGCACTTTATGTAACACACTTCTTTAATGTACTAGGGATGTACAGTGGTGCAGAGAGTGTAGGTGTCAGCTCACAGATCCATGATTCCTGCTTTGACCCTGGTATGACCCTGTGTATATGCATGACTGGTGTTCAATCCAGGGTGTGTGTATGTCTTGTGCTCAGGGTTTGTAGAACATGGTTTGGGCGTAAAGGTCTAATGCCTTCTAATACATGGACCTAATATCAGATAAAACAGAGTGAAACACTGCATCATCATGAAACATTATGTTGGGAATCATTAGCAAGTGGAAAACAATGTCATTACAGGGAACAAGACATCCCTTCCCAATTGAAGATAGGACAAGACTAAAATCACCAATAAGAACAGTAAAGGAGCTGTAGAGATTTTGGGCAAGGGCTGTTCATGCCCTTTATGTGGCAAACTCTTGTATTCTGCACGTTTGCACTAACAGGTACTGTAGGGTGGCTAGCCCTCGTGAAAATAAAATCAGCAACATTGATTCCCGAGCCCACATTGATTTTGCCATAACATATCCATACCATATGGCAAAATGTGTAATGGTGTGTATGTGTGTGTGTGTGTAATGAAACCAAGTGTAAAAGCTGTTTATGACCAACAGTGCTTATTATCATACCCATGGTAAAGCATAGTGGTGAGAGCATCATAATCGCTTATCTCCAACTGTGCCTGGGGGTATAGTCACAATAGGGGGTATCATGGATATACAAGAATTTTTTTTGTTTTTGTAAACAAAACCTGCAGCTTTCTGTATGACAGCGGAAGAAAGATTTTACCTCCCAGCATCATAACAACCTAAAGTGTAAATCCAAGTCAAAAAAGAAATATAAGGAATGGCTTCAGGAGAGGAAACTCAGACAGTTTGAGAGCTTAATGCCAGGCAAAGTGTGCTTGAACACAGCATGATTTAAGAAGTGCGTACATTTGTGTAGCCGGGTTTTCTTTAAAAGGTTTTTTTTTTTTTTTTAGTTTTTTTTAGTTTTTCTGTATTCCAGTCACTTTGTTCCACTTGGGTAAGATTAAAGTAGTTATTCACAAGGTGTTTATGGGGAGTGTGTGCCCCTTAAAGCTCAGAGCACTTTAGGCATTGTTCTTTTTGCTGTTTTTTTTTAAAATAAACATAGACTGTGTAGGGCTCAGGATTGTGCAGTATAGAGTGCAGCAATATGGAGGCAATATGAAGAATGAATTTTAGTTCATTTTAATCAACTAGCCAAACACTGAGCAAAACAAAAAATGGGTGACAAAGGCAAAGAAATAGCACAGATATACATGGTTGTGTGTTTTTATTGTTTTCAGTTGTTTCTATCACCCCCCTCCCCCCCCAAAAAAAATAAAAATAAATAAATAAATAATATGCTCATTTTGAGAGTTCTACATTATTACGATGCCATTTCCATATTCCTTTAGTGGTAACATTTTTACTCACTCACTCATCGTCTATACCGCTTTATCCTGTGTTCAGGGTCGCAGAGGGCCTGGAGCCTATCCCAGGAGACTACCTGGACAGGGTGGTAACAATTTTAATTTAATTCAATTTTATTTGTATAGCACTTAACAATGGTCATTGTCGCAAAATTATGGAAATTTGTATGAAATATGAGGGAATGTGTATGAATCTAAATAATCATTGTCCCTGATGAGCAAGCCGAGGGTGACAGTGGCAAGAAAAATTCCCTGAGATGGCAATAGGAAGAAACCTTAAGAGGAACCAGACTCAACAGGGAACTCAACCTCATTTAAGTGATAATGGATAGCAGAAATAGTTTTGCAGTTATACTGTGTGTAAGGCAGCCGGAAGTTCAGTTGATGTCTTTAAGTTATTATGGAGTCCAGTTCATTATTGGAGGCTTAGGTAGACTTTATGAAAATCCGGTCCTGAACTATTGAGCGACTGCAGTCACGAGTCCTCAGAGAGCAGCTGCCTGCATCAGCCGAGAGCAGGACCGTCTTCATGGTAAAGTGGAATCGTCCTCAGTCACCACACACATCCCAAGCAGACAATAAGGGGCCTCCATGCGACAAGATTTTTACCCTTTATAAAATTAATTATAAGTTTCGTTCTACCTGATATAGATATTTTAAAAAAAACACACAGTTGGAAATACACAGCTGGAAGTCTGAAGCCTCTCCATTAACACACACTGGCAAGGCTTCCATATAAGCACCTTGTTGTTGTTTTTTTAATCGTTATTGACCTGGTGGAAGGTGTTTTTCACTTTATCATCCTGTGCCCTGTACTAAAGAAAACTAATTGTCTTTCAAATACAAAAAAGGACATTTTTAAATTTTAATAAGTATGCAACTTGGGGTGCTTCAACCAAGCAGAATACAAAATACAGGGCACCAACTATGCAAATAGATTCATCTATCACACACAGTGTAATTTTCTCGAACTGAAAGCTTTAGGAATAATAAGCTTGTGTACAAATTATACACTTGAAGTTAAGGTAGAAAACTGTTTCTGTAACTGGAAGATTATTAATTTTCCTCTCTGTATTTAAGTCTCGGTATGCAGTATTACTACAGTGAGGCTGGTTTAATATTAAACATACGCCACATGTTTAAACTATCCAATGGTATTAACATTTATAGAGAGACAGTGAAGAGTTATCTTATTATTACACAAAAGGACAGACTGCACAAAGCACGTTCAGCAATCTTTTGCCTGATATTAAATTTTGAACAGTTTTTCGTCACACATCACTGACTTTAATCAGCAGTATACTTGGTGTCATTGTGTATACAGTACATGTAACAAGTTTCTCTCTCTTTTTGGGCCAAATAATAGCTCCCTATTTTGCACGTGACACCATTTGCACAATTTTATTTTGGAGGGGGAAAAAAACAAGACTGTATACAGAATGTCTCATATTGCAAATGCATAAAGCATTTTCACATCGGAGCTTAAAAGTGTTTTAACTACCAGATTAAAAACGTACATACTGTATAGGTTGTTTTTAATGTTCAAACCTGTTATCTTGCTAAATATACTTTGATGTAAAGACCTTGTTAAAACATAAATTTATGATGATGATGATGATGATTATTATTAGATAATCTTTATTTCAAACCTCTACATACAGAACATGTGTTAAAATATTCACTATAGCAATTGAGACATCACCGCTGAAGAGGAAAGTAAGCAAGGACAATTTAGAGTTAGTACATTGTAAATGCAATCTTTCTACTACGTTTGGCATTGTTCCTCTGTGGCAGGTTAAACACGGGGTGCTAGACTTTTGTTTTTGGATTACAAATTTATAAAATGTTAAATCTAGCTTCCAACGTAATAATATATAAACTTTATGAGTTATGTATATTGGGTTTTACATTTTAAGGTAAAGATGATGACATTCTAAGAAAATCAAGTCTGGTAGCCCAGGTGTCTGAGACATTATCCTTTTGTCTTTATGTACTTCCTGACCACTGGGTAGGGTCCCAAGGTAACTGTGATTGCTAATCTCAAGGCCAGTGTGTTTGAATCTCTTTTAGTGCTTTCAGCTATATATACAGTATAGCTTTGTACATCATTAATGCGGTGGGGGACATGCACCAAAAACATGCAGAAAAGATTATTGTTTAAGCAATTATCAGATTATTTGTTTTAGCTTGAAAAAGAATAACCCTGGAATATATGCATGCAAGTGGGAAACCATTTCTTTTCATCTTCCTGGCCATTAAACAGATTAAGTGTAGGTTTGCATGCACCATAACATATCACTCTTTGGATGTACAAGCTGTACAGTTTAATTAATTAGAGATAAACCATTTAGTTATTAGATAGATCAGTCTGCTACACATAGGACATGGGGAAAAGGGGAATTTTTGTCAACAATGTTTGTGGTTATTCAGTGTAATGTACAGTTCTGTCTAATACCATCTGTTAGTATTGGACATGACTGTTGCTGTTTATGCCAGGTTGAGGACAGCTGGTTTGTGAAGAGGGAGGAGGCAACTTCTTGTATACATATTCTTTCTAATATTACTGCATTTTATATACATATACTGCAAATATACTAATTTAAGCAATTATGACAATTACTATACTACCATTTGTTACTTGGTAATCAAGTAGTACTATATAGTACTGTGCAAAAGTCTTGAGTTACCCCTCATTTATTTATATTTTGCTTCCAAAGAGCTGGACCTACTTGTATTTTAATATAGTCTTGAGGAATATTTCTCCAGACTTCCTGAAGGACTTGTTTGGCTCTCATTTTTGACAAGTCTTTGGCATTACTTTTCAGTCCCATCCCTGTACTTAACCAGTTCCAGAAGAATGTTTTTTATTTGTTAAGCCACACCGTGACCTATGAATCATTCAAGCATTTAAAAAAAAAAAAAAACATCTAGCTGAAGGCATGAACCAGTGAGAAACGGGTGCAGATGATGACAGATGATCAGGCCTGTGGTTAGTATACTTTTGATGCTGAATGCTGAGTGGTTGGAACAGATGAGAGGGGAAATGAGGTTGCTGCTGAGGTTGTTACATAAACAACCAATAAACAACCAATTGTATTTTTAGATGCAGAGCGTGGGATGATAAGTGCTTTTAGATAGGCAGGCACTAGTTTGTTTTTGGCTTCATAGGCAAGCATCATGATTTTAAATCAGATAGCCATTAGAAGACAGTAATGGAGGTTGGAAGCTTGGGAGTCTAAAGTTGTGCAGCTATGTTCTGGATCATTTAACAAAGGTCAAATGACCGCAGACCTGCAGGAAGTGAATCGCAGTAGTCTGGACTTGAAATGACAGGAGACTGAACATGCACCTGAGTGACCTCTGTAAATAGAAGTGGCCAGGTCCTAATAATGCTGTAAAGTAGAAAAAGCTTAGAGATGTATAGCAAGAAGAAAAGCTGGTTGTCTATGGTTACACCAAGGTTTCATAAAGTAACAGATGTTGAGATTTGAGCTGTCCAGGGAGATCACATAATCTTCACATAGAGATGCATCATCACCAGGGATGTACAACAATGTTTCAGCTAATTTGCTCCTCCCCATAGTAAGACATTCAGGCAGACATTTTAAGATCTATGTGTAAGTACTGTATGGGAGGAAAGGAGATAATTTGTGCATCATCAGCATAGCAGTGGTATGAAATCTTAAGTGAGGATATGATCTCACCAAGAACAGAAGAGGACCTAGCACATAGCCCTGTTGGACACCATTGGAGAGCTGGTATAGAGCAGATCTACAGTATATTGCCTCTATGTCAACTATTTAAGCATCACACACATCACCTCACATCACAGCTACTGGTTATATGAGCTTAAGCGGCAGTGTTAAGCCTGAATGAGCTATGCTTGTGTCAGGTTTTCAATGAGCAGTACGTATATTTCATTATTTCTTTATTTTTAAACTCTTTTATGGGATTTTTGTGTCTTCAGAAAATCTTTCTTCATATTGTATAGACAAATTTGTTGTTTAAAGTGCCCTTATTATGCGTTTTCAAATATGATCTTTCATGCAGTGTGTTGTAGCTGTATGTGAACATAAACTATCTGCAAAGTTGTGACGCCGACAGTGCACAATAAATGAAGTTTTTGTCTATTAAAAAAAAGAGTCGGCTCACATTCGCCTAAACGAGTCGTTAGCA
>JAQMYL010000036.1:10723455-10740540 GCA_030014365.1 Clarias pachynema
GGGCTCACGGAAAGGAGGGGTTTAGACAGACTGAATCTTCGAACTGCTTCACACGAGTCGTTTACGAATCATTTACAGTAGAAATGGGGTAAAATTAAATCTATTTTTGGAGAAAACTAAAGTGTTTTTTGACCTTGCATTCATGTAAACCTGTTTTAAGAGACTCAAAGCAATATTAGCAACCTTTAAAATGGCATAATAGGGGCACTTTAATATGCAAAGGAATATGTGACCCATGATATCAAGTCGGTTATGAAGTAATGGCCAATAGAGTGCAGTAGGTGAAATGTATCCAATCTTCAATTTTAGGCAAAGATTGATAAAAATCTTATCTTCCTGATCCTTAATCATAATTGAAACATTTTTAATCCTAAACATTCTGTTAAACCACTTTTATTGGTAGGATCGATCTCCTGGTGTCAAAATTAGATTGATGCTCATTCTTGTAAAATTCTAAAATTAGGATTTTGACGAATTTTCCCAAGGCCCAGCCCACAAACAAACTCCCCCTGACCATATCTCGGCAACCGGACTGGATACATTATTAAACTCGCTATCACAATGGAGCTTATTGAACCAGGAATCTGAAAATATGCATAATTCAAATAACCCAAAATTAATCTTAATTCCTGATTGGATGTGATGCGTCACATACAGTATAACCAATCAATGAATTAATAGATTAATCAATGAGACCATCTAACTTTGAGCATACATTAAATGATATTTCCACACTGGGTAAGAGAGAATGTGTTAAAGTGCTTGAGTATGGCACAGCCAATCAGAGTTTACAACCACCGTTTTATAAATAGATCCTTATTTTTGCTTCCCTGAAGTTTGCAGTATCCCTATTTTCAGAATTTCCAGCAGTCATTGTGTGTACCAGGCTGAGTACAGCAATTTTGACAGCTTGTAATATTAGTCTCAGAGCATGCATTGTGCATGTTCAGGTCAGAAAAAAACAGCTCAGCAGCTTTTGATAGGAGAGTGCAGCCTATTAAATTGAGTGCAGACCATATTTACTATATTAATACGTATATGTAAAAATGACTGAGGTGACATTTTCTTGGACCCTTTTCAATCTTACTGTGTATCCCTAGGCATGTTTAAAGGATAACATGGAATGGGAGAACCTTTTTGTAACAATTACTTTGAACTGTCTATAGCACAGTATTTGTGACATTGCACAGCTCAATTCATGTACACACACCCTCAGAGGAAGACTTACGAAAGTGGATTACATGAGAGCGATCTTACCCTGTGGAGCTTTTCAGAAACACAGAAAGGTTTAGTGATTCATTCCTGTACATGGAGCGGTTGAGGATGGACGACAGGTTCTTGGATGAACTACTGCACAGCATTGTGCAAGGACGTGGCCTAACATCTGTCTCTGTAGGCTTCATTAAGAGCTCCCTTTTTGTTTCACCGGAAGCCGTAGCTCACTTCTCCTCGCTGTCTCGGTGCTACACGCACACACACACACGCACACACATACTCACACACACACCTAATGGTTTGGTGTCGTGAACCCAGATAATTTATGGTGTGTGCAGCATCAAAGTCATTTAACATGATTTCTCTTTAAGGTGGAGCATCAGTGTGGCTTACGGAAACCACTGTCCCTGAAGCAGCTCTGAAGATTCAGCTATAAGCCATTATCCATTCTTCCTTACATAATCCTGTCACTACATCCTGACTAAACACTGACCAAGCAGCAGGCACTGCTTACAGCCAAGTGACAAATTAAAGAAAAAAAACTAATGTTAAGTGTCTTATTAAGATGTTCAGCCTTCGCAAGCAACCAATGATCTTAACATGTCTCAGAATGAACAGCATTCATCCAAAAGATATTCTCTCATAGAACGTCAGTCCAAAGATCTCGTAAATACGAAGGTTATAGAATATGATTTGCATAATTTTCATACTTGTCGAATATTCATTGTGACATCTAGGCACGTAGAACAAGACAGAGGCATCCTAGAAGACACCAACACAGAAAAAAAAATGTAAATCTTTCCTGAGATTTTCCTGAGATCAGTCAGAAAAACTTTGTATTGATTTTGAGTGACAGTTCCTAAATAAATAATCTAGCATGGAACAACTTAAAGCCAGGAGCTACAGTGCCTTGCAAAAGTATGTTTTGTTACATTATAACCTGTTCATTTTTTATTTGGATTTTATGTGATGGATCTGCACAAACTAGTGACATGAGGAAAAAATATCTATATATTTTTTTAAATTAAACATCTGAAAATTGGAATGTGCATATATATTCATCCCCTTTGCTATGAAGCGCCTCAAACGTTCTAGTGCGGGGGTAGGCAGGTTTGGTCCTAGAGAGCCGCAATCCTGCAGTGTTCAGCTTCAACCCTAATCAAACACACCTGAACAAGCTAATTAAGGTCTTCAGGATAGCTAAGGCTATGTTTTTTCACGGTTGCAGCTGAACTCAGCAGGACTGAACTTGCCTACCCCTGTTCTAGTGCAACCAATTACCTTCAGAAGTCACAAAATTGGCTAGAGAGAGCTGATTGGCCGAACTCTCTCAGAGGGGAGGGATGAGAGGTACTTAGTATTAATCACGGCTCTACAGCCAATCAGGGGCGTCTGTGAGCTCACACAAGCGGAAGGAGCGGATAGCGCTGTCCTCCGAGTGTGTTACGCCGCCCCTAACGGTGTGTGAGCGAGCAGTTCGAAAAGATGCGGTCGGCTGGAGTCACATGGTTCGGAGGAAACACGTGATAGTCTTTGACCCTCCCGGCTGAATGGTAGTAGTAGCCTTAATGTGGGAGCCTCCTATTGACGGGGAGGAATTGGACCCGACTAAATTAGGGAGAAAATCGGGAAGGAAAAAAAAAAAAAAAGAATTCACATAATTAGTGAAATGAAGTCCGCCTGTGTGCAATCTAAGTGTCACATGATTTGTCAGTATAAACACACCTTTTCTGAAAGGCCCCAGAGGCTGCAACCACACTAGGCAAAGTGAAACATGGTGGTGGGATGTTTTTCAGCAGGAGGGACTGGGAAACTGATCCGAGTCAAGGAAAAGATGGATGGTGCTAAATACAGGGATACAAGTGGAAAGCATTCAACATGAATGAGCTAGAGCAAGGTGTAGCAAGCCTATCCAAAGCGTCTTGCAGCAGTAATAGCCACAAATATGGCTCATTAAAGTACTGAATTTAGTGGGGTGAATAGTTATGCACGCTGAAGTTTTCTGTTATTTTGTCCTATTTGTTGTTTGCTCCTCAATAATAATTTTTAAAAATCACATCTTCAAAGTTGTAGGCATGTTCTGTAACTGAAATAATGCAAACCTTAAAACAATCCTTTTTATTTCCAGGTTGTGATGCAACAAAACATGAAAAATGCCAAGGGGTTGAATAGTTTTGCAAGGCACTGTATGTACAAGCACCTGATTTATTTATTTTTTTCAGTCCACACACAGAATGAACAGCTATTGGATCATTTGGAGAAATTCTCTAAATTTCTTAAATGAATAAATTCTTTCTCCAGAATTGATTGCTTTTCCTTTATGTTCAAACGCTACATCAAGCGAATGCATGGAAATCTATTGCGATGTACCTGGCTAACATGATTTGTTGATGGTTCATTTAGATTATTAAAATGATCAGCATGTACATTATACTTCAAAAGAACAGAAGTCCTGCAGTTACAGTACCGTCACAAATTTGGATTTATTGTCTACATTTTAGAATAATTATTTTTATTTTTTTTCAAAACTGAGAAATAACATATTGGCATTAGATAAATTATTAACAACAACAAAAACACCAGTTAATTGTTTTTTTTTAAGACACGAAGGTTAGCTGATCTGGAATAGTTCTTTGAAAGGAAAGTATTGTGTCAAGTGCATTTGCAAAACCCATCAGCATCATGATGAAACTGGCTCTTATGAAGACCTTCCGAAAGCAAGACCAAAACGTACCTCTGCTGCAGAGGAGGACTTCATTTAGAGTTAAAAATCTTAAAAATCACAAACAAACAGCACTTCAGATTAGAGCCATTATGAAGGCTTTCCAGAGCATAAGTAACAGACACATCTCAATATCAACTGTTTAAAGGAGATTATTGCATATTTTGGACACCTTCAGCATTGTTTTACAATGTAGAAAGAAATATAATTAGGAAAGATATATAAGATAAACTTTTTATATAAACGTTTTACCTAATATGATCATATACAAATATGAATTATGCAAAGATTCAAATAAACATCTAACAGTAGGCTAACACGTTGTAAAAATATTGAGGGCATGAGGAATTCATGAATAGTCATATTTGTTCTAATCACATTAATTTGCCATCTCTGCACATTTTGTCTCAGTTAAGCATTTTATAATCCACCCACTTTGATACCACAGAAGTACACAACAGCTCCTGTTCATAATGTTAGAGAAGCAACTCGACTCACTTTGTTTGTATATCCCTTTTAACAATAAACATTGTCATAAGGCAGCAGGTCAAAGGGAGGAAAATGAATTATTCATATATAAATTGCTCACAAAATTGCATGCAGTACTCTGGTACAAAAGAAATGAATCATGGACTATTCATGAGCATTTAAGAATGGAATAAAACATGATGGCGCATGCTGTTATAGAAAAAAAATCAACAGCGAGGAGATAGAGATATGTTGCCATTTTATATAGCAGGATGGCACAAGGTGTGTTAGTCTCCTTATATCAAAGCATATCTGGCTATTTCAATTAGTAATTTATGGAAGAATAAGATGGCATAGTCTTAATGAAGCATATACTTCATATGTACTATATATATATATATATATGCTTCATAAAGGCTATACCATCTTATTCTTATTATAATAATAATAATAATAATAATAATAATAATAATAATAATGTTCTTATTATTATTATCTCTAAACTATTATATTATATATATATAATTTTAAAAAATCTGTTTAGGTTCAGCATCCACTGTGCAAGTCTCTGTGTTAACTTAAATTCAACAAATTGATCCATACTGTTTTCTGCTGTACTCTTGTTGTACAACAACATCATACATATCACATCATGTTGAGAAAGCAAACATTGTCTGTACTACATTTACAGCATTTAGCAGATGCCCTTATCTATAGTGACTTCTATCTGCCCTACACATACAGTATAGATGCTTCCCCCATTCAAACCATTGATACTTACTGACATCCAGGACTGGAATGATACACAAACCTAAGGTGGTAAATTAAATATCTAGAGAAAGACATTGACTTTATGTGAGATTATGAATACATTCAATAAAAAGGAAAACATGTCACTTTGAGTTTAATTTTTAACCCAGTTTAATTATTTTGAGGGAACTTTACTTAAGATTGATCTGTGTGGTTAGCACTGTGGCCTCGCTCCTCCAGGGTCAAGGTTTCAATTCCCATCTTGTGTCTGCGTACGTGGAGTTTGCACGTACTACCCGTGTTTGGTTGGTTTCCTCCAGGTACTCTGGTTTCTTCTCACGGTCCAAATACATGCAGTTTATGTCCATAGTGTGTGTTTGAGTGAGTGTGTGTGTGCTTGTGTATCCTTTAATGAACGGGATGCCAGTCCAGAATAAGCGGTATAGAGAATGAGTAAGGGAGTGAGTGAGTGATCCATACTGAAAGCACTGGTTCTATAGATTTCTAAGACATGTTCTGTGTGAGAAAAATATATATTTTTTGTCATTTCAATTCTTACAATATTTAAACCTAATTAAAATCCAACTTTAAGTCATTGTAAGTATACGCAGATGTGTAGGTTAAAAAATGAAATCAATAAAAAACAATGTCAGCCTTAAAAAAAAAAAAAAAAAAGTAGGTGTGTGGTACAGAAAAGTAATAATACCTTCCACTATTCAATTATGTTTCTCCAAATCTGTACTGAGTTAAAGCAGATGCTGTATTAATAAGAAGCAGAGATATGCCATGCACTCTGGTAGACTTTGTATCTGAGGATCGTCGGTGAAACCCAACACTTAATATCTTTGTTTCCATTGTCTTAGTTTTTCTTGATTTCCTTTTAGTTTAGTTTCTTTAAGTTAAAATGGTCTTCACAGTGAGTGACTTGGTTTTTCAGTGTGCATATAATTTGTTTTCTACAGTAGAATAAAAGGTCGGTTTTCGGATCAATTTGATACTCTTACATAACCAGCCTGTGAATCAGCCAGACTCCTATTCCAGGGGTGATGGCTGAGTTCAGAAATGACTGACTTTCTACAGTTGAACTCTCAATCTATTAATGTAAAGCCTGGGGATGTGATAATAATGTTTACATTGCTGCTCCGGCCCCTGCTTCAGCAGACAGAGTGATGTGTGTGAGGAAAGTGTGTGTGTGATGGGCAACATTAGAGAATAATCACCGTAGGAAGATATATTGGAATAACTGAACATTTCTGTCCTGACAAAAGTCATTGTTGATTTCCCTGTTGTAGGGGAAAGACTCTAGGGCTGCAGATAAGGCCGTTGCCATGGTCCTGAAGGAGATACCCAATAAGGCGTCCCCAGAAGGCAAACCTCTCCTCACGGTGACCAACAAGGTGGGCAGATCTATCGCAGCAACCCTGAGGGTCAAAGACCTTGCCCATTTGGATTGGCTTTAACCAATGGCAAGGCTTTGACCATCCCATTTGTATTTGTAAGCTCTACTTTAAAGCCTTTAAACTCATAGTATCTGTCTCCCATCAAAAACTCACTGAATTCCCACATGCTGTTTTTATTTCATTCTGAGCTGCTCTATGGGGTTTAAAGCGGAGCTCTTTAGTATACTTACATGTACGTTATCCTTAGCTGCAGAAAGGGGACTAAGTGGATGGGTTTAAGTAGACATTAGTCGTAGTTAACCTAATTCAACTAAGCACTTTGTCACAAGGTGACAGCCCTGTTCCATAATATAAGCGGTGCAATGAAATAAAAGGAGAAATAATTCACAGAGTAGTACTTCACTGCCTGCCATAATGGGTTTTTTACACCTCATAAGCAGCTAACCTTGGCCTCTGTTTCATTCTATAGATGTGTGTGTGTGTGTAACCGCATGAAATTCTTTTCCAACTTACTTAGATGTATACGCAGTCTCTCTTGTATATGTGTGTTACTGTGAGTTCTTTGCTTCTCTGTGCCTGGTCTGGGTCTAGCCAATACCACTCTTGGCTTGCTTGTGTGTTTCCTGTGTGTTTCAGTCATTTGCTTTGTGAAATGCTTTTTAAACTTCTTATGTGTGTGCATGTAGGCGTGTGTGCAGTGCTCTTTTAGGTGTAAAATCTGTTCAATTTGTGCAATTTTGATGTTTAATTGAGTGGAGTGCACTATTAATGATTTATGGTATTTTAGTGTGTGCACATTACATATTTTAAAATGTGTGTATGTGGTAATTGAATGTTTAACATGTGTAACAACATATTGCCTTTTCCACATGTAGTCAATGAAAGAGATTAAATTATTCTTGAGAATAACGGAGGCTTTGTAAGTGCTTTAAGTTTAATCCTGGTTACATATAAGAAAATATAGACTTGATGTCAGTCTATATATATATATATATATATATATAGACTGACATCAAGTCTATATTTTCTTAAAACACTAAATGAAACATGGTCAAGCAACGCTGGATTTTTGACTTTGTTAAAAAGTCAATAGACATGTTGACCTTCAAAGAATCAATACAGAACAGACAAGGTTTATTTGTCATGAGTGTTATATCTGAAGGTGTCGTTTGCAAATTCCTTTTCCCTCAAACAAATTCAATTAGACCTGTAAAACAGGAGGAATACTGAATAGTTCAGTTTTGTTTTAAAGATAGGAAAATTCAGGTACTGTAGTTTCATTTTTACTATTGGGAAAAAAAGGTAATTTTTATTTTTCGGAAAACCTGCTTTGCTAAAATATAATAGTAATGCATTATAGGAAGTAAATTCCTGCTGTTATCTAAAGCAGTGTAATAATTGTCTCCTTAACCCCCTCTCCTGCCCTGCTGTCCCCGTCTCTGTCCCTCAAGACTCCTGCCAGCTTCACTGCTCCTGGTTTCCCCTGACAACAATATCTTAGAGATGGCAATAGGAACCACACTCAAGTGACACAATTAGCTGAGCTTTTCCATTACATAATTCTGGATTTACCCTCCAGCATGTGTAAACAAAGGAAAAGAATACTTTGCAGGGAATGAGGCAAAAAGGCACAAAATGCCCTCATAGCCCTCATGAAAATGCCTTCTTAGGAGAAGGAGTCATGACAAGTTCTTATAATTATTATGAGTGTTCAAGCTAAAATTATTCATATGTTTTTGTTGGGAAACATAGATAATTAAGTGGCCTTTTACTTCCAGCAAGATTTTGCAGTAGGTGGAAAATGTAAGCAGTATCATTATGCATTTTATGAGACCCAATGGCGGTTAGGACTGTGAAAGGACACGGCAAGACACAACATCAAGAGAATGCTTCTGGTGTAATTCCAGAAGGGTAAAATTATTCAGGACTAATTAGCCCATCCTGATTAAATACTTAAGAATATGACCTTGATGCCCCCCCCATTCTTTGTGAATCTTTTTAGTGCTAGCTCATATCAGGGTGTGTTGTGGCATTCAACATATAACCCCCTTATTATTTACATTCAAGATAAATATTAGCTCATGTTGTTCATCTTTAGTCATGTTTTTTACACAATAGAGTCAGGATGTTTTTAGAATGGGGTGAGAGATACAGAGCACAATGAAATATGTGATATGTGTGCAGTAGCATCCTAAAGAGTTAACGCATTGTCTAGACTATTTTAAACAACATGGAAACCCATGTACTGTATAAACGTACATTATACTAAAATACACTTGGTCAAAATAATTACTTTTTTCGAAATAGTCTGGAGAATTATATTTTTTGAATTTATCATGATTTGTGTAAACATCTCTGCTAAGTATATTTAAGTTCCTGCCCCATACCAGGATTTAAGAAATAAAGAAAATTTTTTTTTTCTTCTCGTTATATAGAATTTGAAGTTAAGCAACCACCAGGGTAGATAACTAACTGCTGATTCAATGACACAATAAACCATAACCAAATAGCAGTATTTTTTTCAAATTGAGCTAAGGCTTGAAGTTATTTTCGTTTATTTACTAGTATGGACCTTGTCCCGTTAATTGCACACATTGCAGTCAATGTTGCCCATCCTTTTATATTCATATTTAGTGCAGACTGGTATAAATCAAATACAAAGAGGAAAAAAAAGCCTAATTATACAGCATAGTTTCTCTCCTTTAATTCTGCTGGATGGATTTAGGATACAGGGGCATTCATAAATAGTAGGGATTTATCCGTGAAACCTCCATCTGCTACAACTATGCTAACACACAGCATGGTTCATAAAATTCCCCCACATAAATCTATCCCGTTAAATGATTTTGCTTGTTGAAGAGGTCATCATTTTATTTTCACAGCATGGTGATATACTGTATATAATTTGTTTACAACAGGTCCACAAAACCCTAAGAGACATATGAAACATCTCTGTAGCTTTCTCTCCTAAGTGTTTTAACTGTTCTCCAGCAGCAAAGCCCTACTAGAAATGCCAGCGGCATGCTACTAAAAATATGCCATCAACAGGGTATTACTGATATGCAATTTATTACTGTAGTTTGTAATAGCAGCATGTAGTTTGAGATGTGTCCACACACAGAAACTACCCCAACAGCCTTAAGTGACTGCAAATGTATGAAATGAAATTATCTATAAAATAACACTTAATAAATCACAGGAATTTATTATCATGTTAAAGTGTTACGTGTCGTCAACAGAATTAGCAAATTCTCCATTTAAAAGTCTCATGGACATACTTGCTGGTTAAATGCCTGTCCCTTGTCTGGGTTTGCCAGCCAAGCTGTTTTTCTCTCATTCTCACTGGGACTGTAACAACAAACAGGTTTGAATATCTGTCTGATGCATACTTTAATGATGTTTTAATGTTGAAAATATTTACAGTTCAGTTTAATTAATCTTGTTACTCATCCATGAACTGACATCATGTAACATGACCACCTGGGATGCACGGCATGTGTAAATTGATGCACTAAATAAAATCCTAATACAAATTGTTTACACCAGAATCAGAATCAAATTTCATTTCAGATTTCAAACATGCCGACCACAAATATACATATTTAAGGCCTCTCTACATACTCACTCATTGCAAAGTATACACTCTGTGTGGTCAATAACAGTCATTACCAAGCATTATGATTGTTGATTTTCTCTAGTTTTGATGCTTTTACTAGTTTTCTCGTCTCGCTCTTGCCCATCCTGGTTCATGTACTTTACTGACAGCCTGACCTTGTCTGCACCCTTGCCCTGATCCTGATTCATATATTCATATGATTCATATACCTGCACTTCAGGACAGAATACTTCACCAGCTCCTGAATGCAGCGGGTGAATTCGATTGCCTCCAAGCATTAGCAGCACAGGGGCACATCATCTGACAACAACATTATCAAAGTGCTGCCAAATTCACACTCAACATCCTCCCACTGGCGGTTGGCAGCTGCTGGAAAGAGCCAGCGGGCTTAACACTGACTTGTTGACTGAACTCTCATGCTGTGATGACCCGGTACCTTTTGACATACTTATTGACATGTCCATCCACCTAGATACCCTGCTCAAGGAAAGAAGTGTATTGAAAAGAATGCCCCACCAGTTCTGAAGGGCTAGACCGCAGAACTTTGGGAACTTTGAGAACAGCTCCACCACATTAAAGTGAAGAGAGCCAGAGGCAGCATCCGGAAAAATGAATTCAGATTGCGGACTCAGGGAATTTATCCTTTGTTAAAGCACAGATCTACTAAGATGAAGCTGAAAACTTGGTACTACTGTGGTCTAGACCACCATAGAATGCCCAGAATCCCAAGTCTATGTGGATACTTCCCAGGAATCATACAAATTTTGTAAGGTGTTTAGCAAAGCCAAGGACATACTGTAGGGCTCCTGCCATGCACATTTTACTACTAATGTCCAAAGAAACACAATCCATTGAGGAATACATCAACCACTGACCTCACCAGTCTCCAGTGGGATTTTTTTTATGGAAAAAAGAGAGTGGCTTATAGCCATGCATAGACTGTCACTGTTTGAATCATGTCACATTTGAGTGTCATTCTCCCCTGACCCTGGTTCTTACAGCTCTTGAATAGTAAAAGGAGGCATCAGAAAATAATTTTTATGCCTTCTCCTTTCTGAGACAACCTCATCACGTGAGTTCATACCTCTTAAGACACAGGACACCCGAACACTCACAGAACCCTATAACTGATACAAGGTAAATACTGGTGGCCAAACATATTTCAGAACCTCCTCACAATTGTTCCATCCATGCCCAAAAGACCATGGTAAAACCTAGCTTTAGATTTCATCTCTTATCTTCCCAAATTACAGTGCAACACAGTCATCATGGTGATTGTCAACAGACTTTTTAGGTCCCTGTGCTTAATATTTTTCCTGAGCATTCCATCAAACTTTGAGACTGCAAAATTGATCTTTGATCATGTTTTTAGGTACTTTGCATCCCGGAAGATATAGCAAGTGACCGGGAGCTCAATTCACATATGGAATCCTGGAGCAATTCATGAAAAAAAAACTTTACATCTGGGTATCATTCACTAGCTAATGGGCAAATCACGATAGGGTACGTTGTGCACACCTTCTGTTCCAATAACAAGGAGGATTGGGTACAGTTCCTTCACTGAGTAAAATATGTGCAGAATTTCAGCAACCAAGCTTACTCAATTCCAGTACATCCTGGGGTACCTGCTAACTTGGTTTCTATGGAATGGCAGCACAACAGACACATTGGCAGTAGATAGCTGGTCCAAGAGGAGTAAACAACTGTGAATGCAAGCTCACCAACATCAAGAGCAAACTACATAACTACCAAGAAATTTGAGAACAGATTTTGGGTAGAAATCTGCAAACCTAGAGATTGGGTTTGGATTTCCAGTAGAGACCTGTGCATCAAAAGGTTGCAAAAAACTGGCACTACACAATGTCAGCCCTTTCAAAATATTGCAGTATATCAGCAATGTCACCTACAAGCTCAAACTCCTACTGTATGCCACAGTTATCTGGCCCTCTCTGTCCACATCCCTTGCCTTAAGCCAGTCAAGCAATATCTACGGCAGAGTCAGCGTCAAACTTCATTTCCCAGAGTACAACCTGGCCTAGAAACATGGCCATTGAGGACTATAATCCACAACACTTACAGTATCTCTCACATTGACTTATACTTGGTCTCTGATAAAAAGCACAGTCACATAGCCACTGTATTTAAGGACACTCATTCATTCATGCACACTCACCTATTGCGATGTATGCGCTGTCTTGTTTATTTCATTCATTATTAAGCCTCTTTATAATTGATTTGTTTCTTTGGCTTTTGAACCTGTTTTTGGAAGTATTGACTTGCTTGCTCATGCCCTACCTTATATATTTGATCGCCTGACCCTTGTCTGTACCCTTATCCTGATCCTGTTTGACCTTGTTTGTCTTGTTTGGGAGTTTGGATTAAGACAAAAATAATAAGTTACTAGGCTTACTATTTTTACATATTAGCTGCACAATGGTTTAGTGGTTAGCACTGTTGACCTGCGCCTCCAGTGTCTGGGGTTAATTCACGTCTCTGGGGCTGTGTGTACAGTATGGAGTGTGCATGTTCTCCCTGTGCATTATGGGGTTTCCTCCCACAGTCCAAAAACACAGTCCCAAATTGCCTGTAGTGTGTGAATGTTGACCCAGTGGTCCCACCATGGTTGTAAAATGGGAATAAATACAATGGTAATCACCATTGGCCCCCACAGTCCCTAGTTGGACAGCAAAGGTTCCTCAATGGACTGATCTAATATTGCTGTCAATGGACAGGAGATTTAAATTAAAGTTTCTGTTTAGGAAAAAGTAGGGATGTGTCTGTATTTGTTTTCATTTCTCAAACCGATATGAAGTCCTGGTTTCATTCTTTCACAGTCCCAAATGTTAGATAGAAAAAACTACTAGCTCAATGGGATATAGGAGGATCCCCAATGGAATAAGTTTTTATAGGCTTAAATTTTTCATGCTCACATTTGTTTCTGGAACACACTAGGACACATGTCTTCCTGTTTCTGTTAAGCTGAGCTACAGAGCATGTGAAGTTGATCAAACGCTGCATATGAGTTAATGCCTAACCATCTGGTAGACACTGGATGTCCAAGACATATTTCTGTCTGCAGTGTAACAGTATAACACAAACATAGTCGATTGATGCAGCTATGAATAAAGCTCTTGGTTTAAATGAGAAGCTGCAGCTGCATACAGTGGAAATATAACCACAAAAAGCACAAAAGTCCAACATGGCAAAAAGGTACTGTCCAGGCTCCTTAAACATTGGACTCATTAAACACCTTGTGAAGGAGGAAAAGTGTGAATTTAATGTGCTCAATTTGGCATTTCTGCATTTTTGAGGATCTTTATTGACCCCGAACTGGCCAGTCCTCACCACAATCATAGACTTGCAGAATTATGGGGCTTTTTCAAATATTCCGAACATTTCATCAAATGATTTAACATTATAGTGTCGCCACTGACTACCCTGCTGTAAAAAGGTAGCAAACATTTACACTGCAGCCCATCAGCTGAAGGATTTACTTTTAATTGAAAACATTTCTAGCATATCATCAGCAGAAACATAGAAAAATAGAAAGAGAAAAGAGAAGGATTTACAAAAAAATTTTATTCAGTGCTTTATAGATTTATCTATCTTCCCGATGCAGAGCCATTTACAGTAGAAGATGCCTGCAGTGCACTCACAAATTCTTTTCACTGGGTTAATCTAACATGACTAAGCGAGCACCATGAGAGCTGGATGATGATTGATGTGTTTTTTCAATTCTTTGATACTGGACTCCCTGAAGGCCAGACAACCTTTCAAAATCGTACTTACTTGTAAGACGAAGGCTGTGACGAAAAGCTGGGGGACGTCATCTTAATTAAATAAACTTTACACATCTGTACTGAAATGCCAAATCTATCATACAGTTATTGTTATAGTGTGTTATTTCATTTTCACCCTGTCAGCTGAATAATTAGATATGACTGTTCCAACTTGGCCTTCAAGGAACCAGTAAAAGCCTACATTACGGTACATAGAAAAAGGATTGAGTCACGTCATGCTGGGGAATTGGAGGAATTATCTGTAAATGAACCAGAGTTAGAATGGGACTAACAAATCAGAATGTGTTTGCACTCTCTGTCTATGTTCACCAGATCTTGTACTGTAGATATTAGTGAAATATTGCACTTGTTTTGTTTTTTTCAGCTGGTGAGTGAACAACAAGAGAGCCGCCCATTGCTAAGTCCCTCCATCGATGACTTCTTGTGCGAGACCAAGTGTGATGGAGCTACCCGCCCTGTGACCTCTAACACAGCAGGTAATCGAAAAAGCTGACCTCTCTCCAAAGATGTCTAGCACCCACCATCACTCTAAATGTGTATGAGCACCAACTCCACTCCTAGTAGAGCCACCATACAGAAGGACATTCTGCTTCAACTTGATTATTTATTGATTGTTTATTATTTAGCCAGTGTTCTAAATTGTTATTCGTAATTTATATATACAATTTAGAAAATGTTCTCCATATTTCTAAATATTTATTATATATTTTAGCAATTTAACTGCAACTACTGTACCTCAGCACGATGTTGCACAGCATTGCATTGCATGTTAAGTAGTGCTGTAAATCAATAAAAAAAATTAATCTAGTTAATCAGTCATTGACAATTTTAAAATATTTAGATTTACTTGTATTATAAACATGCAATGTTGGAAATAAGAAATGCATGATAAACTGATTACAGGAAACAGATTATTCAGTTTTATTATGTCTCACACATTAACATTTAACAATTGTTAAATTAAAATCTCTCAAATGGGACTGGCACTGCATGCAATGGCTAGGTCGTATACGGTGTAGCAACCCACCGATGCCGGGGCTCAAATCCTGATCCTCAGATCCAAAAATCAACAACCTAGAACCATAGCCACCTGAGCCACCACTCCCATATATTACATTTAATGTATTCTTGTAAAAAAAAAAAAAAAAAAGTTCCCCTTGAAGGTAAGCTCATGCATACAATTTTGGGTTTATTCACACTTCCATCTAGAAGTTTGATTGATCCGCACTGTGATTATGGGATGCCATTAGGGTCAAACTTGTTTACAGTATATGAGTAATTTGCGTAAAAAAATAGTAATGCTCTAAAATTTCTAGATTTAATCACTATTATTTTTACTAAAGTAAAACTTTGCTTTAATTCTAATATTGTCTATACTGGTGCTGCAATCTATCTTTTAAATCCTTAATATTATATTTTAATATTTTTCCTTTTTTTTTTTACTTGTATAAAAGAAAATTATTGTTTATGTAAATTCTGTTTTATTGTCACACAGTCATTTTTTCCCCCACATTATACTGTATATTGCTGAGTGCGACCAATTATGTTTGAATTAGAATTTACAATGGAACATTGCAAATATTTTATAATTCCTCTGAGATAGATGTTTACTACGTTATACCAGTGAACACTCAGTGTGCTACCAAAACATGGCTAAATGAAAATCGAACACTACAAATACAAGTGCTCTTACTTTCAGACAGGCTCATTATTTCAAGTACACAAAAAGGCTAAAAAATCTGCATTCGTGCATTAGCTTTTGTCTACCACAAGACACTTAAGACATGTACACCCACTGAGGAGACCCTTTGCTGTTAGTCACAAATATATTGTGTATATATTTGGAAATGCCTCTATTAGGGTTCTAAATGCCTCCACTTTTCATTTGCAAGATCCTTCTGTTTGCAATAAAGCAGCAGTCTGTTACTCTGAGATAAAAACTGGGTGGTGCTCAAACAAATGATTTTGTGGTGGCACTTAGTTCTCCCTAAAAAGCACAAAATGCTTATTTAGAGAGAAATGTCAGAAGCAGTCTATTGATCTTTGTATGATTTATTCTCTAATTATAAAACAGCTTTTCATTCTTTATTCTAAGGCAAAATTGCATCATGTGTTCTTAAAGTCGTTTTTTTTTTTTTTTTTTTTTACTAACTCCCTTACAGTTATTTCAGTAACCCCAAGGTGATACTGATGTATTATATGAAAGTGTGATTTACTCTCTTGAGGAAAGCTTCCCCGAGAATGAAAGCAGGATTTCTAAACAGCTAAACATCTGGTCGCATCTGCTTAATTAAGTAAAACCTCAGACATGGCCATTTTATTTCTCCTTGGGTAACAATTAATATTCTCAATCTCTAGTGTCTTCTGAATGTTATTACAAAAACAGCTGCCATGGTAATATCATGTAATTTAAAATATGCGTCACAAAGGAAGGTTATTTTTTTTATTACTTGGGTGGGTGGAGGTGGCTTAGGGACAAGATCACCAAACAGAAAACATCAATTTTGTTTTCTGCTTTGATTCTACAATACCTTTGGGAAATACATTTGTGTGTCTTGTACTTCAAGACTGTTCTCACTTTGCCTTTTTTTTTTTCAGCAAAGCCATATAAATGTAGAAGTAGGGGAGACTGAAAACACTTGATTTATAGTTCAGCAGTTATACCAGAGTGAAGCTATACCGTGCAGGTGGTGCCTCAAATTCTCATTTGTGGGGAATGGACTAGCAGTGATATTAGCATGAAAGGTGAAGCTTTGCAATATGATCTGAGTTTAGCAGTGTACACAGAACAAGGAGGATTAACCTACTGGCACTGTTATCAGCAGGTAGTCCAACAGAATTATGGGTAATATAAGAAACCATCATGCAAAATCAAAACAGACCAACATTCAATTCAATTCAATTTTATTTATATAGCGCTTTTAACAATGATCATTGTTTCAAAGCAGCTTCACAAAAATGAAAATAAAATCTGAAAAACATTTATGGAAGTGTGTATGTGTGAGAAAAATGTGTCTAGATAATAATGAGAATGTCTCTGATGAACAAGCCAAGGGTGAAGGCGACAGTGGCAAGGAAAAACTCCCTGAGATGGCAATAGGAAGAAACCTTGAG
>JAQMYL010000036.1:10740640-10757514 GCA_030014365.1 Clarias pachynema
ATCCTCGCAGGGTTGGCCTTTGTCTGCTGAAGCTGGCACAATCTCCAGATGCCTCGGGATGGGTAGAAAAATAAAGACCAGGTGGAAAGAATTAGCGTATTTACCATTCAGGATAGGTGTACTACTACAGTATAATTCACATTTGCTTGAGTCAGTCATTTAGATGGGGGTTGGTACTCATGTAAAGAGTTCTCCTATCCTTATATTGGCTGTGCCACTGATTCTTACTGAGATTGATGAGAATGGGTGTGAGTAGAGATCTGTAGTAATTTCCAGCTTTGTATTATTACCCCCATTGACAGTCTTCTGCTGACTATAAGGTAATAATTGTCTGCAGTAGAGAACATTTTTCCAGGCTTATTCAGCCTATGATGAACCAGTTTAACAAGTAAAATTAGAATATTATATATTTGGATGAGTTAAAAGCAATTTGGAACGACTCTGCATTGGGCAATATCAGCTCCATGTATCTCTGGCATAAAGATGGTGGGAATATTTGTTCAACACTGATTTTATTATTCACTAAAATTAAATGTCCAAATAACTTATTTTGCTGAGATGTCACGCATAATACAAGGCAGCAAGTAATTGTACTGTAATTAAGGCATTTATTTAAGTAATTAAGGCATTTATTTAACTAATTAAGGCATTTATTTAAGTAATTAAGACAAGTAATTAAGACATTTTTCCAAAAAAAAAGAAAAAGAAAGAAAGAAAGAAAGAAAGAAAAAAGGGCCATATTTTTTTACTGTGAGATTGGTTATACTTATAACATCTGTTATAAGTGTAAAGCATCTTGAGAGGTGTCTCAGACTGTTAAAAATAGTGAAAGTTGGATCACTGGGACATGATCAGCCATAACATCCTCCAAAACACCACTGCCAAGTGACCTGAACAACATCGGTCAGCAACTACACACCACCATACTGGTGACAGGATCCACCCAAGGAACATAGATACCCATGGGGACGAAAGGCCAGCCTGTCTGGTCTGATCCCACAGAAAAGCAAATGCAGCACAAATCGCAGAACCTAATTCTTAATTTTTTTTTTTTTAAAGAAAGCTAATGTTTCTCTCAACATAAAGGCACCAGATCACCTAGGGCCCAGAAGGCTATGAGGCCAAGGCCGCCAACTTAGCCACCAAACTACTCAGATCTCAATCAGATCAAGCATCCATGGGATGCCCTGGACAAACTAGTCTGATTCACGGAAATCTCCCCATGGCCCTGTCGTCATAGCACCCTAAGGGTCCACTGCCAATTGTCTGGTGCTACACACCTTAGCACACCTTCACAGGCCATGTGGACTCACACCCCAAGCGGTCAGAGTCAAGGTGGCACAAGGAGAACCAAACCCTCATCGTTGTCATCATCATCTATACAGTCTTCAGGGTCACGGGGGGCCTGGAGCCTATCCCAGGAGACATATATTTATATTTACATTTAGGCATTTGGCAGACGCTCTTATCCAGAGCGACTTACAAAAAGTGCTTTAAAGTTTACATCACTGGATAGATACTTACACTGGGTTAACTAGGTTAATAACTAAGTGCCATTAGTCAAACACAACTGGGAAGAGTTTTTTTTTTTTCCTCAGGGCATGAGGCGGGATTGCATTCCATTGCAGAGAACCAAACCCTACTCAATATTAGTGTTAATGGTTTTAATGTTATGGCTGATCGGCATATGAACTATTGCATGAAAAAAATTAACTAAGTCTGGAATTTAAAGCATCATTGAATCTTTCAAAAGAAATCAAAACACTGTTTTTTTCCCCTACACTGATCAGTTCTAATGATCAAGATACAGATCGACTATTAAACTGTTGTTTTGCTGCAGGCAACGAAATAAAATCAAAGATAATGTAATTCTGAGCACTCTACCTGTCACATTCACATGTTTTGTTTTTTTAATTATACTGACCCTCATATACTGTAGGTGCCCAGAGGCATTGCAGCTAAGAATGTCATAATTTTTGTTTGTTCATTTCAACAGTCACATGGTACAAACACTTCAACAGAGCTACTTCTTACTACTGCTGCAGTAATGTGCAGACAATCCAACAATCCTCTCATCCTCGGGCTATGTTGGTGAAACGTGTATACTATTAGTACATGTACGCTATTAGTACCTGTATACTTATTAACAGACAGAACACAGGCTTTTGATATAGATAAGCTGTTGTTTTGATTGTGGTTGTGTTGCATTTGCATCATCCAGTACATAAGATAAAAAAAAAAAAAAAAGTGAGTTGTTCCTAAGATTAGACATTTTAATTAGTTTTTGTTCTCCAGTGCAGCAGCAGTTCCTTTCCCATCATATTACAGTGCTGCTAATTTTGGGAGGGAAACTGTGGTATGCTATTTGGAGTGATGAAAAAATGAGGTCATACTAAACTCTTGGAAGATATATATACACATATTCGTGTCTCCTGTTCCCAGTGCTGTCCTCTTCTCTGGACCTGCTGGACCTGAGCGAGCCTGGTGAGAGGAGAAACAGTAAAGACAGGAAGAGTCCTATGTCCATCAAGAGCACGCCTCATAGAAAGAAAGCAGATGAAACCGAGCTGATCCAAGTGGATGTTGAACAGAACAAATCCTGCTCTCGTACACCTGTGAAAGATTCTCTGGATTCAGGTATCTAGGCCAAGGGGAAATTAAATGTGAGTGTATGAAACCTTTAAATAAATCACTTTCTAGATCTTTATCTGAAATGTATCTGGTTGAATTTTGGCAGCACGAGTTCCTTCGCCGCTGGAGAAGTGGGAGGAACTCAACCCTCATCCGGAGAGAACCGGTAGCAGGAAATGGAAGCTAGACAAAAGGCGATCCTCTAAAAATTCTGGGGATTTTGCTTGGTAAACCTCTTCTCTACCATATGTTCTGAAACGCAGTAGGTGAAATGTTTCTATAGGGACCTATCAAACTAAAGCAAGCATCACTATAAGCACTGTCTTATTGCTTCTGTCCCTTATGATACACCCAAAGGTCTACTGACAGCAAAACGCAACCTGATGCAGCCACCAAGAACTCATTAGAAATAAATTACAAGGCTGAGGCAGAGACATCCCCTTCCACTCAAGTAAGCGCTTTTATTTTCTACATGATGAAAACATGACCTATGCACCATCATTTACTAAAACCGAAGCTCCAGTATTTCCCTACATGCACTGCTGTAATTCAGTTTAGATCAATGAACAAAAGGTGGGAAGCAAAGCCAAAATCCATAATAAAATAATTGGAAAAGATGAGACACATTTTGAGCTAATAGCACAAAATTAGCTGCTGTGGGGCTTGTAAAGATTTTTTTCTCTCCTAAGTATGAACCATAAACAATAAACTCCCAGAAATGTATAAATAACCTCGCAACTAAATATAAAAATGAGTGGTATTCAAGTCAAACCTGGACTTTCATCTCATAAGCAGAATAATGAAGGTGTAAAACCGATTAAAAACATTTACAGAAGACTTTAAGGCCCGGTATGCTGATGAGACTCTTAACTGCAGTAAAATATTTGATTGGTGCAAATGTTTTAAATGTTCACTGCAGTCATTCCTATGAGTAGAACGCATGATCCTCGCAAATCAACATACAATTTTTTGCTAGCTTGCAGACGAGATGCAAACCTGCCTTCCCAGAAGGTGAGTGCACGTTGAGTGCTTTCTGCCTTTGACCAGCAGAGAAGATTGCTAATCTGCAGTGAGGTAAAGCAACGTTTTTGACACGGAATGCAAGGATGTACAATCATGTCTCTGGTGTACTAAGAAAACTTTCTATCTTGATGGTATCCGAGCACTAGTGAAACCCTGAGATAAGTGCATTAGTGTAGCAGGGATAATATGAGAAATAAGGTTTTTACTCTCATAACTATACTGCATGGCCAAAAAAGTCACACAGTCTAATATTTCATTGGATCTCTTTTGGCTCTGTTTATGGCACACATAAGTGTATGCAATGTCACAAAATAAACTCATTCATTTCTCTATAATGATCTTGTATAAATGATGGGAGATTCAGACTCACTACGTAAAGTCTTCTCCAGCACATCCTAAAGATTCTCAATGGGGTTTAGGACTGGTCTCTGTGGTGGCCAATCCGTGTATTAAATATGATGGCTCAAGCTGCCTGAACCATGAGACATCTCAATTTGAATTTGATGAATCCTGGCAGGGCGGCACAGTGGTGTAGTTGTTAGCAGCGCCCCCTTGTAACACCAGGGTCCGGGTTCAATTCCCTGGCAGGCTATCTGTGTGCATGGAGTTTGCATGTTCTCCCCATGCTTGGTGGGTTTCCTCCGGGTACTCCGGTTTCCTCCCACAGTCCAAAGACATGCAGATAAGGCTAATTGGCATTCCCAAATTGCCTATAGTGTGTGAGTGAGTGCATGTGTTTGTGCCCTGCAATGGCTTGGGACCCTGTCCAGGGTGTACCCTGCCTCATGGGATAGACTCCAGGCCCCCCACAACCCTGAATACAGGATAAACCGGTATAGCTGATGAGTGAGTGAGTGGATCCTGGCAATATCCCAGTGCTATCAGGGAAGAAAAAAATCCATTGATGGAAAAACCTGGTCATTTAGTATATTCAGGTAGTCAGCTGACCTCACTTTTTGGGCACATACAGTAACAGTCTCATGTACAGTGATGAGATTAGACCTGACCAAATAAAGCAACACCAATTTATAATACTGCCCCCACAGGCTTGTACAGTAGGCACTAGGAATGATGGGTGCATTACATCATCCCCCTCTCCTCTTACCTCGATGCACCCATCATTCTGGAACAGGGTAAATCAGACCACATGCCCTTTTTCTCTTGCTGTACAGTTCATTCTTTATACTCCTTTGCAGAAAGAGCCTTTTTTATGATTAGCCTCACTCATAAGTGCTTTTATAAAGGATCCAAAGCTGTCTAGTTGTAATTCCTTAAGTTGTCTTCGCATTGCGTTCATGGAAATGCTCTTACTTTCACTATTAAACAGCCGATAGTTCAGGTTTTAATAATGTGTTGGACAATTCTCAACCAAATTTTTGTAGCTTCAGCAGTCTCCTTAGTTGTTATCTTTGTTTGGTGCAGAACGAAAAAAAAATTATCCTACTGAATAAAACATTAAATAAACACTAGTGAGTGACATGTTTGCCACAACCACAGGATATATCTTCTGACATGGTTGTTTAAGAAATGAGAAATTACTCACTGCATGAGTTGGGATTAAATAACTTGTTGAAACATATCAATCACTGCAGTAATGATCTAGTGGAAGGCTTTTATCTATTTGCTTAATTAAATCCAGATGGTGACTTTTTTTGGCGTGTATCTTCTGTTATTCTGCACAAACAGAAGTCCCGGGTTTGAATTGAACATGCCTCGTATGTTTAACTACAGACTTCTTTGTCAGAAATACAGTACTGTGAAAACGTCTTAGGCACATGCAAGTAACTGCTGTAGAGCAAGGTTGTTAAATTCATAAAACAAAGTCAATAACTGATACTGTATGACTAAGCTTTGCCTAAAACATAGTCTCATGTACAACATTCAGAACCAGCTACTGTCCTTCTGAGGACTTTGTCACAAGTGCTTCTTTTTTCATGCATGTCTGAAAAGTTTTATGGCCTAGAGATTACAGTATTCAGTGGAAATCAAGAGTTTGTACTAAAAAGAACACAGGGTGCCTAAGACGTTTGTACATTACTTCATTCCAATTTTATGCCAAACCCCATGACAATTGAACCTTTTTATTTAATGTTTTTTTTATTCTGTTAACCCATGCAAATTTATGTGCTGGTTAATTGTCTGTTAACTCGTAGAATTCTGTCATTACAGCTCAACAAGCAGTATGTTAGTGGAAGACATGTAAGACTCTCTATGCATTTTTTTGTATGACATGCTGACCGGTATTTGCATTTGCACCATGCTATGCCAAAAGCATTGCCACATTGTTTTTTTTTTTTGTTTGTTTTTGTTTTATTATTAAGTAAAAAAGGATTATGTCATGTCAGCATCACCTGTAAAAAAAAAAAGCCTGATTAATTTAAGTAACACTTTGCATCCAGGGTTTTTAGTTTTTTTTGGGGGGGGGTGTTGTTTCAGGCTACAAATGTTATATGTTTGTGTCTTCGTTGGAGCATGCAGGTCTGCTGGGCTGCTTTTCTTGTTGCTACAGCATCTGTTGTTGGATTGATATCCCATAAATTATTCAGGAACGTCTTCCTGTGTTTACTACAGTATAAGGTGTCCACTACAGCAAGTGAACTACAGGTCGCATTTTAATGAAGCTCTAGGAAGCATGAGATTGCAAAGGCAAGGATAAATGAATGTAAGGAACACAATAAGTTGAAAATTTAGGACTGGCAATTTTTATTATAGCATAATAAACCACTGACATTTAACAAGCATTTATGCAGCTGACATACAGCAGGCCAGTAATATATTACAGAATCAGAAACGTAATTTGTTAGATACACACATGATACACAGGAATTCGTGCAAGAATGAAACTAAATAGTATGATGTCAAAACACAACTTGATGCAACTGCAGTATGCACTCGGAAATTAATTAGGGTAAATGCAATTTACTAAGGCTATATCTCATTCCTGCACATGGGATGGCCTATTAATTGCATTATGCTTCAGGCACACGGTTAAAAGGCATCTAGTGAAAAGGTGAAAATGTTCATCCATTGAGTTGTTAAAATATTTGTCAAAAAAAAAAAAAACAGGTTTTCAATCATCAAAATATTCTAAAGAAGTACAGTTTAAATTAAAATAAAACAGAATTTGGGAAGTGATAACATGTACAGTTATTACTACAAGACTGAAACTGAAAAGCTGTAACAGTCGCTTAAAATAGAATAAGGCCAGAGTATAATGTGTAAATTAATCTACAATTTTCCTGCAGCTTTTTTTTTTTCAGAAGAGCTGAATAGCTTTATTCTTATAGCACATTAAGAGCAGGGTTGCCAGGTTTGCTTTTCATAAGCGGTCCAACACCAGCCAACAACCAGCATGAAACAAAAGTTTCTATTAAAACAAAAAGTACCAGTCAAAAGTTTGGACACACCTTCAAATTCAATATTTTTGTTTAGCGATTTGTTTTCTACATTCTAGAACAATTCTGGAGATTATGAAATAACACATATGGCATTAGGTAATTAAGTAACATCAATTATTGTTATTTATTTATTTTTCCCAGATTTTCTCTCTAATTTAGTCGTATCCAATTCCTCCTAGTCACTAGGGCGCTCCCGCATTAAGCTACTACTACCACTCAGTCGGGAGGGCCGAAGACTGTCACTTGTTTCCTTCGATGCCAACTTCATCTTTTCGAACTGCTCGCTCACGCACAGCGTAACACACTCGGAAGACAGCGCTATCTGATTGGCGGTAGAGCCGTGATTAATGTGGGAGCACTAAGTACCTTTCATCCCTCCCCTCTGAGAGGGCTCGGCCAATCTAGACCTCCAGCTGCGAGAGGTTACATCATCACCCGGGAATCAAACTCGCGATCTCCGGATGATGGGGCGAGTGCTTTATCACTGCGCCACTCAGAGGCCCAGTTATTGTTATTTAAGGTCAGCTGTTCTGGACAAGAACAGTATTGTCACATGCATTTATAAAACCCATCTTGCACCATGATGAAACTGGCTCTCATAAAGCGCATCCGAGGAAAGCAAGACCAGAGAAGTTCATTTAGAGTTACCAGCTTCAGAAATCACCAATTAACAAACAGCACCTCAGATCAGATCAAGTCTTTACAGAGCATAAGGAGCAGACAAATCTCAACATCAACTGTTCAAAGGAGATTATTGCAGATAATGCGGATTCCTTCCGCATTATTTTACAATGTAGAAAGAAATAAAATTTAAGAAAGACCATAGGATTAGAAGGTGTGTCCAAACTTTTGACTGTTAGTGTAGATTGCTATAACAATTCTTTAACATAGTTTCTAAAATAATTTTGAATATTTCTTATATTAGCCTAAAGAAGAGTATGTAAATAGGAAATAATTTATTGTATGAAACAAAATACTACAGTTGAAGGTTTGGTTGTTATATGTTCAGGATTATTAGTTGTAAGCACATTAAACAGCAAAATGTCTATGGTAAAGACTTCAGGACCAGCACTGAGAAACCATCCCTTAATCCATCTGCTGATTTTTAAGTTGTGAAAATTTTTAAATTCATCAGTAAAAATTTGACTACAAACTAGGGCGGAGCCTGTAGAGGGAGTAGGGCATAGTTATTATGACTTCAGAGTGTATCGCACCACTCACCCCCTCATACATAAGTATGAAGTGAGAGTCATGCTTTGAATATTGTCACAATGCATATAAAGTGCTCATTTAGGCGCATGGTACGACAGCACATAACGGACAATTTCTTGCTCAAAAGGCAACCGAGAAAACTAAGTACCAAAATGTTTGCATATCTGCTCTTCATTATTTCAGTCATATAAAAATAGCAATAAGTGGAAGTCAAACTGTTAAATATCATGAATGCGCATTACAGTAGAAAATGACATATTATCTAAGGGAGCCTGCCACAAGGGCCCGCTTTGCACAATACTTGCTCACATCAGTGTAAGTCTTGCTTGATTGGGTTCTTAACAATGAGGGGCCACAAAAATGGAAAGGGCAATGTTTAGGGTAATTGTTGCTCTGACTCAGAGTTTGATGGAGCACATTAGTCATCAAGACACAGGCTAGGGTTACATCACACTAAAGCAGGACTGATTGTCTGCTCAGAAACCTCCATTATAACTTCCTGAAATCTATTTAATACTTTAACCCTGGCAATTGATGAATGTCCAGTGAGGCAGCTCCAAAACACCCCCTCCTGTGCTCTTTGTTCGGTGAAACTTAGTTATCCAGAAGATTGAATTCAGGTAGCAAAGGTCTGCTTTTTGATAGGAAGGGGTTCCATTTAATTTTGAAAGGGAACCACACTGATTTTTTTTTCATCTTAGTATATAAAATATTTAAATATAGGCCCAATATAATTAATATTTCTGGGGTGATTGAGCCTATTTCTAGATATTGTTGCTTTTTATGAGTTTGAATGTGTCTTTATTCTCTTAGCAGTTGCTTTTGGCCAAAATATAGGCAACACATGTATTGGTGCCCACCTACAGTAGGTGTAGTGTCTTTCAGTGAACTTAATTGTCATTAAGATGAAACCTGGGCAATTTAGATTTCACATGAAAAGACATAAACCTGAAAAAACATTTTATTCTAAAATGTAAAAAAAAATGTTAAGATATTGCAACATGACCTGGTTACTGAGACTACAGATTTTTTTTGGGAAAAATCCTTAATTTTGCACCGAATGCTTTAATTTAAGCAACATTTTTTACAGGTCAGCTTACACTGATTTTAATATCAATACTCAGAAAGAAATCTGAATTTTTTATTATTAATGTTTGAAAGTGACAGTATAACGTGGAAAAAAAAGCCCATTTTTGGGGCACATATAAAATCATCTCTCCAAAACGGCTGAACTTAGCAATTTGACATTTTTAGGAAAGCAAGATTGGTCACTTCTATGTTACTTCAGAACTAGCTTCAGAACTAGCTTCTTTGACACACACATTTTCTGTATTGTACGTATAACAAAAATACACATAAAATCAGCACCAATACTGTGTTTTGGCTGTTTGCATTTTCCAAGCAGGTGTGTCCAGCCGTAAGCAAAATTAAGTGCAGAAAAAAAAATCAGGCTTGTAATATATACAGTACACCTATCATCCATAACATTAAAAACCATTAGCATTAAGACCACCTAGGTTTTGGGTTCCCCTTTTGCCAACAGGGCACCTCTAGCCCTTTTGTGTGGCTCCCCAGGGTGTGCTGTGGTGTATGTCACCAGGTTGTAGGTTGTTGTCAGCACATCCTTTATGGGCTGTAAGTTGAGGGGTGGGCCCTCCTTGGATCAGACTAGTTTGTACAGTGCATCCAAGGGTGGATGATTGGACTGGCATCTTGGGAGTTTGGAGGCTGGGCGGGCAGTGCTGAGAGCTCTTTGCCTGCGGCCCTGAACTCAGCTGGATGAAATGCACTGGGTGTTCTGATACCTTTCTATCATGGCCAGCATTTACTTGTTTTTCTACAATTTGTGCTGTACTGGCTTTTTTGTAGAATCAGACAAGACGGGATTTTCCTTTTGTCCCCATGGGCATGGGTGAGCTTTGGGTTCCTGTTATCCTGTCGCCAGTTTATTGGTGTATAGATGGCAATCAGTGTTGTTCATGTCACCTGTCAGTGGTTGAAAAAAGACTTAATGGTCTCATATACTGTATATGGCCCAGTCAGTGAAAACACAGCTAAAGTCTTTTTTTTTTTTTTTTGATTCACTGTTTTCTAGATAAATTCTCAATTTCAAATAAAAATATAAATGGATTAAAATGGTTGACTTTAGAAAGCTGTACAGCAGTCAGACACGTGGATTTTATGTAATCTTTATTTTTAGGCTGTAGGTTATATTAGGGATTTCCACAAGCTACTGCAACATTTTGTGTACTCGTTTTTTATATGAAATTAGTTGCTTTGCTTTACATGTAGCATGCCTACCCATGTGCTTCTCAGAAATGTCATGGCTTTTATTTTAAAATCAAAGTAATGATAAAACTATGCAATCTTCATACATGCACAGCGAGAAAATGTGCAAATGTCCATTTACTGAATGCGGCATGTCAGCATGTCAGTTCAGGGCCAGTCCAAGTCGAGTGGCTGATGAAAGGATGTCGGAGGAAGACAGCAGAGTGTTTGAGAGGGGTGTGAATGTGAGCTGTTAATGCATCAGAGCTCTGCAAGGCCAGAGTTTTTTTTTTTTTTTCTTATCTCAGGAGGGAGAGACTGGAGAGGTTTATCCACATGCTTACTAACTCGTGCTGTCTGCTTGTTGTGTGTGTGTGTGTGTGTGTGTCTGTGTGTGTGTGTGACAGGGCCGAGGGGGCAGAGACCAGAGATGGGGTGGTGGACTCCTATCCAGAAACCAGTCCCTCGAAGAGGAGTTTGAGCGCGCCAAAGCAGCTGTGGAAGTACGCATAAATTCAGATGACTCTATAGTAAAATGTGGTGACAGTATGTGGTAAGAATGTATTTACTGTACTGTTATAATGGCATACTATACCATGCCAAGAAGAGTATTGTTATCATATCTATTGGTATCATATGTAATATGGTATGCAAAATGGAATAAACAACATGTCAACAAAATAAATATGTTCATGGCAGAGCACCATGCACACTACCAAGGAAACTAAAGGTAATATAGTCCAACCAATCAACTTAGGAAGATGTTTTTTCAACTTGTCAACATCTATGGATCCCATGTCCCACAAGCTTATTATTAAGTTTGAATCACTTACAGCCTTCAAACAAGAAATAAAAGCCTTTGGCTTACTACACTAAAGGTGTTAATAAGTATCTTCCTCTGACCCTGCTTGCCCTGGTCATTGTAAAACACCCACCTGCTATTGTATTACAGTTGCAGAATACTAGAAGGCCAAAGACAAGTGATTAACGACTGCAAATGACTGAAAGACAACACACTCAAAGGGAATGCAAGACTGAGAGGGGTCCAAAAGAAACTTTCCAGACAGCATTGTCATATTATAACACAAAACACTTCCGAACGCCTGGTCTCACTGCCGAGCTCCAGTTCGCTGCAGTGCAGAGTGAGTTTGTGAGTGACTGGACACTGTTGTTTCCAATAAGTAACCTTACCCAGGTGCACTTGAGTGCAAATGGAAGATTCATTGATCACGGCATCCTGCATACTGAGACGCTTAAGCTTCCAATAAGTCTCCAAGCTGAGCATTCTGTCTAGGTTCTTATCTGCATACATTTGTTTTAATTAGGAACCTTGTGCAGAGCTTAGTTGTCTGGAAATCCTGCTTCCTGTGGCATGCATGCTTTTTTTCCAATCCATTTCATTTGTGTAATTGCCGGCTGTCCGGAACAAAGAAATAGCACAGGGACTAAAAATGAATAGCTGTTAAGCTCCAGTCGGTGCTGCACATTCAAGCAGGATACAAAGAAATGTGTGGTAAAGGTGCCTTTCCAGCAGAATGCTTCCCAGGGCCAGTGAAAGTGGAACGAGCTGCAAGGGTGGACGGACGCTTTTTAAAATGCTTACCTCATATTTTAATTCGGTGCACTCCGAAAAAAAATAGATCGCCAGGGGAGAAGAGCTGTGACCACCCAGGCCCCTTTTTCACATGTATAAAAGACAATGTGCAAATGAAGCCATGCTGCTCTCATTAGGAGCAGATAGGAGCAACAGCAGGTGAGAATGAGCTTAACATGTGTGGAGGAGGGTGCTGGGGGGGGGGGGCCTCTCAATGACAGCGCCATTAGAGCAGGTACAGGTAAAAAAATAAATAAATAAATAATTTATGCCTAATCTGACCAGAGAATCTGTGGTCTCCTCCACTTTGGTGGTATACTGGTAATATTGACGGGATGTGAGCTGTAGTTGATGCATTAAGATTTTTAGAGTACAGCGTTCACAAGGTGCATACTCAACATAAAAATTACACTGTCATTCAAAAATGCAGCAAAGATATGAAAAGAACGAAGAGATCCTCTCATGTAACAGTACACCTTTCACTTCACAGTTGGTGAAATTGCTCTCTATTATCAGACTGGGTTTTAGCTGATATAAAATGACAGGTAGTGTTTTTTCCACAGCAGGGGCTGATTTTAGCATGTACAGTTTGACAGGTTGTCAATTGATTTGCTTCTAGATAATAATGAAATATTCTAATGCCGTGCTCTGTTAAATTTTTTACATTATTTTTTTAAAGCAGTTTCTGCAAAGAAACAGTTTACCTCCATTACCTTGCTGAATACAACAGAAATGGGAAATTTTGCATTGGAAAGGAGCAAAATTTTTCACATACTTTTTCTGAGCTGCAGGTATTATGCATTACTCTTTCACTGAAACTATAAATATCTGCCTTGAAGACTTAGCCGACTTTTGCTTGAATTTAAGGTCTTTCATTATTAGATGTAGTACTACTAATTCCATACAATAGGAAATCTCTCATACTAAATGGCATCAACTTGGCAAGTCAATTTGAGCGATGTTCAATGTTCAAGAATGTAATCAAGCCGGACATTTTTTAATCGATTCAGAAATCGTACAGTATGTGGCATAGAGCACCACGGGTATCATTTCTGCCTTACAGCACCAGGGCTCTCGGATCAATCCTGAACTCGAGTTACTCTCTGTGCCGAGTTTCTGCGCAGGTGTTCCCTATGAACATGTGGGTTTTCCAGTTTCCACCCACCTCTCAAAAACGTGCTAGTAAGTTGATTGTCTTTGTTTAGTGTGTGCAGGATTTGTTTAGGTGTAAAGGATTGGCATCCCATTCTGGATGCATTCCTGTCTCTCACCTAGTGTTTCCAGGATCCACCAAGATGCTGATCAGGATAAAGTGACTACTGATGAATAAATGAATGAATGAATGCACAAAACTTATGCACATACCTCACCTTGTTACATATTCTTCCTATAAATTGATCTTTAGGAATACAAAACATTTAAATGTTCAAAATAAATGATGTATCATTGAATTTAGTTTTGATAGTTAAATAAATCATTCAAGCAGTTAAATTATTATGTTAATTCCAAGCAGTTCCTTTCTCACTGACTTTATTTTCTCATTTCAGTCTGATCCATCTTTTTTTTTTTTTACAGTACTTGAATTATTCAGCTAAATATATTCACTTCTGAATATTGACATTAACATTTATATGAATTTCTCTTTTGTGTAAATTAAAAATAGTTGTACAGAAGGTAATCATTTGTCATGTTTTTCATCCCTCACAAATTGCTTAAAAAATGAAAAATGAGACAATAAAGCATTAAAATGCCTCAGCTAGAATGATATTTTACAGTATGACTGCCGAATAAGCCTTCTGTCGAAGTCTAAATGTCAGTGATGCATAATTTTTGCCTGATTAAATTACAGTTTAAACATAGATATTATCCTTAGAGATGTCTAAAAATATAGACCAGACGTACATTTTTAGCAGTAAATATTCATTTCCTTTAATATGTCCTATAGCTACACATGCTGAGTGGTACACATATAGATTAGAAGTGTATATTTTACTTATGGTTGTTGACTTGCAGCACGCCAAGAAGTGATCGTAATAGGTCTTGTGCTAAGGAAAGAGTAAATAATTGGAAAGCAGTCTTTCCCCTCTTGGTGTTGGTGCCCTCTTGTCCTCTGCAGTGCCTGGCCTTCAGTTAAGCCCCTTGCTGCCAGTGTGTCAGACATTATTAGAGTCATACAGCTTTATCGCTCTGAGTCCCATCTCTAGACGCACCAAAATATCAGAAGAGCTTTTCCAAACTGACAACTGTCTTAACTGACAACCACTGCCCTTTTTTTTCTCTTTCTACAGATCCCAAACTTGCTTGTTAAGGTCTTAGCCTCACTTCATTACTTACAGCATGAGTGACAAAACAGCAAGTTAGTTTTTCCACTGCCGGAGCTGTCTTCTAGTTGTTAGGGAGTGATTGGGGTATTTTTATACTGCTTGCTGGGTTCAAGGAAGACTAATAGAGATAAGGAAAAGTGCAGCAACTGATAGAAGAAGGACGAGATAAACAACACTTGCATCCACATTTTAGACAAAGGCCAACCTTTAAATGCCAGTGAATGAAACGCTTCTCATCTCAGCCTCTCAGATCTCAGAGTGCTAAGGATCTTCCTAACCTTCCATACCAACCTCCTGAATGATTCAATCAGAGCCGTAGCTCCAAGACAGAAGAGATAATGAGCTTTCAACTTTGCCCTTTGACTAGTTGGACTGTCACTGCTCAGAGTTGACAGGGGGTCGTCCAATTATTATAATCGGACCCTTAACAGCGCTGTGCCCATCACGCAGCGTAAAAGAGTAATTATCTCTGCAACACAAGGGGCAGTGCTGAACAAAACAACATCGCATCTCATTTGTTATTGCTCAAAGAACTACTCAGCTGTCATCACATGAGTGGTCTTTAGACCCAGGAGTGCAAAAAATATTGTTAATGTGTTCATGAAGAGTTTGAAAAATACTTTATGCTCATCGGATGAGTGGAATCAAAAATCATCAGATAGATTCCTTCAGTGTTAATACAGGAAGTAGCCAAGAATATTGTGTTAAAGCACCTGGTCATTGTTGAAAATTGTTCAAGACGTTATAAATATCCTGTGTCCTTCAAATGTTAGTGACGTAATTGCCAAAATGAAACACTACTTGAACCACATGGCATACTGTTCATTAGTCGGTAGCTCACTTTCTGTACCTCGAAGTAATCAGAAATTGAGGCGAAGTTTCAAATGCATGACTTGCCTTCATCAATATTAATGCACAGTGATTCATTATTCAGATTGCTGACTGCAGGGAGTTTGGTTGATCCAGATCTGTGAAGTTCATATCCAACTCTTCTTGGTTCGATTGTTTTTTCAGTCAGACACTGAGTTCTGGGACAAGATGCAGGCTGAGTGGGAAGAACTGGCTCGCCGAAACTGGCTTTCAGAGAACGAGCAGACCCAAATTCCCTCCACTGTATCTCCTCATGAAAAGGTTGACCACATTGAGCAATGCCTTAAACCCCATCTATCTATTTATTTATTTATTTTAAGAAAAGTGATTTAAAATACATTTTAGTACATCAGGTTATAATGCCTTGAGCATTTTCCGTTTCAGGGATATTACTTCCATACAGACAATCCATATAAAGACTGGCCAAATGCATTTGAGGAGGGACTGCGGAAGGCCAGAGAGGGAGATCTGCCAAACGCTGTTCTTCTCCTGGAGGGGGCCATCTTGCAGGACCCCCAAGACTCAGAGGTAACTAGAGATATGGTTTAAAAAAGCTGGGTTGGTTTAATTAGACTAATCCCATAGTACCATGGAAACATCAACATGAAAGTTTCTACCATTGTGAGCTAATAACTAACCGAGTTGCTTGTTGAGAACTCAGTTAGGCAATGATGAGAAAGCTCCACTTTTGTTAGATCAGTTAATACCTTTCCTCACTCTACATTAAGAATTCAGCCTATTTTGTGTTGTCTAATATTGTATCTTCGAACAGAGGTGGAGTATCCCCTAATGCTGCTAGAATAGATTTAGGCTAATTAGTAACTGCCGCTCTTGTATATACCCCAGAGCTATTGGGTCAATAAAGGCCCCGCATAAGCCAACACTGCTGTTTAATGAGTATAAACAATTACATCATCATAAATGAGCCAAATAAATGAGCATAAATGAGCCAAATAAAGTGTTCTGAAAACATTAGCATGCTGTTTTTGACAAAACATCATAAATATTGAGATAATCTTATTAGAGATTTACTGTAATCTAAGCACTTATCTAAACACCAGTGTTGGATATAACGCTTTACAAAGTAACTTGGATTACTTTTTTGATGTAACGAGTAATCTAACTCATTAGGTCCACCATTTAAGTACTCAGTTATTTAGTTGCATTTTTAAAAATGTAATCCGTTATTCAGACAATTTATGTAATCCGTGAGCCAGAAAGCAGTAATTCCGTTAGTGTGTGTGTTAAAGTTGTGCTACAAGCCCCCCCCCCCCCTTTGTTATTCCTGCTGTTATACCCCAATCTCACCTATGCGGTTTGACTCGCGGTGAGAAACGGTGTTAGGTTACCGCCCGACGTTCTGCAAGGTCCTCGAGCTTCCGCGAGGACCAACACGCGGAAAGATGGAAATGTAATTACAGCGCCAAAACTCGCAGTGTATCATGATGAACTGTACTTACGGCCACCACGCGAAACCGCGTAGGTGAGATAGGGGTATTAGTAGTTAACAGATTTTGGGCCAAACTTCGCTGAGTGATGATGGTAGAATAATTA
>JAQMYL010000036.1:10768716-10781588 GCA_030014365.1 Clarias pachynema
CAGAATAACAACACGGTTATGAGTGTTAAAACTACCTTCTCTATATAATACATGATACACTAATGCACTTATGCCAGTGTTTCTCTAGTGCTTGGATATGTTCAAGGTAGAAAGATTTCTCAGCACGCCAAAGCCATGATCGGACTGCCTGAAACTGAAACTCTGAAACTCTGGCCTCACCGGAACTCCTTTAATGGCCCAAACATGTGGAAATGCCTAGGAGCGTTGTCAGGACTGTATATAGAATGGGGCAATAACTCCTAGTCGAGTTCCTGAAATTTGCAAGTGGTGCACTGGGCAAGAACAAAACACCTTGGATGATCAAATCGGCCTGTTTTTTCCTCCACTTGCAGAATGTTCACAGGAACGATAGCAGTGGGCTCACCCAGGCTCATCATTCACGGACGTACTGCCTTCTTTAAATCGTTTGCACCATTCAAATGTTTCCTGTGGCTAAAGAGTTCTGTCACCATACTGTCTTGTAGTAAATGTCGATTAGTTTTACACTTCATTCACAAGAAATTTCTTTAAGTCCCAGTTTGACTTGAACACCCCTCATAGATATATGATGTATACAACTAGAAAGATTAAAGCTCAGTAATGACATTAATACTGTAACTGCAGTATCATAGAAGGAAATAATAAATCTAGGAGATAAAAAAAATGATATTGTAGTTCCATAACCATAAATCAGGAAGGCATTTGCCATTGCACATAGACTGACTAGTGGAGATATAATAAACGGCAAGCAACAAAAGCACCAAAGGCAAATGGCTTTCTCTTTAAAATGTATAATTCAATACACTTCAGTGATTTCACACTCTTATAGTTCTTTATGAAAGATCCTACAGACAAGGGCCCTGGAAACTGGGATGGGCCTACATTAATAACATAATGTCAGTTCCAAGAACAGATAATTCCCAATACTCATCAAAGAATAAGGGGCTTCGAAGAATAATCTGAACTTAATACTGTAAGTTTTATTATTATTATTTAATAATAATATTATCCAAAAATATTTGATTATTATTATTATTATTATTATTATATGGAAGATTATGCTGTAATAATAAAGACTGTCCTACACTTACAGTAATATTGCAAAATACTCATAATTATCATTTTATTTCTACCTACAGTATATACTCTAATGATTTATTTATAATCCCACTATCTGGTGTCACCTGTAAGTGGTTCTCTTCAATATTTCTTGCTCATGTTTTCTCAGAGAGTTTGCCATTGTCACCTATGTCTTGTTTATTATGGCTCTAAATCTACATCTGGATTCATGCTGTGTGAAAAGACTAACATTAAGAGCTCTATAAAATGAAATTGGATTGAACACTTATGTTACATTTATGAGGTTGAGCACAAGTTTCTTAAGTGTGAGTGTGTGCCTGTGAGTCACAATGTACAGTACATTACATTTTTATTTGTAGAAGTTAAAGCTGGGAAAAGCCCAAGTGCTGAAAATTGTAGATGGAAGTGGAGCAAGCAAATAAATAATAACTATTCCTTCACACCACTAACAGGACTACTTGCTGTGGAATCGTCTTGGGGCGACGCTAGCTAATGGAGACCGCAGCGAGGAGGCAGTGGAAGCTTACAACCGTGCTTTGGAGCTCCAACCTGGTTTCATTCGCTCTCGCTACAACCTGGGCATCAGCTGTATCAACCTGGGTGCACACAGGTCTGGGAGTTCTGCTGTTTATATCCACTTCTAAGGTCTTATATTTAACACAACGGCATCCCGCTCATCCAAATTTGGATTTCATTTTATGATAAGGCTGTAGGATTATTATTATAATATTATTTTCAAACCTAAAAATAATTTTTTTTCAGTAAAATAATACTATAAAAAATATTGCCATCCATCTGTACAATACTTGATGCAGCCTTTCCTGAAAAGAATAACATTATGCCTCTTCCTGTAATATCTAACAAGGTTTGAGATCATTTGTAGATAAATCTTGGACCACTTTCTCCATACTCATTGTAGTAAATGTAGAGCTATTATCTTGTATAAAGATCCATCCACAGTCAAGTTGTAGCCTCATGTCTGAGGCATCCAGTGTTTTTATAGTATTTAAAAAGAATTTTAGCAGTATCATATGCTGAATTCTGAGCAATTCATCTATTGTTACAGGGAAGCCGCCAGCAACTTCCTGACAGCACTGAGTCTGCAGAGGAAGAGCAGGAGTCGGCAGCTCTCGCACCAGGTCATGTCTGGGAACATCTGGGCGGCATTGAGGATAGCACTTTCAATGATGGACCAGCCCGAGCTCTTCCAGGCGGCAAACATCGGGGACCTGGACTTACTCATGAGGGCCTTCAACTTGGACATGTGAACTGACAAATGTTTTTGACTGAGTATAAGCCAAGAACCCAAAGTCCTTCGAATGGAGGAAGCAGCAAACAGTTTTATCAAGGTTTTTTTGTTTTCCTCCGCAGAGCACCTTTACATTCCTGAGAACTGCACAGCAGTATGTGATTTCAGAGAAGAGCACAACGCCTGGAAGATTGTATAAAGATGCCTTAGAGAAAATACTAGTTAGTGATGTCTTGCTGGGTGGAGAAGGGATATGCTGGAAGAAAAAAAAACTATGGAAAAAAGATGGATGTAACTGAAAAAAGTTACGTTCAGAAACAGATGCAGATCTGAATTGTCAGATAGATCAAAGCAATAGTTTAAAAATGTTCAGTGCTATAACCCACAGGTCCTTTTTTTTCTTTTCTTCTTTTTTTAAACCAATGTAGAGCTCTGTTCTTTGCTGTAACTTTGCTGCAAACCAGACTGTAAAGCCTTATTTAAAAATGCATGAGAGACATTTAAAAATTTCAGAGATTTTATGGGGATGATGGCAAATGACACAGTTGGCCTCTTAATGGATTGTTTACAAAGAAGCAAGAAGGCTTTTTTTTTTCAAACCACACTCAAAGCTCTCTATATCAATGAATGCCATATATGACTCTCTTATGAACAACCCACAAAATATGCAGGTGACTGTCATGACATGAAGTTATGCATTATTGCATTGTCTTAAAGCTCATTCAAGACTTTTGTTGCATGTGATGTGAAACGTGTGAAAGTGTCAAAAAATTATGAACGATTTAATGATGGTTTAATTTATTGCTTGTAAAGACGGAAGTAGATTTCGTAATAAATGAGCGTTGTCACTTTTTTTTCAGCTTACAGAGGAAACACCATGGAAAACACGATAGCTAGTTAAAGATGCACCTTTTTTCTCAATATATCTAGCTACAACTAGTCCACATACACAGGACAACAGAACACAGCATGACTGATACATGAGATGGGTTGCATTTCTATCTTTACAGGGCACAGATTTTTCTGCTCGAAACATTTAGCATGAGTGACCAAATCTATTCATATTGATTATCATTTTTACATAAAGTAGTTTAAATCCTGACTATAAAATTTTCTCTGACAGGACTGTGCTTTCTAGCTGATTGCTTCCTACTGTAAATTATCTTACTGATATATTGGTAGAGCCCGAGGAATGTCTCCCCCATATTCTTTTTTTAGAACTGTGTACAATCTCAGGTGAGATGATCTAGATGACCTTAAACACTAGAACACCTTATTTATGAGGACTGCATGCTGAATGCACTTATTTTTGAATGCGGTAGCTTTATTTATATGCATGAAATTGTCATGCCTCTTTTATTCTGGCCTTCATTTCTATGACATACACATAATCCTGGTTTTTGCATTTCAGTATATACAGTATATATTGACCTTTATGTACATTTAACTTAAAGCAGGTTATATATTAGTTACCAGTTTTGCAATGCAATTAGTAAGTTAGATGAAATATACTTTATTGTATACCTGTTCATACTATTCTCATAAAAGAGACCAGATTTATTGAAGCCTTTAGCGCATGCAAAACATAGTAGTACAATCAGTGATTTGACTCGAATTCGTCCTTAATACCATAATACTGAAACTATACATGCTGCATCTCCTAATAATACTGTATGTCACAGGCTTCATTAAGTCTGGTGCAACATATTTAAACATAACGGAATATATGAAATATCGAACAAACATGAAAATGATCTTTTTGAATAAAATGAAATAAAATGTAATATACATTGTGTACTTGTCCTGTTTTATAATCTAAGCTGTTTACTCTCTCACACTCACACATTCATTCTCTTTCGCTTATGCTGTACAGTCACGGGGGGCCTGTAATGTATTTCAGGGGTACATCTTGGACGGGGTGCCAATTTACTGTATGGCAGGCACACACACGCACTCACACACCACTGGGAATTCGGAAATGCCTAATCTGCATGTCTTTGCACTGTGGGAGGAAACCTGAGTACCCAGAGGAAACCCACCAAGCACGGGGAGAACATGCAAACTCCACACAGAGGCAGGATTCGAACCCCTGACCCTGGAGGAGTGAGGCCACAGTGCTAACCACTACATCACGTTGCCGTCAGCTGTTTTATATTAATAATTAATAATGAATGCATTTCAAAGCAGGTGAAACTTTTTTGTGTGTCAGGTGTTACATACATATCTTTTTGTCTCCTCAAAAATGAAAAGAAATCAACACTCCTGTGATTTGGTTTATTTAATAGTCAAGTCAAGAGGGCTATTGGACAGACTGTTCTCTTGAACACATTTCCCGTTGTAAAGTTCTATTGTAAGCAATATTTTGATAGGAAGATCCATTACAAAAGAACGTAGTGTAAATTTGCATAACCATAGGGTATGGCACATTCATTTGCAAAAAGAAAAAAAAATGTAAATAAAATAAAAACTTTGTACCATTTAACATTCAGTTCCTTGAAAAACATGAAGAAACAGATGAATTACATAAGATCTACTATACATTTCAAAACATTAAATGGCTAACATACATTTTGGATTGTAGTGCACAAGCTGATAATATGAAGGCCCTGCTTAAGAAGGAGGTGTTTAAAGCGTTTTTTTTTTTTTTATAACACTCTGGGAAAAAGGAAAAAAAAGGCAGAACAGGAAGAAGGGAGACGTGCAGCACATGACTTATGCTTTAACTCTTATGATCCAGTTAGAAAGAGAAGAGAGAAAGCAAGAGCTATGTTAAAACAGATCATGTAAAGAAATAGTGGTTTATTTGGTAGAAATGTCCCAGGAAAAAAAATGATGTGGATAGTTGGTGTAAAAAGACTAATCAAATTTTCATACCCATTACTTTATGTTTCTGTAAGGAATCTGGGGAAGAATATGAAAATGTCTAAAAGTGTGAGAGATTTGGTATTATTGAGCACCATAGAGAATACATTTGACAAAAAAAAAAATCCAAGTTTGACGCAAGACACTGCATATGATGTTAAAAAGTTGAATCCACTTGTCCTAGTGTATATTGCTGGATACAAATGGTGTATTAATGTATTTAAAAATAAAAAAGAGATGAAAAAACACTGTGATGAATTCGACCTGTGCAGTCAGACAACCTGGACAAGGCAATGAGTATAAAGCACTTAACTATTGCACAGAACAAATCATTGGTACGTCTTTCTTGTCTTGTAACACTGACGAAGGTGTAAACCTAGATCATCGTGTAATTAGTGTTGTTCTGTTGTGCTGTAGCTTTACAAGATAGATTATAAAATTGCTCAATTTTTTTCCCCCCCGAAAAAAGATCAAGAATATATAAAGATACTGTAACAGTGCATATATAATTCCTACAAAAACAAATTTTCTTCCATACACGGATACTTTTAAACTTGACCTTACTTTTCACCTTGCCTAATACTTTAACAGTTTGTGCGCATTTGTGCATAATACTATGTCACCTTAATTTCACTTAACTTTGTGAAGTTCGGTAAAAATCGACATGTTTTTTTAACACAGTAATGTTTTCCAGTGCTCAGCCGAAATGTAACTACGAGAACATGAATTGAATGTGGTATAAATCAGGGCTGGCAGTTTGCGATACATCCACATTCAGGAAGAATCCTGTTTGTATCTTCAAAAAGAAGTTACCGCTTGGCAGAGTAGCTCAAGGCAATGAAAGGAGAAACAGAGTTGTGTGTGTGTGCATATTGTATGGACAGTATGTATAAACAGACAGTACTGTGCAAACATCTTGAGCCATCCCTCATTTCTTCATATTAAATTAAATGAAATTAAATTATGTAGATTAAATTAAAAAATGGGAAATTATTTACAGGGTAAAGATACAATTTAGAAACTGTTTTTTTCCAGGTCACTGTGTGGCTTAACAAACAAAAAACATTGCTCTGAAACTGGTCAGGAGTCTGAACTGAAAATGAGAGCCAAATAAGTCCTTCATGAAGGCTATAGAACTATTTCTCAAGATTATATAAAAAAAATAAATAAAAAAAATACATATAGAAAGTTGGTTTATTTGTAAGTAAAATATGAAGAAATAAGGGGTGTCTAAAGACTTTTGCACAACATCGTGCATTTTTACATACGCGCAGATAAGAACATTTTTCTGCATATTTAAATGGCGTACACAATGCTCTGTATCTCCAGTACAGAACATACTCTCGCAAACCAACAATGAACAAATGAACAGCTGATTAAACACATTCATTCCCTCTATGTAACTGTGCCTGTACTGGGTGAGCCTTTTCTTTACAGGTCTTTGCAAGTTTTGAGGTGAATTCCCTCCTTTTCTATAGCATGAACACCTCCGGGGTTTCCTGCTGTGGCAGAAATATTCTCCTCCTCCTCCTCCTCCTCTTCCTCTACTGTGCCTTGCAGGCAGTGCAGCTTTATGCTCTAAGGTCCAGATCTAGCAGCTGGGCAGGCGCCGGTAAAAGTAAATGTAGCCCAAGTCTTTTGGAGGCCTTTCTGACAAACAGACTCTATGATCATTGTACATGACCCATCTTAAGAAGAAGAAGAAGAAAAAAAAAACAACGTGGTCATTTTTTGAGCCACAACATTTTGAATAGAGTGCAAAATTTTTTTTTTTAATATTTGAATTTTACAAAAAAAAAAAAAAAAGACCCATACCTTCCTTCCTTTTTAATATGACATATGTAATGACCAGACATCGTGGATGTTCCCATGTGACTTATGAAGGCAAAAAGTTCATAACCTACAGTAAAAGAACAGCATATTATCATTTATGAAACATAGACAAAATAATATGTACTATATCCATATATAATACTGAGAACGTAGCTTCATAAGCTTTAGTTTGTCTCACACTGCTGGCTGGCTGCCCTACTTTCCAGGAAAGTTAGAGTCAGCGCACATTACCCTATTCAAACTAAACTGGCTGGCAGGATCTGTACTGACTACAGAGTCTTAAATCCCTAAACAGCATATGATCTGCTGGAACAGTATAAGCCATAATGTCATAATGATCCATCAAAACTTAACCTGTGAACCTCTTATATATTTCTCCTAAGATCTGAATCAGTGTTTCTTTAATCCTTGTAAATTCCAGTGGAAGGAACAATTTTATGTGATCATATTTGTGCATGTAGCAGGAATATTTCTACATTTTAGAAATTTCTACAGTTCTGATATGTCAGTTGATGCTGTTTGATGAGAAAGATACTCACGTCCAGTGCCGTCTCGAACACGCGGACTAGACATTTCCTGCTCCGGAGACAGCGTGGAGTCACTGTCTGTGATCGCATTCGAGAAACTGGTATCATTGGGCTCTGTGTCGACCATGTCGGACATGGCTTCACTCTCCTCCTCACTCTCTGGGTGAGTAAAGATCCAATCTAACGCCCGCTCTAGGTTATTATTCTGTAAACGCACAAACATAACTTACATATGAGATATAGAAATCCTCAAAAAACTAATCGCTTAACTAACATACGTCAATACACATTACATGGTTCATAATTCCATCATATATACTGTTTCCAGTGCTGTATGGAATAATGTTTATACAAGAAGTCACTGCTATTATTTTACAACCTGACATCATTGTTCAGCATCATCCTCATGCAAAAAAAAACAAAAAAAACAAGGCGTGACAACTAATAATTAAATTCCCCATTTAAATCACACACAGTCACAAGCCTCATTAAGACACAATCCGTGATCTGAAATGATTGTATGTGTCACAGCAGATGGCAGTTCTGAAAGCCAACGTGAAGCCGAGATGCTTTTTTTCTTCTGACCCAGGTTTAACATTTCCTCTTGGTGCTTGGCTATTACAGGCCTGCTCTATGTGAACTCACACTTTCACATTCTCTGACAAAAAAAAAAGGATCTGATAAAAAGGAGGTTTTTCTTACTTGGTCCCATTTTGGTATGTCCTGACCAATGCTGACCGGGAACATCCAACAAGAGCTGCGGTTTTGGAGTGGCTCTGACCCAGTCATCTAACCATTACAATTCAGCCCTTGTCAAAGTCGCTCAAATTCAGGGGAAAAATTAATAAATAAAAAAATCCACTGCCCAATATATCCCACACACGTCCAAGTGTCACGGTAACAAGATATTCAGTGCTATTCACTTCACCTGTCAGTGGTCATTATGTTATGGCTGATCTATATATACAGTAGATGCCATTGCTGGGATATAATAATCTCGAAAAAACTACAGTCTCGTGACTACTACATTTAGAAAACCATATGACGTTATTCACTAAAATAGGATCCTATACATCAGCAGAACGAGAAACTGAATGTTGAATTTAGAAGCAGGGATGAATGTCCAGTGAGTGTCTTGTCAAAGTTAGTGCCTTGTCAAAACTGCAATGGCATGTCTCAACTTGTTTTCAGTCCATCTCATATTGTATCTGAATATGAGAGCTAGAAGACTACAAGATTACTAAACATTCTTAAGAAAAAGTCAAATCAAGTCACCTTATATAATGTTATAGGTCTTTACATCCAGGGTTTATTTAAATAATCTCTTAATTTAATCTAACAAACACTTATTGCAGATTCTTTTCATTAAGTATTAATTATTCTGCATAATAATAATCTGAAACTGAAATTAAATTCATTTTTTAATAGGTCACAAATCTACACAAAGTAATCTATTATACTGAAATTGGAGAAGAAGCTACAAAGTTTGCAAAGTTATGTTCACATAAAAATGTTGTGATTTCATAAGTACCTTATAACAACCAGAATTGGTTGAATGGAGGTTACCTGTGTGAATTTAAAGAGTCACATGAAGTTAATATAAATACACCTTTTTCTCTAAGAGTTGGCCTTAATGATCGCTCAAAACAATTCTGGAACAAAATTCTCAACAAAAAAAAGTCATGGATTGACTATTTAAAAAAATCCCTTTATATAAATATAAGGTAAATTTAACATATACATATAAGAAGTAACTTTTCACCAGATCACTATTAAAACAAATGTTATTCTAACTAAAAGTCTGTTTAGACGTGACCATCCACTTAAACTCTTAATCACCCTGCACATGCGCGAGCACACACACACACACACTTTCATACACCTAAAGGAAATGTATCTTAGCCAATTCAGCTCCTGGCATGTTTTTTAAGGAGTGTGATCTCACCTAGAAATAGAGAGAACATGCACAGAAACTCCACACAGAAAGTAGCTCTGAAGCAGAAATGTCCTGTCCTGTTGATTAGTCATGGAGTAAATGAGAAAACAGGCCACACCTGGCCATGCAACTGCTTGTCAGCCATTTCTCCAATTATTTATAACCCAAAATGGTGGTTGGTGTGTGTGTGTGTGTGTATGAAAATGGCTATAATTTCTAAATGGTTAATGCCACATAATTGTCAAAACTTTTGAATTAAAGCAGAAAGACTTTTTCACATCTTGATTGTTTTATTTCCTTTCAACGTAAAATATTAGAAATCTGTTGAAGTGTAACTGACAGAACATTGGACAGGAACAAATTAGCATTAAAAAAAAAAACTGGAAGAGATCACTCACCGTGGCCTTCAGGGCTTGAATACTGTGATGTCTGGGGAAGCCCATGGAGGTGAGGATGGAGATGCTTTCCTCGGGAGGCTGGTTATCCAGAGGGCTGGCAGTAGGAAAGCTGGCACTCGGCAGGTCTGCCTCCATGTATGAAGGAATCGCAAGCGGCTCGGCAAAGTCTGTAGAAAATGCAACAGGTCAAAGTACGAGCATTCCAACATCTGTAAATACTATACGCATGCCTGGGTGCTTATTTATATCAACAAGCAGATTAACACAGCAGGATGTCTCCCGAGTGCTGATTTTTGCCTATTAAAAAGTATTGTGATTTATATGCAGAACAGATATACAGACAGGTGCAAAGTGCAATGAAACTACCTACATTTACAATATAAAAGCAAACACAGCTGTCCTGCTAAAGGCTAAAAACCTCAAACACAGCTCTATAATGTTTAAATATTAGTGCAAGAAAGACAGCCTTCAAAATTAACAAACAAACAAGTAACAATGTCTTTTTATCCTTAATTACAGGTGGCTAATGATTAATGTCATTTCTTTTTTTTTTCCTTTTGTAAGCTCACCTCTGCAGCACTTAGGCTCTCTAGAGCATGGAGTCTGACACCCAGACACTCTAACTAGATCAACCACACAGGCAAAGAGGCCTGCAACCTGGAATAAATGCAGCTAATTTCCCAGAAAGGGAAATTAACTTGGTCACAAAGGAGTCAAACTGATAGGATAGGTCTGCTATACTCCATTAAACAACCGGCCTTCAGCGGTGAGGTAAAAGCTTCCTCAGGTCAAATCGTTCGCATTCAGTCTTCATGAGCTTTAATACAAGAACATTGTTGCAAAGAAATGTGTATCTGAATTGCAGAACATTACACACACAGAAGAGCCATATATAAATCTATGTATACACTCATGACACACTAACGCCGCATGTTATTGCTAGAAATAAGTTTTCCTTTTCTACGAAGATGAGATCATTATTTTGTCTACTTTCTGTATTTATTTTATTGTGACTATAATACTGAGTGCCTTATTAAGCGCCTGGGTTATAAAAAAAAAAAGTTTCATATTTTGATAGACTGTAAGATCCTTAGGCTGTAATAATTCTATAACATTTATGATAACTAATAAAATCATCTAATGATCAAAAATGAAACAAGCACTAGGAAGTACATTTTCTTATATTACTATCAATTTCTAAAACTCATAAATTGATTAGGAATAATAGCATGTACAACAAACCACTTACAGCTAACTATATAATTTGACATTTATTCCATAATATTAAATATCATAAATCCCAGAAAATTAATATATCCCCACCAACCAAAACCAGAAACACAGCATTTAAAGATCAACCCAGACCATACACGGTTATTAAAATTTATATTACATGTGTAAGAATGTATGTTAAAATGAAGAGAGAGAAAAAAATAAACAGTCGCTATAGAAAACACAATGTGTTGAATAAACACTAAAATAATTGAACACAGTCAAGGCTGATCCTGTGTACACGCCCATCTTTGGCATGTGCTAATGAATATTAATGAGTATGCAAATACAACAGTATTTTTCTTGGCAGATTTCGTGAAAAACTTGCGTCTTTTTTGCGAGTTGGCTCCGTGTCTGCCATGATGGTTATTTTGAAGAAAATTATAATGCGGTCTCGGGTCATGTGATCTCAGTGGCATGGAAGGGAGAGCCTAATTAGCATACTAAAAGTACAGGCTGCACAAAACAATTTAAAAAAATTATTAATTTTTTATACATAGATGTGCAAGGCCAGGACAACAACGGTATCACTCTTCATTTTTATGAATATTCTTATTTATTTGAATTCATTTTTAAAACAAAAAGGGAAGCTCTAAAGGATTACCATCCCATAATTATATGTGCATGTTTGAGTGTTGTCTAAAATAAGGCAATAATAAATGCCTTGTCCTGTAAAACATCTAAAAAGAATGCTTTACTATTGTTTCACCGGCTAATCCAGTCAAGCTTCGATCGATTCACACACAACATAAATTCATATGAATAGCACTTAAAATATGTGAGTACTTTTTGTATATCTTCTATACTGTACATCCCCAAAATTATTAACGTAGCCCCATTGCAATTAAATACTACAATTTAGAAAAGTTTACCTTAGGTTTAGATAAACATGATAACACACATAATTGATAACACACAATAATTAAGTGCTGCATACACAGATATATGTAGCACTTAATTAATATGCATTGCATTCAGCACCTACAGAGCTTCATAAAGCAATAAAAGTATATACGTATATGGTCTCATGTGGTTATAGTATTGTTTAATTATAAACTTCTTACAGTATAGGCTGACTATTCATGTTTAGAAACAGTGTCCTGAGAGGAACAGGGTCAATCAGAGTGAATGTCCCAAAAACACACATTGCAATTCTATCCTTAGAGAAAAACGAAGACAAATGTGCAGCAAATTAATTCTGGTTTCACGCTGTGATAAATGGCTAGTGTTCATACACAGTGCTGACGACAGGTTTCTCTAATAAGAGCTGCTCTCGTCGGCCAGGACACAACAATCTTACCTGGCTCCTCCATGTGAGCAATGATCCAATTAAAGGCCATTTCAGCTCCCATGTTCCCAGTGTAGTACACGGCCTTCCGGCAGGCCTCCAGAGGGAATCCCATTTCTGCCAACTGCATCACTGAGGCCTCGTCTATTTCCGGAGCTGGACATAAAAAAATTTTTAAATGCAGATTTCTTTTTTTTTATATATATATACTTTACAGCCTATATACGGTATATGGAAAGGTCAAAATGAAAATGAAGCGGCACATTGGGCCTCATTAGAGAAAGGCCATTCAATTTGTCAGGAATTGTATGGAGGATTTACAGTGACTGGAAACTAAACATTAATCAACATTAATACAAACCGGATTCCAAAAAAGTTGGGACACTTAACAAATTGTGAATAAAAACTGAATGCAATGATGTGGAGA
>JAQMYL010000036.1:10788289-10800538 GCA_030014365.1 Clarias pachynema
TCTCCCCCTTTCATTAATCGGTAAGATTAATGTTGTTAAAATGAATATCTTACCAAAATTTTTATTTTTATTTCAGTTGATTCCCTTATTTTTGCCAAAACATTTTTTTGTCTCACTGGACAAGATTATTGGTTCTTTCATTTGGGGACCGAAGCCACCTAGGGTTCGTAAAACTTTACTTCAGAGATGCAGATTTAGTGGAGGACTTGCATTACCTAATTTCTTTGGTTTTTGAGTGTTTTTGTTTAGTTGTTTTTTTATATATATAAATATATTTATTTAGGAAAATGAAGAAAGAAAGTAAATTGTATTTCTGTAAATGCAAGTACTGTATTGTTTTCTTTTTTTAGTAAAAATATTTGCAACCTCCAAATTTAACAAAATGTGTAAAAACTAGAGTAAGTTTAATGTTGAACTTTTTTTTTTTTTACTTTTTCTTCCAGTGATAATGACAATGTGCTGTTGAAATGGCCACCACATTCACCTGACTTGACACCTCATGTTTTTTTCCTACAGGGCGATGTGAAAAGATCCCCCCTTTATCCCCCCTCTTCCTACAAGCATAGTGGAACTCATGCTTGTAGGAAGAGAATCATTGAGGCGCTGGGGAATGTTACGTGTTTGGCAGGAGCTGGACTACAGACTTGACATGTGTGTCTGTGCGCATATTGAACATTTGTAAAGCTTTGTGAAATCGCTTATGAAATCTATATCCATTTGAATATGTTGTTGTAATTTTCATAAATAAATCTTTAAATTTTAAAACATGAAGCCAATATGATGATTTGATTTTGTTTGCCTAGGACTGTAGGTACTCAGATATTTATATTTCAAATTATCTCTAATTTTTTTGGGACACCCTGTATAACTGTTATTTGTGATAACATGCCTCTTATTAAAACTTACATTTGTGTGTTGAAGTCTTGGGTAGGATCAAGGGGTGAGTAGTCGAATATTCTCTGCAGGTTCCCGACATACCTAGAAATTTTACAACCACAGTAAAAGCAAGATCAGTGTATACACCTGGAAAAATATCACACTGCATTTTTTTTATCTTACTGTTATCCTATAATTTACACAAAAGGCAGGCAGAATAAGAACTACGAGCACTTACGCTCTCTGGAACTCAGGGATACTGAAGAGCACTTGCATAGTGGTGCTGAGGTAGCAGCTGTTGCCCAGGTTTTTGATGCCTGTGTACCCTGAACCATAGACTGCCTTCAGCTTAAGACCAGATTCCTGAATCACTTCCCACTCAGTGGCTCGAGGCTGCACGTGGTTATCTGTGTGATGGCCGTTTTCCGTCTGGGGAAAGATGTGTGCTCAGAATGAAAGAATCAAGTCAAGCTCCACATTAAGGCTACTACTACCACTCAGCCGGGAGGGCCGAAGACTATCACGTTTCCTCCGAACCACGTGACGCCTGCCGACCGCATCTTTTCGAACTGCTCGCTCACGCACCGTTAGGGGCGGCGTAACACACTCGGAGGACAGCGCTATCCGCTCCCTCCGCGTGCGCGAGCTCACAGACGCCCCTGATTGGCTGTAGAGTCGTGATTAATGTGGGAGCACTAAGTTTTTCTCATCCCTCCCCTCTGAGAGAGCTCGGCCAATCAGCTCTCTCTAGACCTCCGGCTGCGAGAGGTTGCAGCATCACCCAGGAATCGAACTCGCGATCTCCGGATGACAAGCTCATCTTTTAACAAATTTCTAAAAACTGACCCTTTGCATCTTTAGCATGTCTATTCCAAAGTGTGCCAAGTGTTCCGATATGTGAGGGTCAAGTACTGCCTCTTCTTCATCGAAGGAGTAAACATCTGTTTAAAGAAAGAAGACAGTATCAAATACATGTTCTTAACAAGCCAAATCTATTATCTGTTGTCATATGGAATGGTAAGTTCTTTTGTTTTTCAGTTTCAGTGTGACCTGACCTGCTCCGTCTGGGGTGATGGTGTCTAGCTTGACAGCTAGGGGAAAGTTGGTTTCTTTGTAGTGTTCGAGGGCATGTCCATTCCCTCCGCTTCCATCGAAGAACCATTTCCCACAGAGGACCGAGCCATCTGTCAGGTTCAGCCACAGGTTCTCTCGCATTTCACACTTGGCACACTTCCAGCCACTAAACACAAAGCAAATACATACAGGCAACTCTTACATTTGGACAAAGATATTTTAGTTGTTATGGTTTGAACGTGTGCAGAGGAGGGATGAGGAGTGCTTTGGGAAGAGAAGGTTAGAGATGGAGCTGGCAAGAGGAGATGAGGATCAAGAGGAGGTTTATGGATGTGATAAGGGAGGACATGCAGGACATTGGAGTGACAAAGAAAGATGTGGCAGACAGAATTAGATGGGGTCAAATGATTCACTGTGGCGACCCCAACGGGAGCACCCGGAAAAAAAAAAGAAGACAAATTAAATTTTTTATATTCATTTTATCTGTTGGTTAAATGTACATTATATATTAATATTGCCCTTTTTAATGCTCATATCACAAAAAGCTGCCAAGTCGAGGTATCAAAACATTTAATAGGAAGAATAATAAAAATACTGTGATCACATTCTTTCATAATGAAGTATTAAATTCATATGATGCCTCTTCATCATCTACATGCATTAAGGCTCACTGGGAGTTTCCACAAACTTATTAAACAGTGTGAGGTGTGTGTGTAAGGCATTAAGACATACGAGTTAGGATATCAGTTTAAAGGTGGTTTCTGACCTCCCCCACTACCATTACTAGACTACCGGCGGAGGGGGGGGGTCTATCTGATACTCTGATACTGCACTCGCATGAGACTAACCTAGGAGGAATCCGAACCCCATTCTCTTGTTGTCTGAGACTTCTGGCATGTTTGGACACTTGAAGCTCCTCCTCCCATGAATCTGCCTCTTGCTTTTTGTATGCAGAAGCAGCATTAAGAACAGCATCACAAGCAATTGTCACCTGAATATGACAAAAAAATAAACATATTTCATTAAATATGTTTATTCATTCTCTGAGCACTTATTACGAACATCTTTACACATACACATTCATGCAATTATCTAATCAGCCAAAAATATGGCAGCAGTTCAGTTCATGAAATTCTGTAAATACTGTCCAGGAGCTTCAGGTAATGTTCACATCAGCCATAAGAATGGGGGAAAAAATGTGTTTCCAGTGATTTTCTGGTGCCAGACAGGCTGCTCTGTGTATTTCTATGTGTCTCCTGGGATTTCCACTTTCTTTAGATTTACAATTCTTTAGAGTTTACTCCAAATGCTTTGAGCTGACATATGGACTATAGTAACTCAGATAACCAAGCTGTACAACTGTGGTGAGCAGAAAACCATCTCAGAATGTACATAGCAGCACACCTTAAAGTGGAATGGTTACAACAACAGAAGACCATGTTTAACTTCTATCAGGCATGAACAGAAAGCCGAGGCTACAGGTTGACACCAAAAAATTGAACAGGACTGATAGAGATGAAATTCGAGGCACGCAGATGGTAGGGTCAGAATCTAGCACCACAACATGAATCCATTGACCCAACCTGCCTTGGATCAACAGTCCAGGCTGGTGGAGGTGGTGTGGGGAATGTTTTCTTGGCACGCTTTGGGCTTGTTGTTCACCCCCAATCATTGCATGAATGCCACGGCCTGTTTGGGTAATGTTGCTGACCATGTGCATTAATTCATGGCCCTTCTTCATCTTCTAATTGCTACATGTCACAAAGCAAAGGTCATCTCAAACTGGTTTTGTGAACACAACAGTGAGTTCAATGTTTTTCAGTAGCCATCCTGTCTCCCTGTCGGATCTGAACTTGGGTTGTGGTAGAATGGGAGATTTTTTACAAGCATGAAATGTCAGCTGGAAACTCTGCAGGAGGACTGCATGAAGCAATTATGTCAACATGAACCAGGATTTTTCCAAAACCTTGAATAATCCATGCCATGAAGAACGGAGGCTGTTTTGAGAGCAGAGAGAGCCTCTATCCAGCATTAGTTTAGTGTTTCTAATAACATGTTTGGTGAGTGTATAAAGGTCATGTGTGACTGAGTTCTAATTCTGAGAAGCCACGTCCAACCCAACCGCTGCTAGAAGGTGTCAGAAAGCATGGCATGGTTTCTAGGAAATCTTAAATAGAAAAATCTCACTTACACCTGTAGTTAACAAGCATACACTATATGTATAAAGCTTTAGGAGGAAAGGAAATGCATGCAGGTGGATCACATGGATTAGGAAGCATACTGTAGTGTGACTGACCATGCAAGGTGCAAACCCCAAGATCAAACAAGATCAAATCCCAACAATGTCACTACTACACAGTAATAATAAGAATTGTCTGTCCATTTAGGAGGAGGGATGGCATACTTTCCCTCCCATATCACTTATAGTGGCACTATCCAATCACGGGCATCTGTAAGTTCACACATGTACTTTCGTATCATGAGGCTTGAAGAAAGCCAGGGATAGCCTTTATCATAGGTTGTAGCTGTTGATTGAGAGGTGAGGGACCTTTAAGGGGTGGGAATTTTCTATGACTAAATGAGGGGAAAAACCAATAATAAAAAATCAAGGGGAAAAAAAGTCAAATAATATAGGCATTAGACCAGGAAGGAAGAAAATGGTAATGCTCAGTGATGACTTAGCTGTTATTCTTACACTACCATCCCCATGTTTCAATATAAGGACTCTGGAATAGAGTCGGCCTAAAATCTTTAGACCACATTGACTTTTTCCATTGCTCCAATCTTTATAATCCCTAGCAAAGTGAAGCTTTTTTTCTGATTAGTCTCACTAACAAGTGGTCTGCTTTTTTACCTTCCACAAAGTTACAGCACTATCCTTCCAGGTTTTGATAATTTGTTGACGGGGTTCTTAATCCAGTGCCAGTCATTTCAAATTTCTTTAGTTGTTTTCTTTGCTTCATGTAGCCCAATAATTTGACCCTTCTGCAATGGCGACTTTTTTGGCCGTGTATTTCCTTACTGTTACACAGCAGTCATTATTACAGCTCAGACACTGATTTCATCAAAAATCTCAAATGGCATTAGTAAGCAATGCATCATGCTGTCAAACAAAGCTAGTCTTCTTCCTATGTCAGGCTGCTGTCATCTGATCTATATAAAATAAATGACTACACACTACAATCTGAATCCTTCAGCTCAGATATTAATACATGGGAGTTTTGAAGCAGAGGACAATATTAACTCTCAAATTACACCTTTTGCATGCAGGACATACACAGGTCATTCTCACACAGTCTCACTAACCAGGGCAGGTAACTCCTCGATATTTGGTAAAGGGATCTCATAGTGGTCTGGGAATATGACAAGCTTGGCTTCATCTTCATATTCATAATCGTCCCCGTTAAAGTCACGGTTAAGTTCTAAATCTTAAGAAAGGAAGATATGAGAAGTGATGATCAGACACAAAGAATATTATTGCTCATAAGATTTGACAGTGAACAAATCATAATATAGTCATGAATATTAGTCAACAATAAATAAATAAAAAAACACATTGAGATAACAACTGAAATCTTTTAGATTTTAATTTATTGGTACATTCTAAATGAATGAGAATGGCAATCTCTTTAAAATTCTGTAACAATCCCCCAACACACACACACACACACACACACACACACATCAGTACTATACACAGGCATTTATCCTGCCAGACTGCTGATGTTATTGTCAATCAACAGAAAGAGGACCTCATACACTGAGAATTGGCTATGATTGAACTAGGGGAAAGTATCTCCATTTAAAGCGCAGATTATGCTCTCTTCATCCCATGACGCATGAAGTTGTGCTGTCTGATTAGATCACCACATTGGTCTATGTCAAGAGAGACTTATGATATGATCAGCCATTATCTGTCTCTGAATAGAAAGCTGACACAGTTCATATAATTACACATGCAAACAAAGAGAGAGAGATTCAAAAACAAAAAAGTGGAATCTGAGTATATAGGTGTTAAGCAAAAAAGGTGTAAAGATATATTATAATTAAAACCAAGATTCTGTTACAATAAAAACTATATGCCCCCGCAGTCAACGTCATGCCTCATGGTGGAAGTGTGTCAACCACGAGGGTTGATAGGGCACAGCAGCTGATGGGAGAGCAGCAGCAACAGGCTCATGGGCCGACTGTAAACCAACCCTCCCCAGCAATAGATCAGGCCTGACTGAGCATGTGGCATTTTAGATTTAGAACAGTTACTAACTGCATATACAAATAAATGACCTAAATTTAGCTCTGTCAGGAGAGGACAGAAGGTAGCGGACATGGGGAAAATCTCACTAATTTAAAAAAAAAAAAAAAAAAAAAGGTCAAAGACAGAATATGCCTCTACAATCATTTATATTTACACTGAATATCTTTTCATATTCGATTGTCTGCAGCAGTCTTACCTAAAAATACTTTTCCGTTCCGTCTTCTTGGCACGGCCCCCCCTGCTGCACCTGTGGCTTTCTGTGGAAAGCAAACAACACTATTTACGATGGTGAAAAGACAACACTTACAAAACAACAACCTTTATAAAACAGTACAAATTAATTAGCAGCAACAGGGTACCAGCCTATCCCAATAATTATAGTGAGCAGAGCTCGTTAAAGTTTTTTTTTAATTTTTTTATTCATTAAGTATTTGTATTGTATTTCAGGAATACTTAAAGACCAACAAAATGCGATTCCTTAAGCGAAAAAGCAGACACCCGAGCTGCAGGAATGCATCCAGCTGTTTCTGAAAGATCCTGACATAGCCCGGTTTACTGATGCCTGCCCTACTACCCTGAGGTCAAATGGAATAAGGAAGAAACAGCCACAGGAAATCATATCTGTTAAAATTAGCAGAGGTTTTAATTATAGAGTAATTTAATACTAGAAAGTGAAAGTCGTTCTAATCATGACCACCGCGGAAAGCTACGGACACACTGCCGAGTCCAAGACCATCTTCATGGTTAAGTGGAATAGTCTCTGTGAACAATCACATCTGCAATAAGCTAAATACCAAGTGTTCCTGTGTATAATAATAAAGTATTACACACCCAGTCCAATCCAGATAAAATCAATAATGTCAACTTGTCATTGATCATTTACTCAATGTATTCTAGCAAACACATTAGTGTAACCATGCTCAATTTAACTGCCACTAACAACCAAAGAAACAAATTGTTAGGACAAGCAGAAACAGCTCATTGACTTACATTGATCAGATGGTATTGAATAAGTTTCTATAACAACAGTTCTGGCCAATCTGGCTAATCAGCCATAACAAAAAATGTGACCAATTAAGTAAATACCAATAAATAATCTTGTTTCAAAAGGGTGAGATACAGCAGGCAGCAAGTGAACATTTCGTTCTTGAAGTTGATGTGCTGGAACCTGGAAGAATGGGCAAGTAAAAGGATTTGAGGGATTTCAACAAGGGCCAGTTTGTGATGGCTGAACAACTGCCTTAGGACATCTCCAAAATGACACGTCCCGTGAGGTGTTCACACTAAGCACACTATGCTTCTTAGTACATACCAAAAGTGGTCCAAGGAAGGAAAACTGCTTAACCAGCAAGATGTTCAAGGGTTCATTGATGCATGACATGCAGAGTGAAGGTTATCCTGTCTATATGGGCCTGCATAACGCCAGACCAGGAGGGATCAGAACTGGACCATGGAGCAGTGGAAAAGGTGACCTGGTCTGATGACTCATGTTTTCTTTTACATCATGCCGATGGCTGTGTGGATGTGCGTCAATTACCAGAGCAACCAACATGGCAGTGGTATTCCATGATGGAAATGGCCTCTCTCAGCCTGATGATGCTCCTTTCCACACTGCTAAAACTGTTCAGGTTTAGTTTAAACCATAGTTTAGGGAACATGACAAGAGTTCAAGCTGTTGCCATTAAATTTCATAGATCTTAATACAATCAAACTTCTGTGGGATATGACGGACAAACAAGTCTGATCCTTAGAGACCCTACCTCAAACCAAACCAGACAGGACCTAAAGGATCTGGTATTAGTGCCTTGGTACCAAGTACTACAGCACACCTTCAGAGGTCTTGTGAAGTCCATGGATTGATGAGTTTAGAGTTGTTTTGGTGGCACAAGACGGACCAACACAATATTGGGCAAGGTGTTCCAACGTTATGACTGATTCTGAAGATGTTTAATCAACATCTTTTGGAGGGTCTCAGTATTTTGTAAGAGTCCGATGTAAAAGCTGTAACTTTTAGTTTTCTGAAACAAAATCTTCAAGATGATGTTGGCTGATGCTTGATAGAATGACACGCTGCATTTTTATATTATTATATTCAAGAAAGAGACAAAAAGAGGGTCTGGTGAGGCAACAACTGTTTACATGACAGTTACTTCCGATCGAGTAATATGACTGGACGAGAGACATTCCTTACGTGGCCATAATAGATGGAAACCACACAGGAACATTTAACTATAAGTATCATTATGGCTGAAATGTGTTCTAACCATTGTCAATTACACTAATTATTGGTCACCATCAGTGAGTGAAAATAGGTCGGCATGGTCCACAGTACTGAGGGAAGAGCAGCTGCCTGACAAAACCCACATTCAAAACCAGTCACAAGAAGCAAGAAAAAACATCAGATTAATAGTTTCCCCACAAGGCTGAATCCCAAATCCCTCTCTAACCCCTGAACAAGGCTACTACTTAGTGTGTGGAACAGGGGATTGCACACCCTACACAGCATACTAGATTTCCATTTTTACACTATTTGGGATTCAACCCCGGAAACATGAAAGTTATCTAATATTCTAAAGTGGAATAAGTAGAAATATAAAGCAAATCTCTGGTAAGAATTTAAAACTACTTTGACCTCGTTAATTAAACTAACTGTCGGTCGCTAACTGTCAGTTGCCAGCTCAGTGATATTTACACCATTCGCGGTAGGATATGTGCTGGCGGAGAAAAATGCCTGGTTAAATAAACATACAATTCAAAATCTGCTGATAATAAATAGCATTTGCTGGTCTGTTGTATAAAAGCAATATCACACTCTCAAGGCCAAGTTGTTGTACTGAATATCAGAACAGGTGTGATACCTTTAGCACCCGGGCTGCTCCCTTGTGCATACAGCCGTACTGATATTCAGTACAACAGCACTCATTCTTGTGTGATATTGCTTAATTAGAGCTGCTATAACATAAATGCAAACATAAACTAATTTGCTTCATGGACATTCCACAACATAAAAAAACTCTGGTAGAAGACAAATATATGATGTGAATTCTTTAATTAAAAAAAAAAAAAAGAACTTTACTCACTGGCTGATTGCCATAAGGCAGAAGAGAAATAACCAGTTTCATCAATGCTGCTATAAGAAACTAATTAAGTTCATTATTTTACTGTAACAGCGCTGCCATTACTGTATGTTCATTCTTTAATTTGTATTTCAGTAGTTTAGTCACTTCATGACTTTTCTTCCTTACAGAATAACAGGACAACATAATGATTAACACATGTCTTAATCTTGTTTCTTGTTTTCTCTTTCTGCTGCTCACTTGCATATCCCCATTTAAAAATGTATATTATGAATAAATGTGCACAAAATATATACACTGAACAGCCTTAACATTAAAAACATTCATATTAAATCCAACTAGGTTTTTGGCTGCTCTTCTGCCACCGAGGTGGCTCTGGCCCCTCGGTGCACGGTTGCATAAGGCCTCTGGGTTTGTTCTGTGGTGTCTGGCACCAGTATATTAGCAGGGGACCCTTTGTGTGTTGTGGGTTGTGAGTGGTGCCTCCACGATCGTGCTTGTTTATCCAGTGCATCGCATGGATGCTAGATCAGATCTGTTGAGTTTGGAGCCCGAAGCTCTTTGGCCTTGTGCTCTTTGCCTGATGGCCCTGTGCATGGTGGGATGTGGTGCACGGTGTGTTCTAATAACTTTCTATCGTGGCCAACACTGACTTTTGTGCTGCATTGGATTTTTGTGGAATCAGACCGGGCAGGCTAGCCTATGGTCCCCACCGACGTCGGCGAGCCTTGGGTGTCCATTCATTATCCTGTCACCAGTTTGGTGGCGTATATTTAGTGATCAAAGTTATTCAGTTCACCTACCTATGGTCATGATGTTATGTCTGATTGGTGTTTACTTTAACTACATTTTGTTAGGCATTAAAAGATCAGCATGACAGTCTCTTAAGAAACAGCTTTGAAAAACGCAAAGTGAAAAATAAGAGCAGCCCTTTTACATCCTTCGTCTTACCTCCTTCACATGACGTTTTAAGTGCATATACACACACTGTCCAGTTTTACGGTAATGTCTCTCCACATGTTCTCTTCCAAAACCCAGGAATGTGTTCATACACACATACAATCCACCTTCTGATTCCTGTGAAGAAGAAAAAAAAACCCACAAACACACATACAAGACAGCTGTGATACAGTATTGTCCGCAAGACTGTCCATCAAATATCCATTCAGGACAATTTTATAAGGAATGTATGAATAATCATGTATGTGCTCCTTTTATGCTCCTTTTTTTTTTGCAGACAAAACTGAAAGAAACCTGACATCTGGTGAATCCGAAGAGTGGACACTTTTTACCTTAAAAAACAAACCCCGAAATCTAGAGACTTGTGCATTTAAAAAGAATTGTAGATTCACAATCACTTTAAAATTGCCATTTGTATAGCTACATTAAGAGAAAACATGTCTAGACTAATGCAGTGAAATGGGCCAGCGTAGTGACCCCGGGTCTCGGAAAATTTAAAAGAAAAAAAAAAAAACCCTCTTAGCAGCTCGGGGTGACACATGAGCTTTAACAGCAATGGAGTAAAAATAGTCTGCAATGAACTCCAAACAGCTGAGTCACCTTTAAAATGGCTACAGCTAAGGGACACTTCTAGAGCATTAAAACAGCATGGACAACAAGGTGTGAATTCACTCTTCAGGGTTGTGAATGAGGTTTGGGATCAGAGCATCACTGGAGTCGTCCTGGAAAGCCTGGTTTAATAAATAGATCAAAGGCCTTCCATGTGTTGCAAGACATCAAAGAAAAAAGTGGCTATTGTTTTTCTTTTTTTCTTCTGATAGACAGACAACATGTGAGTCTCCCGGACCATACACACAGCCTCTATTTCTATTTATAGATAATAAGATTTGAAGGTAATACATATCCTTGGACACTTCAAACTGGACATCTTTCACCCATCTGTGTGTGTGTGTGTGTGTTCATATATATTTATCCCATGGACCTTCATGACTGTTAAACCTCCAACAACAAAGAGTCTAAGATGTAAACAAGACCCTGTGTGTGTGTGTGTGTGTGTGTGTGAGAGAGAGAGATTGTTTCCGCATATGCTGTCATGTTCAATAGGGTCGTGCAAATCCGCGCACATCATCACACGTGCCAAAGAAATTCAGTGCGGTCCAAACCCTCGTACCTGCAATTCTCTCTTTACTAAAATCGAGAACTCACCGGAGAGTCATAGGAGAAGGCGCACTCGCTCTTGTACACTCTGTCTCCTGACCTCGGCACCCGTATAGTGGGCATGTACGGCACCAGCAGCTCGCCCAGATCCGTGGCCATCTTCGCATATTCCTTTCTTGCTGCCAGCCGCTGAACGCTCAAGTGACCCACAGAGGAGTGTTAACCCGGACAAGAGGAGATGATGGGGTTATTTTTAACCCGCGCACAGCCGACATCCCCCCTCCACACACACACACACACACACACCGTTAACAGGGATGTGACGACGAAAACACACTGGAGGTGGGCGGAGGCGCGGACCTGCCGTGCTCCTCAGGAAACACAGCCGAAACCGTCACCTCGTTAGCAGAACCCCTAAACGCTGATTGGTTAGGATTTAAATTTATTCACGGAGACTTGCTTGCCTATTGGCTGTGACACGCGGAGGGTGGAGTTTATGCAAATATATGTCATATACTGTACTGTATATTTAACGGTACCTAATTCTCTCCTACTGTATTGTGCGGTTATACGTATTACGTCATTAACTTAATGTTTTTAATGCTTCCAAACATAAATTATACATTTTAAATGTTTTGCTGCTACAACAAACAGGATGGATGGATGGATAGATAGATAGATAGATTATATGGAAAAAAATATATTTGTCCAAACCTGTTAATTATTGAATTCAGTTGTTTCAATCAGGCCCCTTATCTCCAGTAAAGGGCAATCTTAATGCTTCAGCATACCAAGACATCTTTAAATGACGACTCAAGACATATCTGTTTCTTCAGTACTTGACCTACC
>JAQMYL010000036.1:10819660-10833388 GCA_030014365.1 Clarias pachynema
ATGAGGATGGGTTCCCTGTTGAGTCTGGTTCCTCTCAAGGTTTCTTCCTATTACCATCTCAGGGAGTTTTTCCTTCCCACTGTCGCCCTCAGCTTGCTCACCAGGGACAATCTGACCATTTTGATTTATACAAACTTAAATAATTCTTTTGATTGTGTAAAGCTGCTTTGCGACAATGACATTTGTCAAATTGAATTGAAATTGAATAACAGATCAAGTATTAACATGAGTTCAGAGTTTCAGATCACACACTAAAGGTCCTCTAATTACAAAACAACTATATTCTGCTTGCATCATGAGTCAGTGAGATTCAGACTTGCACAGAAAATAAGGTCACACAAACAAATTTTCTTTAAAGTGAGCTCGACGTAATAATATGGATTTTAGATAAGCATCATGGCGGTGCTCAATCACAATTTATAGCGCTGCCTAGAGCTGTAAATCATATTGAGACTGTCAAATCAATCTGTTCGATTTTTGGGCATTGCAATTTTCTATTTGAATCAATAGCACTAAAGTTTAATGTCTGATTTACTTCAAAGTTTATTAAATGCTTTTAGTATTTTTTTTAATACTTGATTAGCACTGTAACCTTCCAGGGTCCGGGTTCGATTCCAGGCCAGGTTCAAATATTGTCTGTGTGCATGGAGTTTGCATGTTCTCCATCATATGGCATGCACAGATAAACTACAGGGTGTCCAAAAAGTCTCCATACTTGAGTTTTTTTCCCCTTAATTTACAAAACATCCTCTAAACAATTGCTATTTTATTTGTAAGATGACAACAGACAGTCGTCTCTCACATTCATGATGAACACATGTTAAAACATCTGGTGTTGTGCATGTAATTGCACTTGAATGTTTTCCTGTAAATCATCTTTTCCTGGTACACCGTGACCTGAAAATTTCCAAGAACCCGGAGAATATCGAACCAGCCATCCTCCATGTACGGAGACTTTTGGGACACCCTTTACACTTAACGGACAAACCTCACCTTGGATGCGATCATATATGGGGGGACGATTTCTACACTTAATTCCTGAAACAGCTCTCTACACTGCATGCTCATGAAGTCACCTGCGAGTGGGGACTTCACAATGCCTGGGAAGAAAAGAAATAAAAAAAACAGAACACCACTTAGTGTTAGTATACAGTATGACCCACAAGGGCCATTTATTCAACTGCTAAGCGCATTGTACTATTGGGCGTTTATATGTACAAGACAAGGCATCGCTAAAACAAATTGATTAAAGCAAGGGAACCTGATCATGTGAGTTCACAACACCAGTGAACGTCTCTCTACTGATATTTTGGGAGTCTTGATGATCACAAAATGTTGTTTCCTTTTTGAATGCAAGTTAACTGGCTTCATACATTATGCTGCCACTCTCAGGCAAAAGGAAAAACCGCAGCGTGCTGCTATGTCTTATCTATTGTACGTTCCAACAGAGAGACCATGGATGCGTTAACTATTTCTGTCCATATCTCGAGTTTGGCTCTGGGGTCAGACTCTGGACATCCCTGATGTCAGTATACATGCTGTGAATAAGCTGATTACTGAGCAAAATTCAGGGGCCCTCCTGATTTCTTGCGTTATCACGATGTCTTCAAAGGTGAAACAGTCTAATTTTGATTTTGGATTCAGTAATATAATTTTTAAATAATGATCTGAAACCTCTGCTAAATGCTGAAATCAGATAAAAATCTGATTATTGGTGTGGCCTGTTAAACATTTAAAGGTGGTCCCCTACTTACGAACGAATTCAGTTCTGGGAGCACGTTCATAAGTCGGATTTGTTCTTAAGTCCGGCAAAGTGAGTCTTATACGCGAATATACACTGTAAAGCAGACCAAGCCACTTGACTAAATCTCTGTCCCCTTTCCCCACACTGCCATCATGTGGCCAAAAACCGCAACCGCTGTCTCTGGTGAACCCTGGATTAGCTCATTTATCTATACATGTGCTGTCTCAACAATTGTTTACCTAACTAATGACTGCAGATCTCTCAAATATCTGAGAAAGAATTCAAATAAAGCTGAGAAACCACACAAGTTAGTTACCTTGTTGCAGAACATAACCATCGTGCACTGGAATAGCGGTTGTGTGTGTCGCACCACTGTCTAGCACCAAACCAGTGGATCGTCCATTTGCGAATCTGATAGAATTAAGAGTTACGGATGCTGTAGCATGTATCTGATATGATCACAGTGATATTTTCAGGATATTTCACATTTCAAACAAATTAAAGAGAAGGATACGCCGACAGGACGGCTGTTTTACACAAGAAGAAAGCCGGGATGTTGTAATGCTCAAACATGAGCTCTGTCAGCTTCTCCCTCTTGGCTCGTGTGTTCCACTGAATATAAATTAAAAACAACGGTAAAGAAATATATGTGTTTATGTTTAATAAAGAAATTAAAGCTTGTGTGGCGCTTACAGAGGCTTCTGACATCAGTACGGGATGCAAGCTAGGCTCGGATTTGAAGTGCATTCTGTAGGTGTGGTCCAAAATGGCTTGAAAGCTGTCCCAGTCTTCAACTAGGAAATAAAATATACAAATAAAATTACGTAACATTTGATAAAAAAAAAAAAAAACATAAAAAAAAAAAAAAAACACTTTGGAATCTTTTTCATAAGAATTCAATGAAAATGAAAGGAGGAGTCAGTGATGCTAGAGAAAGATTATTAATATTTTAATTCAATGGTGAACAATACACGCCTCCCTTCAACCTAATTTCATGGACACGCATTGCATCAAGGAAACAACAATAACAACAATGGGCAAGCTGACTAATATTAATAAATACAAAGTTAAACCAATTACAAAAGCCTTTGCTGACTGGCTGGAATAGTGTGTGGTGTAATGTGGTGCCTTCTGCGCCACGCTTTTTTCCCCCCGTTTCCCATTAAAAAAAAAAAACAGGTCTGTGAACAAACACCAATTTTGTCGGCTCACACACAGATTGCAAGAAGATATTCATTAACTTTGATTAAACAGTGCACCAAATTAGAATCACTAGAACTCCTCCTTTAATCCAAAGTATTTCAAATACAATTTTTTCCCTATATTTTATTGGCCTACACATGCACAAATGAAAAGTGCTGACAAGAAGACACTTACTCATGCCATTTTTAAGAGGTGACATGACCTCCATGCTTTCCCGTGGCACCCTTAGCTGGTTGGTGTCGATGTAGTACGTCGTTCCGCTTTGCTTGCTCTTATCCCCGTCTGTTTCCATCGGCGTAGTGCCATCCTCCCTGTCCACAGTCATGCCAATCACAGTGGGAAAGTCAGCCTGCAAAATCGAAATGTTTTATTAGTAAACATCACACATGGATTATGTGGGGAAATGTGTATTTGAGGCTTCGCTCTTACCTTGGGGCAGTCCTCTCCAGCATAACCAGCCCTCACAGAGTAGGAGCCGATATCAAACACCAGCGCGCCAACCTCGTCTGGTGGACAGATAATAAACAGAAACAGGCAGAAATATCAATAAATACAGTAATACAGCTTGAACTACTGTTTACAGAATGCTGTTCATACCGTCCGGTTCTATCGTCATAAATACAAATGTGCTGCTGTCTATTATGCATTGATTTTTTTTTTAGAATGTATTGAATAAAAAACATAAAATATAAAATGACAGGCATGTGTAGTATAAGGTAGTACAAGTCAAAATACTTTTTGCAGCCAGCAGAAAACTACAAAAACCATGTGCCATTATATTTCTTCTGAACTTTACACACATCGGCCGTTGGTCTAAAACACTGTCACAGTGACTGTAATTCGAATTAAACCACAAAATCCTATCAGAAAGAGGTTATAAAATTGTGAGCTCATTCCATTTAAAGCAGCCAGACAGTTAATAAAATAAAAATCTTCGATAGAAGTTGATAATAATAATCTCGAATGCGGCATTTAGATTTTTATTTTTTTTTTATAGTTAAAGACATGCTGGATGTAGATCATAGAGGTCATTGGTGGATCAGTGGTAGGTTTCTTGCCGACCATGTGGAAGGCCCGGGTTAAATTTTAATCAATGCCAAAACCGCAGGAACTGGATGCAGTGCCGGTCCCAAGCCCGGATAAAATGGGAGGGTTGCGTCAAGAAGGGCATCCGGTGTAAAAACCTGTGCCAAATTGTGTGTGTGTGTGTATCGGATGGTCCGCTGTGGTGACCCCTGGCAGAAGCAGCTGGAAGACTAACAACAACAACCACCTGCACATCACACACCCCTTGGTCACTTTGAAAGCCATTGGTTTAGCTAGAGTTTTATTTGACATTGATTATCTAAATATAAAGGAAACGATATCATGCAATGGATAGAGAGAGATGATGGATAAATAGAATAGACGGGACAGAATGGATAGGATACGATGCAACGGACAAATAAAGTTTAATAGATAGACAAGATAGAAAAAGAATGTTAGACAAGATGAAGTTAGTTATGATAAACCGAGAGATAAAATGTCCAGGGGAATGAACAGATAGAGAATGCTTTGATATAGGAATAGGATATAGTTAGTATAGGATAGAATGGACAGAATGATACGATAGGAAAGAGTGGATGGATGAAGGGAGGGATAAGACAGAATGGATAAAGAGAAAATAATAGAAAATAATAATATGTTTGGTAAAAGGTATGAGAGGAAGTGTTGAATGAATGAGTGGATAGATAGGAAGGAAGATAAGACTTGATGGACAGATCAGACAGGATGAACAGATGGATAGCTTGATAGGAGGATGGATAAAGAATAGAAAAGGTATAAAAGTTAGCACAGTGTGAAGAAGCAAATCTGCACAAGAGATGAGTTTATTAATGATAGTTTAGTGTAGCGCGGATGCAGTCACTTCACGCGCGCGCACACACCCGCGCGGCACACGCGCGCGCACACACACACGTTTTAGCTAAACCTAAGGTCACTATTTTACTAGCTGTGTTGAACACAAATAAATAAAAGCCCCAACTTTAAACCCTTACTGCCACTGTACAGCTAGCGAGTTTAGCTCAACGTGGCGGCGCTCATTCATTTCCCAGCTCTCTCACTCACACACACACTTACCGCCGCCATACACTCCTCCGCTCATTATAGCCGGTGATAGATGTAGATTTATTTATCACAAATGTTACTAAACCGCCCAGGATTAAATATATACGCACGATTTTCCTTCTTTCTTTTTTATAATAAAGAATTTATCACAACAAAGGAAACGCGACGGACATCTTCCTCTCTGGCGAGACGTACCGGAGGTGACTTGAACACAAAAGTACAGCATCGCCCCCTTTAGACTGAAAGAGAAACTACAGCCGTGATCTTTTTTTTTCTTTTCTTTTTTTTTTCTAATGACCCAAACATTAATTTTCACAAAGTTTGCACCCTGAGTGTTTTTAGATCTTTTGTCAGATATTATTATGGTTGCTGAAGCATTTAATATGTGTCAAAATGACAATTACATTAAGTTTCTTAGAAAGAGTCAGTATTTGCAGTGTTGACCCTTCTTATTCACGACTTCTGCAACTAATCCTGGTATGCTGTCAGTCTACTTCTGAGCCACATCCTAACTGATGGCATAATCAATACTTGGAGTCAGAATTTGTTTGTCAGGTTTTGTTTGTCCATCCGCCTCTTGAGTTGGTTTTGATCACAAGTTTCCAATGCGATTAAGGTTTTGGGGGCATTTCTTGGCCATGTTTTGTTCCCGAGCCACTTAGTTATCACTTTTGCCTTATGGCAAGGCATTGTTTGTCACCAAACTGTTCTTGGATGGTTGGAAGAAGTTGCTCTCGGAGGATGTTTTTGTACCATTCTTTATTCATGGCTGTGTTCTTAAGCAAAATTGTGAATGAGCCCACTCTCTTGGCTGGGAAGCAACCCCACACATGAAAAGTCTCAACATCCTTTTATGTTGGCATGACACAGGCCTGATGATAGCGCTCACCTTCATACATTTCAAGACGGCCGGAAAACAAAGCAACTTCTCTCCAGGAAAAGCATCCGGGACAGACTGATATTCTGCAAAAGGTACAGGGATTATACAGCTGAAGACTGGGGTAATGACATTTTCTCTGATGAATCCCCTTTCTGATTGTTTGAGGCATCCAGGAAAAAGGCTTGTCTGAATAAAAAAAGGTGGTTCGCAACCTTGTTCCTGGAGGACCACTGCCCTAGTTTAATGTTTTCTACTAAGAAAAATGTTGTTAATTGGTTGATTAGTTAAATCAGGGGTGCTGGGAGCTGAGAAAGCACAAAAATTTGCATGGCAGTAGTCCTTCAGGACCAAGGTTGAGAACCACTGTATTAGAGCATATACCGTAAACCGTCATTTAGACTGAAATTCTGTAAGTGATATTTTTATATATAAACAGAAGTGTCATAAAACATCATAATTTGTATAAACTCACTGCTGATATAGGTCAAAACTCTATTGGGCAGAAGATTAAATTAAGTCACGTTCCCATTCAAGTTTTATGTCCCCCCCCCTCCCAGATATACAATATACGCGTCAAAGATAATAGGGAAGAAGAAAAATATTGAGTGCATAAATGAACATACTTTTAGAAGTTGGACATTTCTGTAATGTAAATCCTTTTTGATCAATTCTTTAGTTTTTTTTGTGTTTTTTATTTTCATGAGCTGCAAGGCATAATAATCACAATAAAAAATTTTAAACACAAAAACGTGAAATTTTTTGCTTTCACATTTTCACATTTCACTTGTGAAATATTTCACATGTGATCCATCGAGAATATATGAAAGGTTCACTTTTTAAATGAAATTACAAAACAAAATATTTTATTTTTCACAGTATTCTATTTTTTAGAAGCACTGTACACACACTCTGTCTCTCTCTCACACACACACACACACACACACACACACACACACACACACACACATATTTGCAATAACAGTGGGGAATAACAGGACATTCGTGGGGGTATTGTGGTGTCTAGCACCAGAACATAGGCACTAGATTCATAGGGTGTTGTGGGTTGCAGGGTGACGCCTCTGTGAGTCAGACTTGTTTGTCTGACACATACCATAGGTGCTTGATTGAATTGGAAACCGGGGAGTTTGGAGGCCGTGTTGGCAGCCTTGGGCTCTTTGCCGGCTGGGTCTCATGCAAGAAGAGCTGTAGTACACTGAGTGTGCTGGTTTTCTTCTGTCATGGCAAGCACTGAGACTTTTCAGTGATTTGTTCTGCATTGGCTTTTCTGTGGAATCGGACCACACAGCTTGCCTTTGGTCCCTGCAGGCATGTTTGAGCCTTGGGTACTAATGATCTTGTAACCACTTGGTGGTGCTGATGTGTACTAATCAATATACTGTACATGTATACAGTCATGTTCAAAAAATGAGTATCCCCTCATTTAATTCTCAGCAATTTTATGTAAAAACATAATAAGAATCACCTGATCCCTGTGTGTAAATTAAGGAACGGGTATGCATGCCTATTCATGGTAACAAAGTAGGTAACATGCATCAAGTGCAGATCCTATGCAAATCCTGAAATATGTGCAGTCACAGTATGCAAAAACAAATGAATAAATGAATAGTATCTAGTGTATAAGTAGTCATCTCTAGACACTGCACAGTATAAAAGCAGATGAAGCAGCAGTACAAAGCAGTTTTAAAAATACAATAAAAACATGTAGTAGTAATAGAAGTGTGTAATATAAATTGACAGAGACAGGACTTCACAGCAGTATTATTTGTTCCCTTAGAATCATTGCAACATATTCAGAATTGACACAAGGACATGAAGATATTGCCCGTGTGTCCTTGAGCTTTCAATGATGTCACCAATGTGTTGGAGTTAGGACATAGTTGGAGATTGCGGTCTGTTGTGATACTGTGTACTGCTTATGCTGTCACAAGCTTGTGGTTGTGGAGGGAGCCGCTGCCAAACCAGATAGTCATGCACCTGGTCACAATGTTTTTTATGGTGTAGAAGTTGGTCAGGATGTTGAGGGGGAGACTAAACTTCCGAGCAGCCACAGAGTATACTCACTAATGAGCAGATTTTACCACTATCTGAGCGTGAAGGGTCAGGTCATTGGTGAGGTGCATTCTGAGGAACTCGTATTATCTATCTCTTTCCACAGCAGCCCCACTAATGTGTAATGGGGTGTGGTCATTCCCCGTGGTCTCCTGGAATCATCCACTCTGATCCTGGCCAGGATAAAAACCCAGACTGTTTGAATTTAAAAAAGGTATAAGAGTAGAAATATTCACCAATATTTTAAAATTCACTGGTATAAATCTCGGTGAGTGGTTAGCACTGTGGCCTCACACCTCCAGGGTCGAGGGTTCGAGTCCTGTTTTGGGTCTATGTGTGAGGAGTTTGCATGTTGAACCTCATTGCGTTTCCTCTGGGTACTCCGGTTTCCTCCCACTGTCCAACGACATGTAGATCAGGCTAACTGACTATCAGGCTAAATTGTGTGTGTGTGTGAGTCCTGCAATGGATATATTTTTGTATATTAATATATATTTTTGTGCTATTGCGTAAACCTTTCATTGTCATGTTTGTTTTTTGTTTCATTATTTTTTCCTAATTATTTAACTCTGATTTTAGACCATGTTAAAGCTGCTTCATTCTGTATTCCTGAAAGATCCCTTTACTTCCAGCTATTTAGTGCCCTGATTATAGACAAGGAGCCTAAAAGTGCAGTCACACGCAGACTCAACAGGAAATGTGATGTTAGGTTTTGGCCAGAATGTAGGACATACGCCACATGGGCTTAGCTACTTTTGAAGCAGAAAATATCAGTTTTAGAATCTGAAAATACAAGCAAACAAAACAATAAAGAAGCAAGAAAACATGAACTACTGTCTGTGCAGATTCTCCCATGTTTTCTCTGTGTCCAAATGGGTTTTCTTGAATCTTTTTCTAAAAACAGGCCTGTAGGTGAATTCTAAAGGTATGAAATTACATTTGTGTCAAAAAGAAACAAAGAAAAATTTAAGAATTAATGAAAATGAATTAATTGAAAGCGAAAAAAAATAATTGACTATATAATAACTCCTCAGATTTTCAGTTTTGTGGCTGGATGTTTCAGGATCGCTTCTCATTTTTCTTCTTTGAAATTCTGGCACATATGTACCACATGGGTGGGTGTTACAGGGGCTGGTTAAGAAACGTGAACCAGAACTCCAAACAAAATCCGAGATGGAAACTGAAAGTTCCAGATGGGAAACTGAGAAGCACAGCAACAATACTTAAAATCCGAGGAATGAAACGGAAACTTGGGAACAAATGTAATTTTAGATATTTAATGATTCTTTTCATTCATTTTCAATTAATAAATTTTTGCTTAATTATTTCGTTTTTGTTCATTTCTTTTTTACACAAATCTAAGTCCATAGATGAGGAGTGTTCAAGTCAAACCGGGATTTCTCATAAAATCTCTCATGAATCAATACAGTAGAGTAGACTCCAAGCACAGTTCGAAGATGGCACTCTTAGCTAGTGTAAAACAGTTGAATAGTGCAAATGTACATCCGTGAACAAGAAGGCCTTACATCCTTGACTAATGATCACAACCGAGGAGCCCACTGCAGTCGGTCTCATGAAATTTCAGTGTGTGGGATGCCTGATTCTTACAAATCAACAGATAACTTGGCACCAACTTGCAGGTGACGCATCTGTCTATGGGAACTGTACACACAATCATTCACAAAAACCAATCTACATCAGGCAGTGCTAGTTCAAGGCCAGGAAGATAGTGAAACACTTCAGCCACATCAACAATGGAGTGTTCTCTCTTTTGCAATCGGGAAAGTGCATTTGCTCTGTGAAGGCCAACACAGAGAGACTGAGGCGGAGATTCTTCCCACAGGCTATTCGGGCGCTCAAACAGAACAGCACATAGGACTCAACTGATTGGACATGCTTTGTTTCCTTCACACCTGTGTTGAAGTACATTACATCACTCACCAGATTTTCACATGACTCATATGTTGCACATTTCTGGTTCATATTACAAACATGGACAATATCTCTTTATTTTATCTTATCTTCCCTCCTTAGGTCACAAACGGTTGTTTTAGCATTTCACTGCATATCATACTGTGTATGGTTGTGTACGTGACTAATAAAATTATTAGTATTTGGAATTTAAAGGAGTTCCTTGGAGGCCAGCGTTTCAGATGTGAAGTCTGATCGTGGCTCTGGCGTACTGAAAAATCTTTCCACCTTGATGATATTCAAGCACTAGTGAAGAGCTGTAAAGAAATCAAGATTTCAGAGCAATAAATTAACACTTACACGTCAAACCACTAATGCGTTAATCTACGTACGTAATAAAAGGTCCCGGTAAGACTTGATTGTTGCGTAGGTTGAGACTGGAGGCCGCGTCGCTAACAGATACTCGGTTTCTACGTAGGCACACTAGCCATGTTATAACCTAAGGCCTTATACGGCCTACGTGGTGACTTCGCACGCGCACTACCAAGGGATTTAGGATACACCCTCAAACGCGTGGCTGTGTTGACACTCTTGTCGCTAGGTGGTGCTGTTGCGTAGACTCTCCGCTGTTTATATCTGCATGCACATACACGCGCTGTAGTTTTACTCTCTCACACACACACACGCACACAGAAACTGATAGCGAAACAGCAGCATGGCGAGTGAAGAAAGAACACAGAGTTTCTCTCATCCATCAAGAACTAAATCCTCACCAACATCATGCATCGGCTGCATCCTGCGGGTTTTATTTATTGCAGTAATACACATGGCACAGGCCGACAAACAAGGTAACTATCAGTATGTGTGTTTGTGTGTGAGTGAGAGTGAAGGGCCTTTGGAGCTCGTTATTCCCGATATCTGTTGAGTGTGTGTCTGTCAGTGTTGCTGGCTGGCGATTTAACTGCAGGCTAACACAGGTTAGCATGTTGTGTAGTCAGAATGTATATTTAGCTGTAATGCTAAATATATTTAAAACATATATATATATAAAGCAGTGTGTTGTCTGAGTAGTATATGCTTTAGTCTTGACTGCAGAAGAAGACGTTGCTGAGTGAACAGTGCCAGCTCATACAGTAGTGTGGCTAGCTAATGCTATTTGCCCAACAACACCCTAGCAACTGAAGGAGCTAGCCACTGCTAGCGTGTTGGCTGTACTTAGTGTTTTATTACGCACAGTTCGTTTCAAAAACGTCACAGTGAGGTTTTTTGGTTTAGAAGTCGTTGACCAGTTTCGTAATGAACGCTAGCACTGACTGAGAGCTTCTCAGACCACCTAGCCGTTAGCAGTTAGCCGCGGGTGCTATATAGTGTTTAGTCTTCAAACCGCTCTGATTCTGGAAACCAGCTCTGGGTTAAAGAGCTGAGGAGCACCGGGCAAGACTAGATAAACAGAGTCGGAGCAAAAACTGTGTGAGAGACAGAGGAAGAGAGAGGCGTAAGGGCAGGCCTGTGTGTGTGTGTCTGTTGTCAAGTCTGACATGTCAATCTCACATACACACACACACACACCTGCATTTCAGTGAAACAAATAATGGTGTGTAGTGTTTGTTCTGTCTCTGTGTGCCAAAGTGAGTGTGTTTTAAGTTGTAGCCTCAGGGTTTGGACAGGGGAAAAAAGTTGATCCTGAAAGTTGTGATGACTTCACTGAAGATAGGGAGTGTTAGGACAAAGGTTTTGCTTTGACAGGTTGATAATCAGAAAAGTGGCAATGAGGCGTATGTATGTATGTATGTGTGTGTGTGTGTGTGTGTGTGTGTGTGTGTGTGAGAGAATAATAAAAGCACGAACAAGATACAAAAAAAAAAAAACGTGTACACACTTCAGGCTAAGAAACTTTTTTTTTAATACTAAATGTATTGCTTGGCATTAACATGTATAATAATATTTTGATAGTAATATGATAGTATTATTGATATTGTATTAATATTATATCCCTCATACCCTATTTGTCTTTTCCTGAAGTGTGTATAAGTTGTTGTTTGTTTGTTTGTTTGTTTGTTTTTTTTCCCCCTCCAGCTGACTCTGTATATACAAAACATAATGTGTAAAATATGCAACGATGAGCGGGCCCAAGCACCTTGCGCCACCTCCTGACCCCCCCCACCGTGCTCAAATGGTTGAATTTAAAGAGGACATTCCAAAACCGTTATAACACAATTTTACAATATGGGGAATTTTATGTCAAGGACTTCAAAAAGCATCTCAATATGATGTCACTGAACATGTTTCTCAGTGCAGTGTCACTCATTATGATGTCATTCCGTATGATGTTATGCAGGAAGTTTTGCAGCAATTTTGCATAGTGCTGATGTCATAGTACTTGCACCCTAATTAGGGCTGCTGCGATTAGGTTTTTTTTGGGGACAATCATGGTTCTTGAAAAACGATACTGATCACAGATGTGTGGGGGTTATTGGGATCTCCCATTGTATTTATTGTGCAGTATTGTTTGTTTATTAACTATTAATAGCTGTAAGAAATAACTATACAAATCAGCAGTGCAGAAATATAATAAAAATCTGAGAAATATCATTAATGTTAAACTTTGATTTATTGAAAGGTAACATCTGCAACATATTCCATTCACTTATTATTTCATGTAGATTATAAAAAAACAAACAAACAAAAAAAAAACAATAGAATGGTCATGCTCGATTGAAGGGCAAAAACATTTTCATTCCTTAACTAGTGTTGCAGAGGGCAGGGGTAGCTCGGAGGTTAAGGTATTGGATTTCTGATCGAGAGTTCCCAGGTTCAAGGACCACCGCTGTTGGGTTCTTAAGCACGGCCTTTAATCTTCAACTGTTCAGATGTATTAGGAGATAAAAATGTAAGACCCTCTGGATAAGGGCGTCTGCCAAATGCTGTAAATGTTGTTGTCGGTCTTTTGGGTGCTCCCATCATGGGGGTCGCCACAGCGGACCACCCGATCCGCACACAACTTGGCACAGATTTCACGCCAGATGCCCTTTCTGATGCAACCGTCCCATTTTTATCCTGACTTGGAACCGGCACCAGTGGCTGGGGGTTTGGGCAATCGCTGGGAATTAAACCGGACCTGCCAAATGCTGTAAATATATTACATAAATGTAAACACAGCATCAAGGGGTTCTCACACATTCCGAAATCCTTATCTACTGTTAAATGCGACCGTCCTGCCGAATTCGCTCGTTAAAACGTGCAGCAAGTGTAACAAAGCTGCTTCAATAAAATAACAATAAGAAGCTCTGCACCAAACATTTTTAAATAAACAGACATCAACACGGTGCATTGTTCATAAGTGGTGAATAAGGTTTGTTATGTTAAAGCTTTTGATAGATATCTCCCACGTTTTTTTTTTTAGGGAAAAAAAAAAAAATACTGCAGTCACAATAGTATTGGTTTTTATTTGTAACAATTAAGTAATTATCAGCTGATTCCTATCGGTGACCAGACAGAATCTACATATAGATTTGTAGAGGAATTTGACCAAATTGAATGTTTTTTATTTAAGATAAATTGGTATGCAAGGTCTAGTTTAGATTATGTATTTGCTCTAAATTCAGATGAATACATTTCAAAACATATTTTTGCTTTCTTGGTTGAAATCCTGGAAACGTTTCTCCTTGAAGTCTCTGCATGGGAAGTTATTTCACATAGTAGTTCAGTTATAGTCGTATCTGATTAATATCACTATCATCAAGTGACCTATACAAGATGCAGGATAGGACACACAAAAGCAACACACACATTTTTACTGTCAAGAGAAAATCCA
>JAQMYL010000036.1:10835146-10846462 GCA_030014365.1 Clarias pachynema
CACGACTAGATTGGGGAGAAAATCGGGGAAAAAGAATTGGACAGGACTAAATTTATTTAAAAAAAAAAAAAAAAAAATATATATATATATATATATATATATCTTTGTCCACGTGAAAACGCAAAACGCCTGTGCTATTAGGAGAATCTCGAATCAACTGTGACAAAGCGTCATTACCAGTTCCGCTATGTAAAAGTCCGAACGGGTCTCGTTCAAAACCACCGTCGCCATTTGTGGGGTCTGTGTCAGTTGAAGTTTTGCATGTAGCAGCAGTGAGTTTCGTAGTACATTCAGGCACCTCGGTTCATTAATGTAATGTGCGAGTAACTGCATGTGTATGTACTTGCATGTAAAAAGTCCAGTATGCAACGTCAACACAGTTCACTAGTTCACGTCAAGCATTTAACAAAGTTCAAGTCCGGCATTTAACAAAATATCCTCATAAACAAAGCTGATATCAAATCAATGAGAATGGTACACAGACAATGACATCATCGGCACACCAGTGACGTTACAACTAAACAAAATCTGTTTTTCCGCACAACACCACTGAAAAGGGAGTTTTGGAAAATCTTCACTTTGGACGGAGTTTTGCAGAAGCTTAAACCACGGTAACATGTGGATAAAAGGCCAAAACCGTAGATAAAAATCCCAGTTTTTAAAAATCCATAACAACATGTGGACATGGCCTTAATGAGGTGATTTGTGCCACGATTTGCTGTTAGCGTAGATCAGCAGTCGGCGACCCTCGGCTCCGGAGCCACACGTGGTTCATTCACTCCTTCTGCGGCTCCCTGTGGCTTTGGAATAGAAATAATGAGTATTTAATTTTTATTTATTTTTATTTTAGTTATTTTTTAAAATGTAATTCTTAATTTGAAGATTATGATTTAATATGATATGAAGATTTATTTTAATGTTAGATTCTAACGATGTGCGACACCCAGCCATTTATTGAGCTTTTATTTAGGTTGACGGCTGACTGCACGCTCCAGTAAACGTGATAAAAGGATAACGGCTGCAGGTAGATAATTGAAGTTCGGCTTTTTATTGCATAAATACGAGGAGGACTCATATTTTATTAGAGTTCAGTTTCGGTTTTTGTTGAATTTAGAAATAAAATTTCGTTTCTCTGTAGCATAGCAGTTCACTGATTTCATATATTCAACACGCTATAGTTAAAAAAAAAAAAAGTAGCATAAATGTAAAACAAACAAAAAAAAAGATATGCAGCGTTAATTTTTATTTTAGATGTCAAAAGAATTTTGTGGCTCCCGGTGTTTTTATTTCTGTGGGTCAAAATGGCTCTTTGAGTGTTTAAGGTTGCCAACGCCAAATTTAAATTAGTTTGAATACAAACTAGTAAGTTTTTAATAGTTATTGCAGATTAAATCACAACATGTTCCAATACAGCAGTGTGTCGTGTAATGTAATTTATTATTTTTCTTAATCAGGTCGTGCAGCTAGGGATGTAAATCAACAAGCACACATGATCTTTGCTTGCAGCTCACACAGCACGCTTCTCTCCTTTGTGATCTCCCCAGCATTACTCTAATACTTGAATATGTTGCTAGACCAGGTGTGGAGCAAGGCAAATGGCTTACATGTCATAACCACAAACGGTAGACTGGCTGTGTACACAACACCTGAAAAACATGATGCCACGCTGCATCAGTCTGGGATCTGAATCGAGTTCTTGCTGCTTGTTAGATCGTGATTAGATTAGACGACTTGCGTGCACATCGTCTCTGGGTTTTGACTTGGCCTGGGTTAAATGTATATGTAGTTTTAAGAAAGTAAATAGTTTTTGCATGAATGATAGATATTGCTGTTTTCTTTTTTTTTTTTTTTTTTTTTTTTGTGCATACATCGTTTTTACCTTCCTCTACTGCAACTGACATTGTTTTGTTGCGTACATGATGCTTCTGATTGCACATAGTGTTGATTAATTCTCTGTAACCACACAGGTGGTTGATGATGATGATGATGATGATGATGATGATGCGAGTCAAATCGCCGGTGCATAAGTTCGTCCGCTTTTTAAAAAATCTGCTATCATTTCACAAGGAGCCGTAAAGCAGACCCTCGCACGATACACGTATTGCTCCGATAATGCTGTCTGTAGGGAAATTATATTTTAACAAACGTTTATGAAAGGGGACTTATTGGAGTTAAGGGGAAGTATTGGAGTTTACACCTGCAGCTGTGCAAGTTCTCAGCCAGGGAGGAAGTTTGCAGAAACTTTTTTGATTTGCAGTTTTAATCAGTTTTATAATGATGTCATATGTTATGTCATGTTCATAATAACCAGAACTAGTTTTATTTTCCAGAACATTGACGGAACCTTTAAGGAGACGTTGTGTTCTGGATTTAAAATAAATAAATAATCCTACTGTAAGATCTGACTGAAACACTTCAGGATGAGCTCTTATTTGTAAGTCAAATTCTGGCTATGGAGGCAGGTCAAGTCTGCTTCAGTCAGTCTGCATGACTTCACTTCAGCTTTAGTGAATTTCCCGTAAGAGCACATCTAGTTACGTAAAAAATTGTTTTTGCAGCCTCAGAAAATTTTAAAACTTGCATGCATGGCGCCCGAACTTAATTTGCGTGGAACATCCTGTTCCTCTGAACACACTGTTACTTACAATGCTTAAAATTTTCCATTCCCAAAAAGTTGTTTAATTATGCATGCAAAAAAAAAAAACAATCACAGACGTGCCACGAAACTATTTTAATTTAACATTCCAACTTTAAACACTTACTGAAGCTTTAGTCAATTTGCAACTCTTTGTGCAGGAAAATAAATATTGAATTGAATTACTCAATCCGGAGGAAAATATTATGGAATCATGAAGCATATGCATTATACTACTAGTATGCTGTTGCACTACCTCTGGCTTTTACAATATAGTTTGAATTCTCGGAGGTATATATACATTTAACAATCGAGAATAGTCGATTCTTCATCAATCCGGCACAAACTTTCTTTGCAGTTGCCAGATCAACTTTGCACGTTGGAGCCTCGTCATGGATCATTTTATTTAATTTCCACCACACACTTTGAATTGGATTGAAGTCCGGCCAATTTGCAGGCCACACCGTTGACGTTGCGTCTTTCTTAAAGTGAAGTTTGTTTTTGCCCCAAGGCAAGATGTATTATTTACTACTCTAAACTATTTACTATTATAAATTACTGTATACTCTTATACGATTCCATTTACTTTATACAGTTTATACTTTTCTACATTTTTACATATTTCTACTTACTATTTTATTTTATTGTAACAAATTACAATATATATTATTTGTTATATTTTGTACATTTTATATTTTCCATTCTTGTCTATTAGCATTTTGCATCTCTTATTTTCTTCTTAGGTCACAGTCGTGTAAGCATTTCACTGCATATCATACTGTGCAGGGGTTGTGTATGTGATGAATTGAAGAAAAAAATTATTTGAAGATGCATTACCATCCTAAAAAATTATGTCATCATGACAGAACATGCTTTCAATTGATGGAATAAGAAAAGAGTCCAATTTCAATGTAAGCATTTATTTAAAATGTAGTGACCGTCATCTCACCCGTGCCTTCACCTGATATGCAACACCATATCATCAAAGACTGTGGAAATTTGCACGTTTTCTTCAGGCAGTCGTCTTCATACATTTCATTGAAACGGCACGAAACAAAAGTTCCAGCATCATCATCACGCTGCCCGGTGCAGATTCGTTACTCATCACTGAATATCACTTTCATCCAGTCATCCACAGTCCATGATTGTTTTTTTCCTTTAAACGATGTCTCACAGTTACAGTCACAGACATCGACTCCAGTTTCCGCCCATCTGTTTTGTTGTGCATTTTCTGTTTTACAAGGGCATATTGCTTTGAGTTTTGATGCTTTGATGTCTTTCTTGGTCTACGAGTACGCTTCCCAATTTGATTTGTACTTGGTCCAGATTTTAGACACAGCAGACTAGGAACAACCAACATTTGCAACATTTCGTGATTTCTCTTCTTGAAAAAGTTTACAAACCTCCTCTTTGTTTTAACTGACATACCTCTCGTGATGACTGACATCGTCATGATTTATGTCGATCAGGATGATGCAATGGCTCACGAATGTCTGCAAGCATTCTTTTGAAATGCCGACTAGTTAGCAAATGCAATCTGATGCTGGTGTGGTTTTTATTGTGTTGTTTATTTGAAAAGTACATGGTGACTCCATAATATTTTCCTTGGAATTGAGCGATCCCATATTTTCTGCAAAAACACTTGACTGCAGTTTTCTTTTTTTGCTATTTATTTTTAAAAATGTTTCTTAAAACCAGAAGGTTGGAATGTTGTGGCAGGTCTGTGATTACTTTAGTTCTTTTTGTTTTTTGTCTACTCAGTTAAACAATTGAATGAACATTTTCATGAGTATGGAATCAAGAGTGGTGATTCCATATATTTTGTCAGGAGTTGTACATTTACTGTCCACTTTAATAGGGACACTTTTTCATGCAAATATGCAGTCAGCCAGAAATTCAGCAAATCATACAGATGCATGTCTCATCAACCACCAGAATATTTGGTCTTACAAAAGGCCATGTCCTGTTTGGACGAGCGTATTCACCAGTGTAGCCTCAGATTTCTGTTTTTAGCTGACACGATGGGAACCTGATGTGCTGCTCTATCAGATGTAGTCTTAAGGTTCGATATGTTATGCCTCGAGGATACTTTTCTACTCATCGCTGTTGTAAAGAGTGGGAAATTGAGTTAGCTTTCCTGTCAGCTCAAAACTATTTTCATCTGACCTCTTTCATGAGCCACCTGCAGAAGTGCTGTTCACCGGATGCTTTTATTTTTTTTCGCACTATTCTGTAGAAATGCTAGAAGCCGTTTGTCTAGCGGTGTGGAAATCCCAAGAGGACAGCAGTTCCTGAAACACAGATTTCAGAAAATACAGATACAAAGACGTGATCTTTAACCGAAGCTTCTGTATAAAATGATAGTTGGTTATAGTAAAAAAAAATTAATTGCATAATGAGGTGGGATTGGAAAACAACAAGGGAGATTTAAAATGACTGGAACTCAAGAATGAAATCTTCGTGTGCGACTTTGTTTATTATTATTTTTTATTTGTGTGTCCAGTCAGTGTATTTATTATAGATCTAGCTTATGTTAGATCTGTATAATGGTCGTAATTTGTTTAGAGCCCTGAGTCTAAACCTCACACCATCTCCACTGCATAAGACAGAAAATCTCCAGATGCAAAAAAAACAAAAAAAACAGGCCAACATAGGGGAGGGTGAGTCAGAAAGATGAGCACAGAATCCGCAGGTGAGGCAGTCACGTGATCAGTGGTGTTGGAAAGGCAGACACACCCTTGATCATGTGACTGCTCCACCTGCCAAGTCTGTGCTCATCTTTCTGACTCACCCTCCCTATGTTGGCCTGTTTTTTTTTTTTGTATCTGGACAAACATTTGTATTGCATTGTGTGAGCGTCGTTGCCGTGGTGGAAAGTGGAAATCTAATCTGTCTCGTCACAAATGGGGCGGATAGATCAGGGGGAGAAAATGATCCCTTTGAATTCAAGTGTCTTTTGAAAGTTCATGAGAGTTGTTTAATTAAATAAAAATAAATAAATAATAAATAAATAAACTAGTATTGCTATCATAAAACAAATTTTCTTTAGCTCTGCATGGACAATGAAATTAGGGCAGCTAATTTAGGATAATTCTATTTCATTATTGTACCTAATTGTAAATTTAGAAGCTTATTGTTGTTGTCTTGAAAGTGTTTTTTCACACGGACGCTTCTCTTTGACATCCTGTCTGATGCATCCAGTCCTGCTTTATTTGAGAGCATCAGAACAGAAAAAACAATAAGTAATGAAACCCATTAAAGATTCATAAAATTCTTTGCGTTTTTTAATTTGCAATAATCCGACTAATATATTGGCGCCTTCTTGCAGTATCGCCAGTTTACCGGTGCTTTTTAATGAATCTTGTAGAGCTGACTGTGGCTGCCTTGCATTTTGTGGCCATTTAGAAATTGATTTCAGACGGATAGGTAGTAATGAGTGTGTTCAGGAGTTTGCTGACTGAGGTGCTTTAGTGTGATCAAAACTTCAAAATGTGTGCAGCTTTCATGATATTTCTCCCAGGGTAAAGCCATACAGGGCAAAAAATAAATAAAAATAAAAAATTGCAGAGAAAGATAGCTGGTGGTGAGAGGACTGATTTGGAGGGCACAGTCTCCTGTCTGAAGTGGTTAAATTATAAACTACGCTGTAGTATGTCATATTAGTGTGTTAAATAGATAGAATTTGATATGATTGATGGATAGATAAATAAATAAAAGCTATAAAGAGCTTTAAGTGACGATGATTTGTCAAACATCCTTTAAAAAAAATATTGCATGGCTTCAAAATCAATCCTTACAGTTTGTGCTGCGTAGAAACTGTATAGACTGTAATCCCCAAATTATACGCTCATTCATCTTCAGTAAGCGTTTTTTATCCTGGGTTGTATCTTCGTGGATTTCTTATTCTGAGAGCGCTGTATGTGTGAGCTGACGTGGTGACACGCCCTCCATTAGACACCAGTACATCATTTCATCATGTTTTTCGTTGTTTTGTTTGTTTTGTTAATATGTTGTCACAAGGCGCGGCACGATGATGTAGTGGTCAGCACTGTCGCCTTGCACATCCAGGGTATGGGTTTGATTCCCGTCTCTGTGTGCGTTGAGTTTGCATGTTCTCCCTGTGTTTGGTGGGTTTCCTCCGGGTACTTCGGTTTCCTCCCACAGTCCCGAAGACATGCAGATTAGACTAATTGGCGTTCAAAAATTGCCCGTAGTGTGTGAATGAGTGCGTGTGCCCTGCGATGGATTGGCGCCATGTCCAGGATGTACCCCACCTCGTACCCCTTGGGACAGGCTCTAGACCCCCATGACTCTGAATACAGGATAAAGCGGTATAGACGATGAGTGAGTGTTGTCACAAGTTTGGTTATTCCACTATAGAAAAACAGAAACCAACGAACCAGAAATTGTAATTAAATAAAGAAATAAATATGCAAAGTTGCAAAGTATACGGGGCAGTGACACCTGAAGTGTAATCCTCGTTTCCAGTCTGCTCTGTCATTTAATTTTCATCGCTGTCAGTGTAGACAACTCTGTCTCACAAAGATACGGTCGTTGGAAACGGAAGCAGGACTTTTAGTGTTTTTGTGCTGATTTCAGGATATTCTGCCTTGTTTTGAATCCAGAACGTTAGCAGAAGTTGAAAGTTGTTTTAGACAAACTTGTAAGGCTGAGTCTGTTACAGTACATAGGGTGGGCTTGGAGCATGTAAATCACATGTCGCGATGTGTGGATGAAAGCGAATGGAAGACGATGTGATCATTTTGTCAAATAAAACACTCTGCAGACTCTGATAGTCACTAAAATGGGAAAATATACTTTTAATTCTGTACGGCCCGGCTCCAAAACATCCACGGCTCGGTACCGATCCGCGGCTCAGTGGTTGGGGACCACTGGTTTAGAGTACACCACCTGCAGGATTATAGAAGAACTGCAACATTTTACTGCCTCAAATGAAAATGTACAAGTTAAAAATTTATTTAAAAAGTGATTTTGGTTTCCGTGTGATGATGCATGCATTTGCCACACGAAATAATAACTTTTTTTTTCTTTCCCCTCGCATCTCTATAAATTTGCCCGCACGCCAGTTCAAGCTGAATGAAACATGAACAATGTTTCCTGATATGATATGAGCCTGATATGACTACAGCAAAAACAAATATAATACAAGCCCAATGTTCTCAAAGCTTAGACGTCTTCGACGCTCGAGTTTAAAATGGCGGTAACAGCCTTAATGCCAGGTGCAAGCCGAGTGCTTCCTGCAGCGTGCGCTAGGCTACCGGTTAGCGCTGCCAAAATTTACATGGCAGTAAACGAGTGCATGCGGTAGCCAGGGTCACGGTGGAGGAAATACAGATGCTGTTATGTATGGAAATGTGAGCCTCGTTTATCTCATTCTTCCTCTGCTTATCATTTGTTTTGCATACAACAATTCTGTCATTAACATGCAAGGTTAACCGCAAAAAGTTTGCAGCAAAGTTGGATAAGTAATGAAGTAATGAGCTTGTTTAAATGTTAAGTTTGTTCATGGTTTTGTTTTAAAGTATAATTATTGGAAATAAATTCCAAACTGCAAATGATGAGCTTTTTCGGTACTCATTTATAGTCAACATTTAATTATGAGAAAGAAGTTGAAAATGATGTTTTTCTATTGATGTGAAATCTAATGAATAAACATGATCGGCTTAAACAATCACGATGAGCTGCATATAAATCTGTACAGCTGTAATGGTTCATTTCCACAGAAATTATTGTCTTTCTTGATAAATAATTATCTTAATAATAATCTCAATATATTATTGTTTCTTGATAAACCATTGCATTACAGTTGAGGAAAAATAACGTGCATGCATACAAGTACAAATACTTTTCCTGAGTCAAGTCAATAACGGTATCTACAGTACTGTGCAAAAGTTTTGATATTTCCCTCCTAAGAGACTTTCTGGTGTTTTTAGTGTAATCTGTATTGTAATCTGGAGGAATAGTTCTTCATGATAACGCCTAAAAGGACTTCCTGGCTCTCTATTCTTTTTTTCCCCCTCTCATTTTCAGTGCTTGTACCTGCAGTGTCAGATGAATTATTATTATTTTTTTTAGGCTGCACGAGGACGATTCAAGCATAAAAACATAAAGACTTGAGGCATGAACCTGTGAGGAAACAGGTGCAGATGATCAGGCTGGAACAGACGAGAGGGGAAATGAGTTCGCTGCTTAGGTTGTTACATCAACAACCGATTTTTGAAAATTTGAAATAGCATCTTTAGGCACTTTGCAGCCTGTCGCAGTAAAACATTTGTTCCCATTTCGTCACTTAATATCTGCATAATTTTAATATGATGAAATGAGGTGTGGCTCAAGCCTTTCGAAAAGTACTGTACTTCATTACCACAGCAGGTCATATAAGTTAGTAGTTAATATTTGAGGCAATTTTATTTCATGTTTTTATTTACTTTTATCAGATTTTCACTGGGTCAGAAGTTTACACACCCTCTGTTTAGTGGCGTTGTCTTTTAAGTGTCTGATCTTTACTTAAGTAAAGAAAGAACTGCTGCAGCTCTTTTGCAGTCAGGTTTGTGGGCCTCCCTGATCAGACATGATTTTTCAGTCCACAGATTTTCTGTTGCATTCATGCCGGGGATTTGTGATTTTCATGTTCTTGTCTTTAAGCTGTAGTTTGTTATAACTTCGTCAGGTTGTTTGACACGGTCGTCCTGATGTCTTGAGGTTTTGCATTAGGATTTCTTACATAATCCTTCATCATCAACATGCTTTTTTTTTTTTTTATAGTAAACCAATCCGCTTTTGCAGCAAAACACCTCCACACTCCCATGCCTGACAGTTGGGATGATGTCCTTCCAAATAAAAACCTCACCCTTTTTCCTTTGATCATTACAGCTAATCAGCCTAAATGTTTTTCACCTGCCTACAGTGTTTATTCCGTATTGTTTTATTTAGAAAAGGTGTTTTTTCTCTTTGTGGCAGCCTTTCAGAGCATGACAATGTAGGACTCATATCTTTTAAATATTAAGATAATATAGCTTTAATTTTTTTTTTTTGTGGTCTCAGCTGAGTTTTTAAGATTTCCCTCCCCAATGCTATCAAGACAAAATGTCCCTGGCTCTAATTACACCCACAGGTTCTCTCTCCAGATTAGATTCTAATTATGACAATTGGCTAATCAGTTGCTTTTAAAGGTCATTACATCAATTTCTAACATCTTCCAGGCTGTTTAAAGAGACTTGGTGTATCTAATCATTAGACCCACGGGCCAAAGCCAAAGCCGAAATAAACATCTAATTGATTGCTTTTAAAATGGCCTCGAATGTGACCGGTGTAGATGCGCTAATTGATTTAACAAAAGGAATGCAAGCTAACAAGATATGTGTAGAGTTATGGAAAAAAATGAGAGTAAATAGTTTTTAACAATGTACAAAATATATTGTAATATTACAATATGTATTGTCGTAATTTTCAAAATGTAGCTTAACAGAAAAAAAAAATCTATAGTTTTATAAACTACCAGTCAAAAGTGTGGACACACCTTCTAACTCCATGATCTTTCCTGATTTTTATTTCTTTCTACATTATAAAACAGTGCCGAAGGCGTCCAATTCAAAATGTGCAATAATCTCTTTTGAACAGGTGATATTGAGATCTTGTGCTTCTGCTACTTATAGAATGATCTGTAAATCCTTAATAACGGCTCTAATCCGAGGTGCTGTTTGTTAACATCTCTAAATGAACTTCTCCTCTGCAGCTGAGAAGGTCTTCATGAGATCGTTTCCTGGGAAGGTCTTCATGAGAGCCAGTTTCAGCATGGCGCTTGATGGGTTTTGCAAATATACTTGACAATACTGTTCTTGCAAGAACTATTCCAGAAAGGCTGACTGACCCCTTCATGTCTTAAAATAACAACTGACTGTTATTATTGTTGTTACTTAATTACCTAATGCCATATGTATTATTTAATAGTTTTGAAAAAAAAAAAAAAAGATATCCAGTATTGTTCTGGATTGAAGAAAAATAAATCCAAACTTGTGTCCAAACTTTTTGACTGGTAGGAAGATGCCTTCAGAGGAGGCACCCATTGTCATTCAGCTGATATTGGATAGTGTAACCATAAATAAATCCTCCTAAATAAATGTGTGTGTGATAAATGGTCAAAAGTGCATTTATATAACAGGAAGTTCACCTTGTTGAGTCTCCCAACTGTTGACTGATAACTGAGTCACGGGTACAAAACTGTGTGTGGCATTTTCAGACCTAATACTACGACTCTGCAGTCGTCCCAAGCCATCATGGCAAAGTTATTCGTCTCAAATGCAGTCCAAAGTAATCTTCATGGTTTCCAAGTTTACTCACCACACCAGCAGTAGTGAGCGGTCTCTGCATTAACAAATACTGATTCTTGATTAAGTCTAAACTCGAGCCCAAATTCAATTCATCAGTCAATACCAGTGTGTTAGTGTTTCCTGTGTCCTCCTGCTTTAAAACATTTATTGAACCCTTTTTGTTTTTTCATTGAGACATACAGTACGTGTGAGCAGGGAGCTCGACCTAAACTCCTACACCGCCACACACAATTATATATAATAGGGATGTAATGGTATCAAAATTTCACGGTACGGTAATACCTCGGTATGAATGGCACGGTACGGTATTTATTGAATCATTTACAGGAA
>JAQMYL010000036.1:10863970-10878836 GCA_030014365.1 Clarias pachynema
TTATTTAATTTTTTCCCCCTTTAATCAGCTGAACATGTGCTCAGTAAGTCACCGCTCCCAGGTTTGATCATTAGCTTGTACTTGGAGTTTTATATTTGTGTCCTTCCTGTGTTTGTATAGTTTTCCTTCCACCTCTTTTAATAAAACAAGCTCATGATCCACCGTTCGCCTGATCGGTAACATTTACTGAGAAATGTAGTGAAATAATAATAATAACATAAGTCTATTATGTAAACATTATAATTATCTCCAGCTGTGTTTTTATTTGCCATGAATGGCCAATGTTCATTGTCAACAACAACAATAATAATAATAACTTTTAATAATTTATTTTTATTAGTATTATTATTATTATTGTAAACGGTGAAGAGGATTGAAACTTGACATGCCCGACAGCCTACGTGTTGAACAGGTCATGTTTTTTTTTAATCGTGATTAGATGGTGACTCAGATAGAAAGTAGGCGTACATAAACAGTATTCAATACCATGGGTGTCACATGAGTGAGAATCCTCCTTTGCATCCTGAATACAATAATAGCAGTGTAGAAAAAGTACTGCAGGTTCTCGGGTGGGAGATTTGCACATATGAAACTAATGCTTGTGCTGGAGGCAAAGATTTACTGTGTGTGTGTTTGTGAAGGATGTGCATTTTTTTTTTGTTTTTTTGTTTTGTACAATAGATGATAAAATGTGTTTGAGGTTGTTTAATTTGTGCCTAGAAGCACAATGTGTTAGGATAAACCTCAACAAATATCACATTACTCTCACCGCAGGTGCTGCAGAGAGCTCTGTGAGGATATTTAGCTGAGAATGTTATTATTATTATTATTATTATTATTATTATTATTATTATTATCCTTATTATTGTAAATAGGTGAATGTAATGTGAAATACGATTATGCTGTCTGTAATTATGGTTGTTTATTGATTTAATTAGGGAGTAAGATTACTAAAATTGTGATCTTATGAATGATCTGAATATCGAAGTGGAATTGGGCTGGTTAGTTGTTGATTTTTATGGAAAGATAGGAACGATTTCTATCCTCGGGTGAGCCGTCCTCTCTTCAGGATTTATTTATTATATTGCGCATATTGACGGTGTTTTATAAGGATTTATATCAGGATTAGACACACGTGTCCCACGTCCCATGTGCTCATGTGTTTGTCTGGTTATTTTGTCGATTATGTCTTACACACTGTGTTGCTCTTCTCTGCAGTGCATCCTCACACAGGGGGAACAGCAGGCCTATACACTTCGAGCCTCCAATGCTGGACTTCCATGAACAGTAAGTAGCACACACACTCCGAGGTCCCTGGTGTATCCAGCACAAACTTTAGTCAACACTTACTTTGTGTACACACACACACACACACACACACACACACACACACACACTTATATGGAGCGACATGGGAAAACCCTATACAAGGCCAGGGGTAGCCTAGTGATTAAGACATTGAACTATGTATCAGGGGGTCACAGGTTCAAACCACCCAGCTACCCCTGTTGGGGCCCCTGAGCATGGCCCTTAACCCCCTCAGCCGCTCAGATGTGTAATGCGATAAATTGTGGATCTGGGATTTAGACAAATGTTACGTGTTTTATTTTATTTTATTTTTTAAGTTCTTAAAAAAATGCAGGTTTTACATTTCAACCAGAAAGTAGTGAATTCAATTTTTTTCCCCAGAGATTATATTCTGACTCTGCTGAAGGACACACACACACTGATTGTCTAAAAAAGAGAATGATATTTATGCATATGCTTATAATTTATTTTATTTTTATAAAAACCTAATAAAAACAGCCAAAAAGTTAATTGGAGTTCATTCCAGTTCTTAGTGTTTCCTCCTAACCTGCATGTGGAGTTTTTATGTATTCTGTCTTCTCCATGTTTTACATTGATGATGGATGTCGCATAATCACATCAATCATAAGGGTCATTTATATCAGTCTCTCTAGTAAACCACAGACACTGAACAAACAGAAGCCACATCCTGACTCTTTAAACAAATGTTAATTGTTCTTACATCATTACAAATAATTAATGATTTAATAAATTGTTTTTGTTCATTTGGCCAAATCTCACTTATTATTTATTATTTACTATAGCGTTCAAGCATTGAAGGTTTGTACACTGCCATCTGCACCATAAGACCTGACGTTTTAAACCATTAACAGCTTGAATCTCTCAGGCGATTGCATGAAACTGGTCCAGTGAATTGATCAAAGCGTAAACTTTCAGTGCAACAGAACAGGATCTGGAACGTAACTAATAAAAAAAATAAGAAAGCATCTGTATTTTTTATTATAATTTTTTTTAATCATGATCTCTCTGGTTAGACAACATGCGCAAGTTTAGAGGTGAATAAAGACCAGGTCTACATGTTTGACACATCAGCTTTAAGAAAATTAAAAAGAGGAAAGCCCCGATTGTTTTTAAACCTGTTTTTCATCATGTTTAGGCTTTACAAGAAATCACAAAGAAATTCAGAGAGTTTTCTTAATGATGTAACTAAATAAAATACTGTCTGATTTTGTCGTACCTTTATTGAGTAATGCGATTTGTGGCTACCAGAAGCCACTTCCTGATTTTTCTTTTTTTTTCTTTCCACTTTCCCATGCAATATTTATTTTCTTCTGCATTTAAGCAGAACTAGGTAACTGTTTCAACAGTGTTTCAGTTTAATTCCTCATTGATATTCAACCGGTCTTTCCTTTAACTAACTGAAATTTGTTGTGTTTTTTTTTTGTTGTTGTTCTACTCTGTCACTGTTTGATGCTGTTTTTTCACTGGGATTGTGTGAGACTCACTAGCGAATGTTTGGGTCTGTGGGTGTCATCAGTGAACAAGCTTTGACGTTAGTCAATGAAAGCCTTTAAGCAGGGCTGGGCAGTTAATTGCAAATTAATCAAAATCCTCACGCTCTCATTCTTTATGCTACTTGGCCTGTACAGCAGTTTGGAAACACTAATTAATGTACTCTGTGTGCATTTGGATTGAAGTAGAGATTTGTGTGATGTGACCATTGTGTGATGTGATTCATTATTTAATTTTTTATTTTTTCTTTCTCTAATGTCTTTATGTGAAGCACTTTGGGCATTTGTTGTTTTTAAACTGCTATACAAATAAAGTTGAACTTGAACCCACCAAGCATGGGGAGAACATGCAAAATCCACGCACGCACACTTTGTGTGTTTTTAGACACATGGCTCTACTTCATCCAGTTTACAACATGGAAGCAACTCTTTCGTTAGACAAAAACAAACAAAATACCCCAGCTTTAATAGTTGAACGTATTTATAGTACAAACCTTAACAGTGACCTTTGAGGGCCAAAAAACGAGATGATAATTGTATGTTTAATCATAATCAAAGTAAAATGTTTTGGAATTAATCATGATAGTGATTTGAAGTCCTATCGCCCAGCCCTGCTTTCAAGGCATATACAGTACTTGCTTTGTCAGTACTGCGGTCAGTCAGTCCTGTGTACTGTACAATAACAAACTGTATCTCAAAATCAGTTTCAGGGTTTAAGATTTCATCTTTTATTTTGGACTCGTTTGTGTTTGAAACTGTTACTTAGTAAACCGCATCATAGAAGTCAATACAATATCGTTTCAACATGATTTTATGCCAGGCTGGATGAATGGTGGAAAATGAAGTGCCTTTATTTTTTCCCCCTTATGGGTTGCACTGTACATCCTTAGGTTTTATTTAAATATCTGATGCAAAACAAAATGCATTAGCTAAAACAAAACTCAGCACTCTGCTCTTGTGTTCTCTCTCTCTCTCTCTCTCTCTCTGCCCCCCCCCACCCCCCACCCCCCAGTAAACACATCTTATCTGTGCTTGTTTGTACCAAATTGCTGCACAGGGTTGAGCAATCCTGCCTGTTTGCAATAAAGCTTTGCTTAAATTATCAAGACCCATCCTGAATCTCAGACTGTAATGTCTTTCATACCATGTGCTTCCTAATGTACTTACACACAGCTGGGGTTTATGTTATATCTTATGTAAAGGGACACAAGCTTCAGATGTTTTGTCCCTTTAGATGTTTTGTTTTGGTGAGTTCTGGAGTCTTTTCATTTCGGGATATCACATGTTTCTTGTTATTTTTTTTATTCTCCTCAGGCCAGTTGGGATGCCAAAAATGGAAAAAGTTTACTTGCACAATCCAAGTTCAGAAGAAATTAGTTTAATATCAATATCAGCAACAACAGCGCATTTTCATGCATCATTTTTTCAGAGTAGGGTAAGTAGGTTTATCATCTTTCATAACACACACACACACCCTATAACAGGCCTCTAATGTATGCATGTTTTGTTCTGCAGTCGGATTAATGTCGACTTCCTGTTTGAAACCTAAAAAGGACGGAAGCAGCCATACGTTTCCTCTTTGACTCACTCGCCAGAAGCTTTGTCTGTCTAGAGAAAATACCATGGCCTGTCATGTGGACAGAATGGCTCAACACGAGCACGCACTGAAACTTGTTTTTAAAACCTGGGTAGAATCTTAGCATCATCTATTTTTGTCATTCGATACATGAATGACGCCGCCATGTCAGATCAGTCTGTGAGCTCATTAAAAGCCTAAGGGGTCAAATTTAAAGTGTTCTCTGTGTGTCACCGTGTATCACTCGTACTCTTCAGACGGTAATAAATTGCAAACAACCACCTGTTCCTGACACTTGCACGATTAAATCATGCTGCCCCTCTGAAACGAATACAGCTCACGTTAAACCTGGCCAGGGCTCATCCGGCGTCAGTGTCTCATCCGCCGTCTTGCGAAGCACCATTTTAAGCCACGTTTTGAAACTAATTGTCAGTGTTTAGAATTTTATTTCCTGTAGAATTCCACCCTGAGATTTTATCAGTGGTAGGAAGTGGGGTGTAGGTCACCTGGACCAAATCTCAAACCTAAAAACAAATGTGGATTGAACACTAAAGCGTAGTGATGTGATCCAGAAACCGTTTGCTTTTCTTAAGTGGTCTGATGATTATCAGGTGTATATATACAAAGCAGCAGCTTGTGTGTTTCTTGTCTCTTTCTTCCGTGCCATGTCTTGATTATGATCATAACAGGCTAAACAGAAGTTTTCCTTATAAGGTTTAGTTTTTGTTTTTTTGTTGTTGTTTTTAATAAAAACATTACTGAACAGCTAGTCTCAAGTTAGTGGAGAGTTCTGTCAGTACTGTTGGGGCCACACGGTGTAAACATTCGAAAGCTCGTGAATACATTACAAATTCCTGAAATGAATAACAATGCCTATAGAACATTTAGGAATGGGAATTCAGTGTGTGTTTAGTTTGCGAACTAGTTTTTTTTCTTTAGTTCTCAAATTTATTGTTCAGTATTGTATTTGTAATACAGTATGGGTTTTTGTAGTGGATCCAAAAACACTTGAGTGTAACTTGATATGTAATTCTTGCATGTGTTTTTATTTATCATTTATAATTTTTTCCCCCCAGATAATTCCACCAGGAGGGAACACCTCATTCGATGTGGTTTTTCTAGCTCGAGTAGTAGGGAATGTAGAAAATACATTATTTATTAACACATCTCACCACGGAGTGTTCACATACCAGGTAAGGTAGTACGATGTCATAAACTGACATGGTGAACTATATAAATTGGACTAGACTGTAAAATGATAGTTTTTGTTTGTTTGTTTTTTTTTTAAATAGGTGTTTGGTGTGGGCGTCCCTAACCCTTACAGACTCCGGCCTTTTGTAGGGGCCAGGGTCCCTGTGAATAGCAGCTTCTCTCCACTTATAAACATCTTTAATCCACACAGCGAGCCTCTACAGGTAGTCTTATTACAGCACGTGCAGTGATGCATATGATGTCTCTGTGTCTCTCTAGTGTCGTAAAACTTTATTGAAAAAAAATCTCTTTTCTCTTTCAGGTTGTGGAAATGTACTCGAGTGGGGGTGATTTACATCTAGAGCTGCCCACTGGTCAACAAGGCGGCACCAAAAAGTTATGGGTACGCACCTGGTCATCACAAAATGACCAGATTTTAAATTTCTATGCACTCGTGCGTTAGTATGCATTAATTGTGTTGACTATCATTTAATTGTATTTTATTTATGTGTCCTCCTGATTTTTGTAGGAAATTGCCCCATTTGAGACAAAGGGCGTAATGAGAGCCAGCTTCTCTTCAAGGGATGCCGACAACCACACGGCTTTCATCAGGATCAAAACAAACGCCTCCAACGAGGACGAGTTCATCATCCTTCCTGTAGAAGTGGAGGTAACCTCCGGTAAGGATGGCCCGAGTCAAAACTATACAAGCCTTGCATTTTCATCTCCGATGTGAAAACATGTCTAATTATGGATTTATTTCTTTTTCCAGCACCTGGTATATACTCTTCAACAGAGATGCTAGACTTTGGTACACTTCGATCCCAAGGTAGCGTAAGCATGGCTTGAGCTATTTAATCATGCAGCAGTGTTTCCTAATACAGGCCTGGAACAGAAATTTACACTTAAAAAAAATAAATAAATAAAACTCTTTACCCTTTACAGATCGACCAAAACAGTTGAATTTGCATCTTCTAAATTCTGGAACGAAAGATGTATCGATTATGGTAGGACTTTTCCACCTCTTACTTTTTCTTAGTATTTTTGTTCATTATCTTAAATTTAATTTATTACTAAACAAACCTTTTATGTATCGCAGAGTGTTCGGCCAACACCGGCTAACGAAGCCATTGCTGTTGAATTCAAGCAGGTTACGTTAAAAGCAGGAGAGAGCCGATATACCAAAGTCGCAAGTATAAATTTTGATGGTAAGTGCAGCTATTGTTAGCGTCGTATTTTTCCTTTGTTCTTCACCGAGATTGATTCTCTCTAGTGTGGTGCATTATTCACCGTTGAAATCGCATAAGTTATTAATATACTGTAACGTTGCACTATAAGCCATTATTGTCTGTTGTAAACCTAACATTTCATTTGGTTTGTCGTTTTTTCAACATAAGACTCACACACAGTTCTGTGACCATGGAACAGTTTTTACTGGGTGTATTGGCATGAATGGTGACATGTGATCTTTTCAGACTCCCGAACATGCAGGTGCAAAGCTCTTATGTAACACTTTGGCTGGCGTAAAACAGACAATGTCACCTCATGGTTAAACATGTTTAGATAACATAACAATGCTGAGGATAGGGTTAGATGGAGGCAGATGATTCGCTGTGGCAACCCCTGAAAGGGAACAGCCGAAAGACGGAAAAGGAGAAGAAGAGAAAATAACAGTTGTTGTATTTTTAGTTGAGATGCGAGGACAGAATATACTGTAGGTCAAAGACAAGACATTCTTTAATGACTTGGTGACTTTTTGTCAAGGCACCAATTACATTGTGTTACAGTTATAAAAAATAATAATAATAAAATAAATATATAAATAAAAAGATAAACCTGTGACTCCATAGTTATCTTTTGTTAATTCATAGGTTTGCCATGTTACAGTAACATGTTGCTGTTCGTAAAATGTTATCACATCCTGTTAGCTGCACATTTATAGATACCCAGTAGTGATGGGAACCGTGGATCGTTTTAATGACTCAGTTCTTTGAATCTCGTTCATCCAAATGATCGAATCTCTACATTGGTTTGATTAGAAATTAAATAAAATGTTACATTCTCAATAAACAGACACACCAATACGTCTACATACACAAAGTTTGGCTATAGTTCCAATAACGAAAATATTACAATGCAGCTAAGGACATATTATGATAAACAGAATGAGTAGCTCACCTCTCATATCTTCTGGTCCAAATCACCCGCTCTTTTATTCTGTTACCGTCTGTAAGAGTCACGTGACAAAAGAACGAACGACTCGGACCCTAAGACTCATGAGAAGAATGGCTCAATTCTGTTTCCTGTGTAACGCACTGCATAGCGTCTATGGGAGTCACTTGACAAAAGAACGAACGATTTGGACCAAAACTTGAAGAAAAGAACTACTCATTTCTGTGTCCTGTACATAACCTAGGGAGGTATCGCGATGCTTTGCGCATGCGCGCCCAGAAGAAAATGAACGAATCACTCTGAGACTATTCGTTCTTCTGTGTGACGTTAAAGACTCGTTCTTAAAAGAACAAACGACCCATCACTAGTACCCAGGGTACCAAAACACGAGACTCGAGCTTCTACTTGCTGATGGGCTTGCTAATGAAATGATAATTTGTCCACCTCTGTGCTATTTTAGGACATTCATGTTTTAGAGTTCTTTTGATGATTTTGCAATTTATCTCACCTTAGACTTGAGTGTCACTATAAATACAATAAGCTGGTGTGAAATTGGAGTGTGTGGTGTGTATCAGACTTTGAGCTGGGCTGGGGGTTGACAGGTTTTTTGCTGTAACTTTCTTTTATTACCACCACCACCAGCCAGCAAATTACCAGCAAATAAAGTGCTGAACTGCTATACCAGAATGTACTTGAAGAAAATGACTTCAGGGACTGAAATTAAGACTGTGATGTATTGCACTTCCTTCATGCTGTATTACAAAACTGTAATGCTTTTTTATCTGTTTTTCTATTTTATTTTCTGCTGTTTCAGCTTCAAAAGCAAGAAGACCAGACCAGTTTTCTGGTAAAATAACTGTAAAAGCGAAAGAGAAAAGCTACTCAAAACTTGAAATTCCTTACCAAGCTGAAGTTTTAGAGGGGTCAGCTATTTTTGCTTTTTTTTTGTTCTTGTTTGTTTATTCATTATTATAAAAAGTATATCTGTTGGTGTCTTGAGGAAAGACATTTTCTTTCTCTATTATAGGTACCTGGGCTTTGACCACACAGCCACCCTGTTCCACATCAGAGACAGTCCAGTAGATCCAGTGGACCGGCCCATCTACCTCACCAACACCTTCAACTTCGCCATTCGAATCCACAATGTTTCCCTTCCTGAAGATGTCAAGATGTTCAATGTGAGTCATTCAGCTCATACTGTTTCCTGGATGCTTAAAAAAAATAATAAAGTTAAGCCAAACTTTTATTCAATACGTACATTAATGTGCAGTCAAATTATTTCTTCTTCTCATACCCCAGCTTTTCATTAGGAGGCTGGGGTCAGAGCGCAGGGTCAGCCATTATATAATAGCGCCTCTGGAGCTGACAGGGGTGAAGGACTTGCTTAAGGGCTTGAACTACCAGCCGTCCAATCAGTAACTTAGTGTTTTAACAGGCTGCACTACCACTGCCCATGAGCTAGGATTTAGTTTTTTTAGCAGTTGAAGTTGATCGATTTCTCCAGCTGACATGTTATGAAAATAATATGTTGGATTACTGAAATCAGGACAGTGTTGTTTCTGCAGTCACCAAGTTACGAGGTCATAGACATTCCATCAAGCAAAACCAAAATCCCCCCAAATCAGTTAGAAAAAACAGCCTTATGTTGTCTGTATATGGATATTTTGATGAACATTGTTATGGAATAAGTGTTTTTACATCGCAGCTGTGTTTGGATCGGCTGTTGTAAGCATTACATCCGTATCAAACAATTTTGATGTCCTGTTTGTGTGTGGTTTTTTTCTTTTTTCTTCAGGTGCATAATTTTACCACACCAGTCCTCATCCCTCCCCACGAATCCCGCTACATATTCTCCCTGCTCTTCCGGCCTGTACGGCCCTCTATCCACATTGACAGCAACATCCTCCTCGTCACCAACGCATCCAAATTCCACCTCCCTGTCAGGGCCTATACTGGCTTTCTGGAGGTATACAACTCTAAAAGTCTCTAAGTGACTGTTATCTTATTTCGAACAGAAGAGTAAAAAAAAAAAAAAAAGTCTCCTTTTAGACATCATGATCCTAATACAACAAGTGAGAAGCTTGTTCATTGTAAACAAGACTAGATTACGGATCTAACACTGTTGTCCAGTAAGAAAGTCATGTCATTACTTCATGAGGAATCCACTGAAATAGACACAATAATAGGCATCACAACAAATATCTTGAGTAGTAACAGTTCTGGGATATCTGGGCCCTGAACTGCACACACCCTTCTTTCCTATTATTATTATTATTATTATTATTACGCACGGTCCTGGCCAAAAACAAAACAAGATTGCCGTTTTAGAAGGGTCAAATTACTGGCGTACATCAAGTAAAGTAAACATTACAGTGACACGAGTTCGGATAGGAACTATCCAACACATTATCATTTGGAAATCACAGTTTAACAGTTTCCACGTGCACAGTGTGATGAGAACTCTCAGGATTAGGATTATCAGTAGCTTGTGCCAAAAGAAAATGACTTGTTAATAAGACTAATGGTTAAAAAAAAAAAAGTTTTTTTTCTAATTTGCTAGAGGAGCATAGATTGGACTTTGGCGCAAAGGAAAAATGCCATGTGATCTGATGAGTTCAGACTGACCTTAGTCCAGAGTGTTCGGTGCATCGGGGTAAGAAGGGAAGTGCATGAAGCGGTGCACCCATTATGCATAGTTCTGCACACTGTACAAACCTCTGGAGGTAATGTTAAGATCTGGGGTTGCTTCAGTCCAAACACTGTCAGGTCTAGACCAGCAATGTTATGTGGCAACAAAAAGTCAGCTGACGATCTGAATGTTTTTTTTTTCCCCTGGTGGCACAAGCATATTCCAGGACTCAAATTGTGAAAGAACATGAGGAATCATGCAAAAATGAAATCGCAAATGATGGTCCCATTCACAAGAGAAAAGATAATGCAGGCTATCTTGAATGATTGGATAAAGAATTATTTATGTATGTCTTATTTATTTTTAGTTGATCACCTAAAATTAAAAATCACCTGTGTTCTTTCCAAAGACTGTCGTCGTTTCATCCAGCTCTAAAGAAAATATCCTGGACTTCGGCATCCTCAGTGCTACAGATACCAGCAGTTTGGTCTTTGTGGTTGTCAACAACAACCCTATAGAGGTAAGGGTCATGCGAGCTCAAATTGCTGAAACCTCCTCATGTCCATCAGCAGACAAGCACTAGGGTTACCACGAACATGAAGAAATTGTTCTCATTAGATTGGATCAGACTTTTTGTTTCTCTTTGAAGATGTATTTTTGTACTGCACGGTTTCTAACTTCAGTGATATACGCTCCACAGCTGGAAATAAAGTCGTGGCTAGTGACGGGAGACAGCTTGTCTATGGAGCTGCTGACCACAGAGAAAGGGAACAGGAGTGTTGCACTGAGCCAAGTCGAGGAGCTTCAGAACACTTCAGTGGCTCATTACAAAACAGTAAGAATATTAATGCACATAAGCATAGACACACACACACACACAGACACGGTCTCCAAGTTAATTTAACATGACGCTTTACTCTCACTTTTCATTAGCTATGTTTATTTTTTCGCCTAACAACACAGCAGTGACAGTTCAGATGCTTTTTTTTTTTAAATAGCATAAATATGGACCTGAACATGCTTGAGCATGAACATGGTTTGGTTGAAAAATCTGACCTAGATACACACAAGTCCTGACTATGTTTTGCATGCCCTTGAATGAATGAAAAGTATTTGCACCTTTTTTTGCTTTACGTGTCCATAGAAGGGCCTTTACCCAGGAAAATCGTATGTAAACCGCAGTCGTATCAGGTTTGTTTCTCTCTTTTCTTTCACAGGTCATATTAGCTTCTGGCTATTATGCAGCGTTTAAAGTAACCCTGATAGCTAAAGCACTGGAGGGTGTGTACGATGGAGCTGTGCACATCACTACAGATTATGAGGTGTGTTTCTTTGATGCATAAATACTGTAGCCGGTACGAGTCTAAGCGCTCAGGTGTGGTGTTCAGAGAGTGAGTTCTTTTCTCTTGTCTTCTTTTCAGATATTGACCATCCCAGTGAAGGCTCTTATAGCTGTGGGAACATTAAGCTGCTCACCCAAACATATTATCATGCCTCCCTCCTTTCCGGTAAGTTCTATGTGCTGAACATAAAGTGCAGGGTGACTCTAGAAAAAAATTGACAAATTAATGGCTTTATGTATTATACATATTGGATTTTAATACATACTAATACTAATACTAAACTATATTTTGGCTGATTTGGATTTTGCCAGTTTTATGGAGATTCTTTTTTCTAACATACAGTATTGTGCAAAAGTCTTACGTCCCCTCATTTTTTTAATATTTTACTCCCAAAGAGACAGACGTACTTGTATTTTAATGTAGTCTTAAGAAAGGCCTTCTGAAGGACTTTCTGGCTCTCATTTTTGTCAAGTTTTTGCCTCTCATTTTTATTACCTGTACCTGAGCAGATCTTTGAATCATTCAAGCGAAAAAAAAAAAAAAAAGGCTTCATGAACCAGTGAGAAACAGGTGCAGATGATGACAAATGATCAGGCGGTGATTAGTATATACTGGTGATGCTGAATGCTGAGTGGTTGGAACAGACGAGAGGGGAAATGAGGATGCTGCTGAGGTTGTTACTGTAAATAAGCAACCAATTTCTAAATTGTGTCTGTAGGCACAATGCAGCCTGTCACAATGAAGTGTGTTCCCATTTCTTGGATATAATCTAAATAATCTTACTTGATTTAATTGAGTGTGAGGAAATGAGTTGTGGCTCAAGACTTTTGCCCAGTATTGTAGTTACATGTGATTTCGCATGATGTCACATAAAGTGGAGTCACTTGCACAAAACAGAAATGTGTTAAACTGAGGATTTCCAGACAGCTCTTATAAAAATGTAAATTGTATGTATGATGTGAAATTGTCTTATTATACTTGGATAATTTGGCTTCTTTCTAAAAAAAAAAAAAAAAAAAAAAAAAAAAATTTATATATATATATATATATATATATATGTGTGTGTAATTTATATAATATAATATATATAATGTAATATAAATTGCCAAAAGCACAAGTTTTAAGACCAAAATGAAAAAAAAAAAAAAAGTCTAAAAATGGGTTTAATAATATTAAATTTATTTTTACCATGATCTCATAATGACACAATATTTAATCTTTATCTTTTCACTTGATTTCATTTTTGCAGTGGACACAATCTTAAAATTACTTTTTTTTTAAATGAAGGTTGTAGAATTTGTTAAAAATAAACAAACAGTATGAGCTGTTATAGGAAAATCAGCTAGAGTGTGTGAAGAGGAATTACGGAGATTATTGTCCCAATAAAGGCATGTGGTGAAGTGCTCTATTCCTCTTTTGCAACAGCATTTTATTAGCAATTCCTTTCTTATTAAACCTGTTTTAGATATGTTTAGTTACGCCGTGTTGTCCTCAGGTTTGTGTTTTATTTACTAATGTTTATCTGTTTCTGCCTTTGTTAATTTAAAGCATATTTCATACAGGACAGACTTCATTAAATTCTGAATGATTTATTTGTTTCAGTGCAACAGTTTCTTACTGTTCAGCTTTGTTTCCCAAAGGCCATCGACCCCTAGATTATGCTTGTATAACTAAATAACGATTAGCACCTTGAAAAAAGAGAGAGTACGTGTTTTACCCTGCAGCGGATGGTAATTCTGTCTTAATGTCAGGAAGCAGTTCAAGGTCAGATTGCAAATATGTATTTTCATTTAGAGTAACAGTTCTGCCAAAAATCTTAAGTTAACTTTCTTAGTATTGGGGTAAACTGAAAAGGCTAAGAAGCATGAAACTTTACATACCTGTCTTAAACTTGGCTTTAGTTTAATTTGATATACTGTAGGTTTGTGTTTTTAGATATAGACAAAAAATTTTATAACATAGTGAAAGCTAGTAGTAATAGGAGCTACCTTAAAGCTTTAATCACTGTCCTTCTCAGGAAATCCTTCCAGGCGCTCTAACTCATGATTTGAATTTTACATTTATGTAGAATCTCTTTACGAGGGGCATTCATTAAAATTTTTTATTATTCTTATAAGAAAAATACAGTAAATTTAATGTTGATTGTGAGCTTGGTCCTAGTGGTTTCTTCAAGTGATCGAAAGGGAAGAAGTCACTGGATGCGAGGTTGTGGGAGTAGGGGGATGAGGCAGAATTTCGTAACTAAAGTCACCCGCAAGTTTCACTGTTTTGTGACCTGAACCCCTCCTTCGTGAGAATTCCACGACGCTTCGCCTTGGTTTCGACTCTCTAGCAGCATCATGTGTGACTACACCGTGTTTTTTTTTTTTTTTTTTTTTAACAAGATGAAATGAATGTACTTCATGACTGAACTCATTTCCGGAGACAACATTTTGCAAATGCTTTCCATTTTTTCATACGATAATGCGATTTATGGATTTATGACCAACCCCCCTCTCCCCCGTACGTACATGCAACTGAACAAGCCACATACATCTAAATTATGTGAACTGTAACCTGTTAGCTTTCCTTATTAGTGTGTTATACAGTGTATAACTCAAAGAAACTTCACACACCATGTGATGGCACTTGGGATATGATGAAACCTACATTTTATGTTGATTTTATTTTGGGCTGAATGATGATGTGTATTAATTGCAGCGTGGCATCTTATTAGTATCGATTTATTTGACTGGTTTTCTTTCTCTCTCTCTCTCTCTCTCTCTCTCTCTCTCTCTCTCTCTCTCTCTCGCCAGGGAAAAGTGGTTCATCAGGGTCTCAGCATCCAGAATTCATTCTCACAGAAAGTGAGGCTCCAGCAGATCCTCTCTCTCAGCGAGGACGTACGGTTTTACTACAAACGACTGCGCAGTAACAGAGTGGAGCTGGAGCCTAGGCGCAAAACCAAGGTGCCTGTCCAGTTTCACCAGTCATGTACTTCGTCCCATTGATGAAACCCACTGCATTGCTTCTAAATACATTTCTTTCCTCTCCTTTTGCAGATAGCGAATATTTATTTCGATACCAGTATACAATGTGGCGATCACTGCTATGTCGGAGTACCATTTGTACAAAAATGTAAGTAGGGTTTTTTTTT
>JAQMYL010000036.1:10899519-10909897 GCA_030014365.1 Clarias pachynema
GAGACTACTCGTTCATCTGAGTCATGTTAAAGATTCGTTCAAAAAGAACGAATCGTTCATGAACGACCCATCACTAGTATCCACAGACAAGGGTTCCATTCCTGCCTCGAGTCTTTGTGTGTGGAGTGTTCTCCCTGTGCTTGGTGGGTTTCCTCAGGGTGCTCTGGTTTCCTCCGACAGCCAAAGACAATCAAATTATTTGTTTTAGTGTAGAACTACACTACATAAAAAAATAAATTTCTAGTATATACACTGTTGGCGAAAGTATGTGAATGTTTATCAGACTGTCGCCAGGTCTGAAGCGCACAAATGTTTAGAATGTTTTTGTATCCGATCGTTTGTTGTTCATGTATTGCCACACTGACTCTAGAATACTGTATATATTTTTAATTGAATCCATTTTTGTCTGCGTTTGAGGTTGAAAAAGTTTTGCTTTTCCTCTATAATCCAGCAGCTCTCTAAACTATTTACACATGCAGGCAGCATAGCATTCTGTGGGGTAGAAGCAAATAATTTGCTAAGTTTGTTTAGAATTGTAACAAAATCTATTATTGAATCTGGATATTTATAAAATATTGATAGTAACCAAATCGCAATACAAATCTAATCTATACCTTGGTATCATGATACGATTATATTTAGTCATCCGTTGTGATCCCTATCCTTTGTTTGTAGGCCCAATCATGTTCCAACATACCAATGCCCCCTGTATATAAAGTGAGCTCCATCGAGACATGGTTGGTCAAGGTTGAAATGGAAAAACTTGAGTGACTTCAACAGAGCCCTGACCTCAACCCCACTGCATAAGTTTGAAAATTAACTTGAATGCTAAATGTTCTCCAGGCTTCTTCGTTAGAGTCGAGGATATTACAGCAGCATATGGGGACTAAATCTATCATGGAATGTTCACCAGACGCATAGGGATTTGATTTGACAGGTGTCCGTATAGTTTTTGCCATATAGTGTGTGTAAGTTTGTTGGTAAAATCTTTCATTGTGAGTTACTGTGTGTATGCAAGCAATGTGTCCTAAAGCCACCAGTTAAAAATTAATTCATGTTAATGTTAATCCCCTAAAGTCACTGCATTGGTTTTGATGAACTCTGCTGATTCGTCTTTCTTATGCACATTTACTTGCCTTTTCTAAAACAGAGCCCTCGAGTCACATCAAACCAAAACCAACCAGCAGACGATTTTCTTGTCATCCAAGTGTTCAATGCCTAACACTGCAGAAAGTGAAGGCGGTAACATATCTGGTGCCAAAGACTCGGCACCCCAATCACAGTTGCAGAGCCAAGACAATGATCGCGGCTTCCTGAACCCATTCAACCGTGAAACGCAGCGTACCAGACGGGCTTCCAGCGCCGAGCTTCAGCTCCCATGGACGTGCCCAGTCACGCATTCCAGGGAGAAATTCTACACGGTATGCTCTGATTATGCACTACTCAATCAAGCACGGCCAATCCTCACCCCCAGAGATGTTCCCCAGCTGAGCCATGACAGCAGCACACCACTGAGTCAATCAAACACCATCAGTATCTCCCAGAGTCAGGCTGGAGGAATCTGTACACATTCAGGTGATGTCTGTGAGATAGAAGGGACATTGTCCAGCAGCTCCAAGCCCATTCTAGCCTGGGAGATCGACACCACTGACTTTGATGCCGTTTTGACCCGAAAAGCCAGGACAAGTAAGCTTTATTAATAATACTTTTATATATGTTGTTTCTCAAAACATTAGATTTGAGTATCTCCAAACTTGCTGCTAGTCAGGAAAGGCAAATTAGTTGTCCTTCAAGCCATTTTTAAAAGTGGCTTATGTAGGTACCCTTAAGCCATGGTTCAGTGATGTTTGTGGGTTATCCATCTTCATACTTGCATTAGATTTCACGCACACTGAAACTAACCTATGGTTTTTGGACTGATCCTGTATTCTCACTCCTACCTACTTTTTTTTTGTTGCAGAAAACACAAAGTCTATTTGTGGTCTTTAAATTGAAAAAAAAAAAAAAAAAAGGTTACAGGACAATAAGAAAACTATTTTCTTTTGGTAAGGAGGGCATGAACTATTTTCAAAGAATATTTAGCAAAGTTTGTGATAACTCACTTTCCTAATATTTTAAATAACTTATTTCTCATTATCATTTTGGAAACTTTATGTATTTTAAAATCTTATGCAAGCCAGATAAAATGCTCTTTAATCTACATCTGTAGTTTTAAAACACTAAAAATTACTTCTCTTCACTTTAAAGCTGAGTTCTTGTTAGGTGTATAGCATACAGAGTCTGTTCCAAAGCCAGAAGCTAAGCTGAACATACATGCTATCTGTGCAATATTCAATATTTACCTTTACAGGTAATATAAAGAAATTCGGCTTGAAGAAAATGAAATCGTCTGACAGATCGAGCAGAAATGTGCTGGATCTTCCACCCCAAGCGTCTCTGGAAGAAATCAAGCAGAGGAAAGTCCTAGACTTGCGCAGATGGTAAAAGTGCAGCTCGTACTCTCTTGCCCACTAATCTTAGAACAACAGACAAGGCACATTTTGCTTTTGTTCCTCTTTTCACCTGTTTAGGTACTGCATAAGCCGCCCTCAGTATAAAACCTCGTGTGGCATTTCCTCACTCGTCTCATGCTGGAACTTCCTGTACAGTACAATTGGAGCTGGAAGGTACGCAATTGATTCATGCAGGAAATGACAAACTAAGCTCTCGAGTTTATTCTACATGTGGCATTTTAATTCAGTACGTTCCTTGTTGGGGGGGGGAAACGTTTAATGACAGGAAAAGCAGCCTATTGTTGTTATCTCTAACCTCAACCTGACGAAACCATAATTATATTACAGATATGCTGGATAAGGAGCCATTTTAACAAATGTGCCAGTGTCTCCTTGCTTTCCAATCGCTTCCAGAGCTGTGTTCTCTGACAATAGTGACAAACCTAGGAGTGAAAGACAACAATTTCTTTCATTTGATAAACACAAACGGGCAACAGTGTTATATAAAGATTACCTCAGAAAAGATTCATGTGATGAGTACCAGTCCATCGCAGGGCACACACATGCACACAACCACACGCCCATTCACCCGGACCCTGGAGGTGCAAGGCTAACCACTAAGCCACCATGCCAGAAACGGTGTTTATTAGACATGTAATTTTTTTTATCAAATATATCAAGTTTTCTTCCTTTAAATGTGAAATATTTTGCGACTTCAGCCATAATGTTGCACCACATTTGTTGTTGTGTATGAGTGATGCCCTTCATTACCATGGCAAACAAAGAGCCCATGAATGGTTGGGAGGCCAATGCCCTGCCCAACAAAACATATTTACTATCAATTATAATGATGTAAAAATAGATTAGTTTTTAGTAAGCATTGAAATATTATTTTATTAGCCTAAAACTAAGTACTGAAAAATTCTGTTCATGTTGTGCTCTGGGACAACAGCAGATACTGGTAACGGGCAGCTACCTAAATCAAAGTACTTATGTTCATACGCGGTCTAACACATAGTAGTTTCAGGACATCCTTAATCTGAATATGAGACATGTCTACAATATTTTCTAAGGAACTCATTCTGTTTAAAACGGGCTACAAAGTACTAACCCCGTTTAAACCATGTAAAAACACTGTGCTTCTGCCAGCTTCATATTTGACCACTCGTTCCACCATAAGAGAAAAACCTACCAGTTTTAGTCTCCGTTAGATGCCTTAAGGCTCTTTTCCAAGTTTTATGAAACAAACAAATGAGCAAATAGAATAATAATAATAAAAGCAATATCTGTATCTATTTAGTTTACATTACCTATCCAATCTGATATATTTGTATTTGGTTATTTTGGTTCCTAATGAGTAACAACTCTTTCTTTTATTTTTTTTTTGTGGTAGTCTTCCACCCATTTCCCAGGAGGAGGCTTTACATATTCTTGGTTTCCAGCCTCCATTTGAAGATATCAAGTTTGGACCTTTTACTGGGAATGCCACTTTAATGAGGTACGATGATTCTGCTTACACAGCTGGAATGTTTTATGTCTTTTTGAAGTGCCTCATTTAAGTTACATTTGCACCGTCTCTGTCCTTGTTTCGGCACAGATGGTTCAGACAGATCAATGACCATTTCCGTGTTCGAGGATGCTCTTATATTCTGTATAAACCCCATGGGAAGCACAAGACTGCAGGAGAGACGGGTGAGTTAACTGTTAATCAAAATGATTTACATATTTTGGGTTTTAACATCATGTACAACACCATATTTAGGAAAAAAAGAATTCAACAGTCAAGTAAAAAGCATTGGTCTTTAATAAACACACTAATCAGAAAGTAAATATTTTAATCCATGTGTGGCACACAACTAATCTGTATGCTATTGTTGTCGTTTCCCAGCAACTCCAGAATGTGGTTTATGTTTTAACCACTTGTTCGCACATTAACAGGTGCATAGTCTCAGTTCCATGACTTTCTCAGGCTAATTTGTAGCCATCAAGTACTGCTTGGGAAGCAAGGATCACATCATCATACTATGGAATACTAACCGGTGTAGTTTGTTATTCAGTACCTTGCTGTGGAGGCTTGTCATGTAGATTAAATAGTATTATAATAGTAATATTATATATTAAGATTTTTATTTATTTTTTTTAAAGAGCAATAAACATATTAACAAAATGAGCTGCTGTTGTGATGTCTATTCCCTTGACTAGCTGAAGGAGCTTTGCTTAAGCTGACCCAGGGATTGCGAGATGAATCTATGGCCTATATTTATCACTGTCAGAACCACTACTTCTGCCCTGTGGGTTTCGAAGCTACACCATTAAAAGCAGCCAAAGCTTACAGGTACACCAAGAAACCAGTTGCATTTTTCCTTAATTTAATCATTCCTGGTTAAACTTTTAAAAAAAACATTTTCTCTTGTAAAATATTATTTTGTTGAGAACACCAAAACTGTATGAACCAGTAGAGAATCCATTAGAAACATCAAATTTTATGTGTCTTTTTCTTTCTTTCTCTCCCAACATTAAATTTCTTTTGATTTTATTTATTTTTCCTTTAATCTAGGGGACCACTTGCTCTGCACGAAATGGAGCACTGGATTCTTATTGGAGAACCAAGCAGGAAACATCCTGCCATCCACTGTAAAAAGTAAGTTTTATTTATATTTAATTTTATTCTTCAGCTGTAGATCATTTATATGAGTTTCCTCCTAAAACACTCCCCTCACCTAGTGAAAAATAATACTAAAAATAAAATTCCCAATAGGATAGGCCATTAATGTGCATACAGTACGCGTGTGTGTTGTCCTATTCAGGGTGCATTCCTGTCTCATACCTAATGTTCCTGACATCTGCTTTGGATCCACTGCTGTTCTGGTCACAATTAATCGATTACTTAAAGAAGACTAAATTATTGGATGGTGATTAGTATTATAATGCAAGTCTGGTCAAGGGATCCATTGCATATAGATATAGAGAATTTAAGTTTGAGTCCCTAAAAGCTACTGTAGATGATTTAGCAATTTGTTATCTTCTGCAAAAACTGACGCCATACATTACATATTAGGTGGGCGGATATTGTGACTGATCTGAACACACAAAATCCAGAATACTTGGATATTCGCCATACAGAAAGAGGCATTCAGTTTCGGAAAACCAAAAAGGTTAGTGCCTTAAGAATTCCAACTCCTCTCATCCTCTGTAAATCGGACACATTGGAGATGCTCGTTTATTTGGTAACGAAGTAACACTTTTCATTTCCTCTTACTTGAAGGTGGGAGGCAACCTACACTGTCTCATGGCCTTCCAAAGAGTGAACTGGCAGAAAATCGGACCTTGGGCACTAAACCTGGAGAATCTAAGGCACGATAACCACCAACAGGGAGGTGATCATAGGTGCCCGAGTTCCTCGGGGGATGCTGTAGATGATGGTGAGAGCAAACACGGGCACTTGGGCCGCTCTCACGGCACAGGGAATCAGAAATCGGAGCAAGGATGGAAACGGATATCCAATACCGCAGAGTACAGTCACAGAGGCTGCCCTGACAGCGACCTGGATGAGGACATCGCTGACTGAAACTGAAGTGGTTACAATTCCACTGAGAGTTCTGCACATTTGTTCAAGCCAGTCAACATTTGGGGTAGGAAATGAGGGAGGAATTACTGTACTTTCTTGCTTCTGCTCAATGCAGAGACTTCGGGTTGGTAAAAACGGGCAGATCAAATAAAAACGTGCAGCTGTCCATAAACCCAAATGTAAAGTGATCATATTATGTGCGTGACGCATTCCATTAGTGTCATTTCAGTCATGTGCTTCAAAGAAGGACTTGTTTGTAAACACCTGAAGCAAGAAATGGACTAATTATTGAGTAAATCACATTACAGTATGTGTATAATGTATGTTATGATTAACGTTTAAAGTGCATTAACATCAATAGAAGGCATGAGGAAATAGAACACCACACTGAAACAGGACGACTCTTTAATCGGGACAGTGAGCTCTCTCCTCATTTAAGGCAATGGACTCATATGGGGGATAACTGAAATTAAACATCGGTGACACTTTTGTGAGTGTGTGGTATCTGAATAGCAGTTCTTTTGTGAAAAGCTGTAAGAAAAACATGATGGCTTTTAAGTTAAGTGATCTGTGGTGTCCGTTGTATTTTTGCCTCAGCAGCATCCCGACTATGTTCTATGACATGTGTCTACACTTCGTACATGCATTTAAAAACAGTGTGAACTGGAAATAGGTGGTCACCTTTATTTCTTAATATATATTTATACAATTTCTTTAAAAAATAATAATAAAAAAAAAACAGTGTTCCACATTTTGTGGCTGGTCTTAACTTTTTTTTTCATGACTCGGTTAATCGACTTTTTAATTGGGCAATGTCAGCAGGTCGGATACGGCAACAGCCTCCTGTCAAAAAAGCAAAAAAACGGGTTTTTACTCAACAAATCTGCACAGGAGAATATTTGTTTTTATATTTTTATATAAGATCTAAAAAAAATAATTAAAAAAAACGGTTTAGCTCACCAATCCATAAAGCCCCTTGTTCTTTCCACTCGACACTTAGCTCTATAAAGGGAATCCTGTTTTCTTTCCATCTGTAAATGTGGAATATACATGAATTATACATACGTACACTAACACGGTTCTGTTTGATGCCCAAATAAGGTATCAATTTGTTCTAATATTTATTGTTTCCATGCTAACAGCTGATGAGGGAGATACTCCACATTAAGCAAAGTCTAATAATAAATCAATTAAAGCCATGTAATTGTAAATTCGGGAATGCTATCTGTAAGCAGACACACATTTAAATAAAGAGTTGATGGACACCACTTTGTAACTGTTAATAGCTTTTCTGCCGAGGGAGAATCTTCAAGATGGACGATTTTTGCTTTTCCTGGTTCTCACTAACATGACAGGCTTAACTTTAAGCATGAGAGTTTGTTCAGAGAACCACCGTCTTTAGTTGCTATAACATTAGAGATAACAGTAATTGAATATGTAACAGGAATATAACTAAGTTCTTTAATCTCAGGAACTTGCTGAAATGGTATAAAACACATTGAAATGTGATGTTTTGAGGAAAGTAATTTTCCCTCATGCTTTATCACCACCACTTCCACCCTATTGACTATTTCCTATGATTCCTAGGATTATTCTCCTATAACGGCACATTTTCTTACTTATTCCTTTCTAGGTACCATACTCATTCAGAGACTTGGTTATGGTTAAGACATCTAAAAGTTTAACACATGCTCACCCTGAGCTGGCATCCCAGTCTTCCCCACTGTTAGGATACACCACCCAGCTCATGTCGGGTCTCTTGTTTGACTTGGCTGATTCGAGAATAGGTTTCACGAAAGCAGCTTTACAGCAGTTCACTCCAACCGCAACCAATTGAGGAGAATTATTGGCCACCTGAACGGCCTTGGCAAACGTGTTGCCATCTGAAATACTCTGGGCATCCTGGGGGAAAAAAAAGAAAAAAGAAGAGATGCTACTGTCTTTATACACCTTCAAATACCTGGAGCCAGAATACTTAGACACGTCTCTGAATATTCTCATGTTTTTAATTTCAAATAAAATTTGAATTGAAACTGAAATTTTTGGATCAGCATCAGGACAGGGTTGATTATTATCTAAGATCTGTTGCTGTTGGTACTGGATCAAAAAAAAATTTAATGTACTGAGATAAGTCAATAAAACTACACTGTGCAGCCAAAAGTATGTGGACACCTAACCAACACAATCATATGTGTTGTTGAATATTCCATTCCACACTGTTGCTACTATAACAGCCACGTTTCCTTGAAGGATTTACACTATAATTTTGAGTGGCTGTGAGGATTTGTGATCATTCAGCCACAACAGTATTTGAGAGATCAGGCACGATCTATCAGGGGAGGAGGTCTGGGGTGCAGTTCATGTTCCTGTTTATCCCAAAGATGTTGAGTGGGGTTGAGGTCAGGGCTCAGTGCAGGATACTCAAGTTCTCCCACTCCAACACTAGCAAAACATCTATTCATATGTTTGGTGCCCCTTGGATCCAGTGAAGGTAAATATTAATGCCATCCACTGGTAGAACATGCAAACCACATGAACACAGACCTGAGGTGGAAATTGAACCCTCATCCCTGGAGATGGGAGGCCACAGTGCTAATCACTACCCCACTGTGCGCCCCATGCAATGGCATTTTAGAAATGTTTTGTTCTTTCAAACTTGTTGCAGGGGTTTTTAATGGAAGAACCACAGGGATGTCATCTGTCCACATACTTTTGGCTGCACAGTGTATCAAGGACCCCAGATGACATTCTGAGAAAGAGAAGAAGCAGGACTGGGAAACATTGCTATATACTGTACAAATCATACAAGTGAATAAAGGTAGTGCTGGACATTACCCTGCATGAAAAGGAAAGCCAGGCTTTGGCATCAGGAAATTCCCTCAGCAGCTCCACCAAGGCCTCAGCCTCTTTAAGACTCGGTATGGTCTCCAATGCAAGCAGATCAGCTCCTGCAGCCATTAAACAGCGAATCTGTGGCCGATGCCAATTCTTCAGCTCCTAAGGCCAAATAAAGTAGAGGATTTACATACTGTATGACATTTTCTGCAGTACTTTTCTGAGTATACAAATAGTGTTGGACTCCACTGTACCTCTACACTCATGCTGCTTGCGTAGAACCCTGTGTATTCTGAACCATCATGTAAAAAAGCCCCAAAAGGTCCCACTGATCCAGCAACTAAAGGCGCTTTTCTGTCTAAAAAAAAAAAAAACATCATTTGCACAATTAATGATTAGTGCAATATAAAAAAAATACCTTCTTTACCCTCTTGGACTCTCAGGCATTAACTGATAGGAATCAGGCAGGGACACACCTGTTGTTAAACAGCTGGCCATAAAGTCCACTGCTGACTCTTTAGCTAATCGGACCCCTGACATTATTAAGTTCTCAGCCTCCTCAGACTTAAGACCAAGGTGCTTGACGAATCCTTCGACACTAGCCTGGTATGTGGCTGTTGTGATAACATCAGATCCACATTGAAGAAAGCTACAAACAAACACATTTCTCTATTCAATCATTGTAAGTTACATTACATATTTACTCACACAGGTTCAACTGTATTAGTTTGTGAAATACCTGTTATGCACGTCCTTAACAGCACTGGGGTTTGTATGCAAAATTCTTGCACTCCACAAGGGATCTCCCTGCAAGGACAAGAGCCATCAATATATATATATATTTTTTTTAAGTTCTGTTATTACACTGACTGGCCAAAAAGTCACAATTTCAGGAGATTCCAATTATTCGACTGAATAAAGCAAAGAAAACAACTAAGGAGATTTGAAATTACTGGAACCAGATCAAGAACCCTTCAACACATTATCAAAACCTGGAAGAACTGGAAGTGCTTAAATGTCAACTTTGTAAAAGAAATGTGGTCAGATAAAAAAAAATAATAAAAGTGAGGTTTCAACCTGTGAAAGAGAGGTTCTGAGAGCATAAGGAATCATTTTCACACATGAACAGACCACCACATTGTGGCAACTGAATATTATAATAATACAGTATTAAAGAGTGTGACCTTTTTTTTCTGGCCAGGCAGTGTGTTTGACCGTAATATTTAATATAGATAGATAGACAGACAATACAGTAAATCATGTATAGTGTTGGTGAAAAAAATGAAACAGTTACAGCTATTAAAAGTGAGTGGGGAAAGACTGAGATAATGAAAGTGTAATAATTATCAAATAAGGATTAATATGTAATATTACTTTTAAAAGGAATGGTCATTTTTAATATATATATATATATATATATATATATATATATATATATATATATATACAGTATTACTGTCTCATTTCGTATGGTTCTTTCTTT
>JAQMYL010000036.1:10946998-10967589 GCA_030014365.1 Clarias pachynema
CCTGGGATAGGCTCCAGGTCCCCGCGACCCGAAATACAGGATAAAGCGGTACAGAAAATGAATGAATGAATGAATGTATTTGTTGTTTGTTTACATTTAAAGTTGTCCATCAAGTACTAGTACTAGAACAAGTAGCTATAAACTGATATTTCCTTTCGCCAGCGTCTCTATTTTGCTTGTGTCTTGAGGTTAATAAAACAAAAAATACTGCAGCTCATCATGTTCCTGAGAAACCACAAAGCACAAAGCGTTCTGTCTTAAAGACGTTTGGAAACTCGGCTCCTCTTGTTGATAATAGAAACGTATTTAGTAAATGATAAATAAATAAACATCACCGTATCGACCATAACACAGTGTTGTCTGTTTAAGTGGAGTGGACTCCGTATAAGTCTGTGTCTTATTACTCACTCATTTCACCTTCTATACTGCTTTATCCTGTATTCAGGGTCGCGGGGACCTGTAGTCTATCCGAGGAGGCTTAGGGCATGAGGCAGGGTACGCCCTGGACAGGGTGCCAATCCATCGCAGGGCACATACACACATACACACTCATACACACGCTACGGGCAATTTGGGAACGCCAATTAGCCTAACCAGCATGTCTTTGGACTGTGGGCGGAAACCGAAGTACCCGGAGGAAACCCACCAAGCACAGGGAGAACATGCCAACAGAGATGGGAATCGAGCCTGGCCGGGAATCAACCTCGAACCCTGGAGGTGCAAGGCGACAGTGCTTACCACTACACCACCGTGCCGTCCCTTGTCTTATTACACATGTATTATTTTTAACCCCTATTTTGGCTCGCAGCCAAAGCTAGACTCAGTCATGCTGACCAAGCAGATTCAAGAATCCAACAGTGCTGAACAGAAAAAATGAAACAAAACTGTTCGTCTCACCAATACACGTACCTGTTAGAAACACACACACACACACACACACATTATGCATACAGTGGTGTGGTACGTTTATATATAATTATTATTTAATATAATTTCTGCAGAGGTGTTTCTGACTGTACCTTGTTCAACACTTTGTGCTGTTTGTAAACTCTTATCTTAAATGAAACTAGCCAGACAGGAAGTACATCATTACACTGGTGTGGCCTTGGACTATCTGTCTGGTGCACTGAGCACAGGAATGTAACAAAGGGACTCTTAGCAAGCTTCACTCCGTACCACACTAAAGCCCAGATCCTACTGCTAAATTATCTGTCTTAGAACATATTTTTCGTTAAACAGTGATCAACAGTAATAACTTTCTCTACTACATGTGTGGTCTATATTGCCGCTAAACCCATCCTAACCTCATAATAACGTGTTGGTTTCGACGGTGGGATTACGGGCCTTCTGAGCTCCTGAGAAATTTCAGCATCGCTCCAGGGTGAAGACTGACAGACAGGTGGCTTGGGAAAGTGTGTTGCCTGTGTTACCTCTCCTGTGAGCATCACTAGGGGAGGTGGATCATGTTTCCTCGCAGGTCAGTAGAGCCCGTGCCCTGCGTGCTTGAGCGTTTCACTTTATCCTGTTCCGTTCTGGCTGCAGCAAGTCAGCCGGCTGATCCTTCAATGTGGAACACGTGTGAGACGAGAATTAAAGACCTGGTTTTAAGTGCAGCGTACACTGTGGACACCCAAGCTACTACCTTCCAGTGCGGCCTGAGTATTTGAAGCGTGCCTGTTTTGCGAGTGGCACTAAACTTAACTTTAATGTTAAGTTAACTATTTGTACTTCAGCACTGTTCATTTCTTGGTTCTGATTGGTCAAAATTTTAATTTTTTTATCACAGCTCAAACTTTAGTGCTAGTGGCATGGCAAATCACTTGCAGGGTTATAGTAACACAATCCCTTTAATCGTTTCCATAGTAACAGCTCAGACACAGGGACTTGTATAGTGGGAGCTCACATAATAATAATAAAATAATAAAACTAAAACAACGTGAGATATGTTTCTATTTGAAAAATAATAAACTCCATTGTAGTTACAGTAACATTTCATGTTGGGCCACATCACACGAACTATTATTTGATCATTTCCCTACGATGCAATTCATCACATTATGCATTACAATAGTACAGCAACAAGAAAAGTATGTGATCAGTGCTAGGAATGTAATTCTGAGCCCTCCAGTGGGTCCTTGCTTGTTCTTAGGGACTCACCCATGGGTGTGAGTGACTTTAATATGGGACCAGATCAGACATTTTAACATGATTTGCCTTCATGATCTTGATCCTGCTGTGCACATCAAGTTTGATAATGCGGCTCTTTTTATGCAACTTGCTTACATCTGATAATTACTTTTATTCCTAACGTCGTTACCTGTAAGAAAACGTCCTGTGCTTACAGAGAGGCCTGTAAATAGTCCAGTATCAGACATTGAGTCATACTTTGAGCACTAATAGTGATATCAAAAATGACAATCGTGTTCATGATTAGTGAGGAGTTTATTTTGATCTTATTTGCCGCATTACACCATGCCCTGAACATTGTTGAACATTCTGCTTTGTGCCAGTCTGTTGCATCTAACACATGCTAGGATTAAATGAACTAGTGCTTATCTGGTACCTATTAAATGACTGGTAGTCTTACTTTTATCTCCTCTTCTCATTCATTATTCATTTTTTTTTTTTTACAGCTTTAATACTTGAAACCTTGAGCTTGTCACACTTATTACGCATCTTATTAGGCAACCTGAAAGGTGTTCTCCTTGTGAATCTGATTGAGCAAAAAGTATGAGCAGATGTAGAGGAAGGAACTATTATTGTTATTTTATGAACAAACATGAGTAATCTGATGCTTTAGACATAAAGGGAAGTAATCTGATTCCTCAGCACCGTAGGGTACGGAATAACCATCACCCTGCATGCATCTTCCCCTGAGCTCTGTTCGAGCTCATTGTTTAAAAGACACAGACGGATTAGCGAGGCGGATTCACCCCTGCCTTTTGCTAATTCCATTGTTTTATAACTGCACAAGATCAATGAGTTGCAATGTCCATATTATCGTCCCATCTCTTCGGTTACAGGAAATTGCTCGTCATTTGAGGCCCAAGACTTTAAGAGCTCTTTACGGCAAGAACAAAGTACAGAACGCCGTCCACTGTACAGATCTTCCAGAGGACGGCTTACTGGAGGTAATTCTTCTCTAATCTCATTCACTTTTGTTTCAGTCATGAACTGGGGCAGTATGAGCCGGACCTGCTGACGAACGTTTACTCGCCCCCTTACAAATAAATTCCACACGTCACATGAGACAAGAGTCGCAGGTCTCATGACGGTTCACTGTAGGCTGAATCAAACCCACAGCGTGCATAATGTCTCTGGGAAAGACGAGCATGAGAAGGCAGGATTAAGTGGAGGAAGGGCTTTGTGTTTTTCAGGCAGTAACTTTGGCCCATTCAGCATCATTGTTTCTCACAAGCTCCAGATCTGTGCAGCCTCTTTTAACAAACGGCTCCTTGTTAATCATTCGCCTGCTGGGCAGCTCGGCCAGCGCATTCTTACAGAGGCCATACACATGCGCGCGTACACATCTATACTGAGAGCAGTTTTTTTTTTTTTGTGAATCACTCTTGTAGACATGCATACACACACATCAAACAGGATAACATATTATGGCTCTTCATAAGCATGTTCTTGGAAATTCAGTTGTTAGGAAATATTTTAAGCTGCTTGCTTTGCTGACCTTAAGGAGGAGGAGGAAGATTTTAAAAAAAGTGCTTAGAAATAATTACAGATTACAGATCAAGCCAACTATGCAGATCAGTAAATTGCATGAAGTTTACTTGAATACTTTTCTAATGTGAATTCATGTGATATTCATTTGCTTTTCCTACAGGTCCAGTATTTCTTCAAGATTCTAGAAGGCTGACTGGAGATAATGTAATTGCACATATATGATTTTATGTTTGTTTAAATAAAAATAAAAAAAAGACAACAATCTGGTTGGTTGTACATTTATTTGTTTAGGCCATACCTGTATTAAATAAAATGACAAAAGCAGCTGGAACTGCAGACAGATGTTCTTATGTTCAACATTGACTTTTAAGCACTTTTAACATTGATGAAACTTCATATTACATGGGGTACTGCATTGGACCTGATAAATTTCTAATTCCTGACCAGTGACTTTGGTATCTGGATTCATACAATACACTTTGTCCTGCAGAAAAAAAATTGTACAACTGCATAAATATAAAATTCTTCTACCATGTAAATGTCTAAACATTCATTAGAAAGTTACATCACATTGTGATGTCTCCAGCAAAAAAAAAAAAAAAAAAGGAAAACAAAAAAAAACCAAAATTTAAATTAAAGCACTGAGTTGCCACGGTGACCATAGGGAGGAATATTCCTCCATTCTCGAATGGAGCCGATTCTCCAGACTAGATTACACACAGTTCTACACTTGAAGAAAAAGAAAGTAAAAGCCTTACACAGAAATGTCATTAACCCCAAACTCCCACACTGCAAGATGATCAAATAAGAGAAGAAGTGATGTACAAGTACTTTCCCCACAATCAACAAAGTAAGTCAAAAAGAAAAAGATTCCATGGAGTGCAGTCATTTACTCACATACGGACCTGGGGATATCAGCGCGTACCATGCCACTAGTTTCTTATTTCTTTTTTAAATTGTACAAATACAATTACACACACTCAGCCATGTGTACACACACACACACACACACACACATACTCTCTCATATTCATACACACACACCTTGGACCACTAAACTGACTCACATAAGACAACAGAAATTATAACATGGCTTGGAAAAGGACCATTGTATGTGACTACTGCACTGCACACTCCAAAAATATAGAGCGAGACCACACTAGGCAGAAATACTCAGGGACAGAAACACTGCTCGCTACATCAGTAGTGGAATCATAATTTACAGTAATGAATGAACATGTCCCATGGCTCAAGGAATATTCTCATTTACAGTAGAATAAATACTTTGCTATTGCTACTCTTCCTGTAATGTTTACATTCTAACCCTAGACATATGCAGAGAAAGCTAGTGTAAAGCATACAGATTAAGTGTAGGTCCCGTATGTTATGAGAGTTTGTTCAAGACTAGTCATGGTTTGTTTCTTTGTTTTCAATTGAACTCTTATTTATTTATTTATTTATTTTTATTTATTTTCATTTGTCTAAATTAATATGTTTTGAAATGGGCAGAGTAAAAGCACTATTTTCATAGCTGTGGTCATGATTTTACCATAATTTTGAGGTCAAAACGTCCCTGATAACGGTCTTTTTCACTGTAATCAATGTTTTCTCCGTATACTTTGCACTCAATGCGCAGCTCCTCATTATGGGTAATATTGGCGAACTGGATGCCCACTAGAGGCTGGAGGTATTCAGGGTGTAGCAGCTTGCCATAGTAGGGATAGTACTGCAGTGGGAATCCTTGGCCCATGCCAAAGTACTTAATTTCTTTGATTTTGTCAGCATCTTCTTCTTTCTGTAGAGCAGAAAAAAATAAGGCTGTTGGTTCACACCCAAACAATGAGGAATAAGTTAAAGAAGCACAACAAAGCAGGTCGAGTGGACCGGCTTTTTCATCCTCGCTGTGTGTGTGTGTGTGTGTGCGTGTGCGTAGGTATTTATACAGTAGAATGCAAGATAAACACACTGTACCTTGCTGCTGCAGTAGATGGGAATCATATATTTCTGAATTATTCCACCAGCAGCCAAAGGGAGAGACACATTGGTTTTTGGAGGCTAAAGAATGAAAGAAGTAATCTATAAGCTACAAGTCACAGCCTCAAGCATTACAAGATATTTATTTATTTATGTTAATCCAATGTGTACTTTTCTGAGCATTCTTCTTTATTTTTTATGAGTTAGAACTCACCCTAGGTCTGAAATTGACAATCCTGTTGAGCTTGACAATAAGGCAGGGCTTTCCGGTCCTAAAGCCAAACTCGGGGTCATCTATGCCTGAGCAGGCTCCCAGCCAGGACCTCTTGAAGCGACAGGCCTTTCTTTTGCCTTCTTCACCATCCAAATCCCCACGGTCAATGTACTTTGCAGGTTCAGCTAAACATGGACCACAACAAGACATGGATGTTGTATATTCAAAGTATGAAAAACAAAGTATTTATACTCCAGAGTTCACTGCATGGGTAGCAACAGGTTCACTTTCATCATATTTATACACAGAAAATGAATGTTCAACAGTGATTCTGTGTATTATTGTTAATTCTGTAATAATATGGTAATATCTTATCCATGCGTCACATACATTACACTGTTAGGTTATTCTACTATGTAACAATTTGTTTCTATATATCTGAGTTGTTGTGTGGACATCCTAACCATTTAAATAATAATACTGTGGATTCTTTTTTTCGTATTTTGTTTTTATAAAATTATTTGTGTTCTAGGTAGGTAAGCTAAGTATTTCAGGCCTTTTTTGTGAGTCTTAACTTGGATGATTATTTGATTGATGATTACAGCTATAAATAAATCCAGTATGTCAAAATATTAAAATAATTTTATTTCAAGGTTGTGTTAAATATGGATATTCATAAATATGGATATTCATATAGTATAAATTCCATATATTTTGGACTATTTCAGTACATGCAACCACAATAGGGAAGACTGCTGATTTGACAGGAGGTTAAGCCACAGAAGCTGAAATGGCTGGCTGTTTTCAGATGACCGAAAGTGTGGTAAGAAAGGGGCACAAGCAACAGGAATGACCGCAGCTTGAAGATTTTCAAACAAAGCCTGATGATGGAGTCGGTGCATCAAGAGCCACCACACACAGACGCCTTCAGGAAATGAGCAACAACCAGAGACAACATCAGAAGAGTCTTACCTGGCCTAAGAAGAAAAAAAACTGGACCTGACTTGTCCAGAGTCCTCTTTTCAGTTGAAAGTCAATTTATTTATCCAAATAAAGTCAACATAACTGTTTACCAGGAGATGTCAAAGATCTCACTTCGTGCTTCCGTCTGCTGACTAGCTTTATGGAGATGCAATACAGACGAGCTGAAGGCTACTATCAAAGCAACCTGGTCTTCAGTAACACCTGTGTTGTGCCACAGGCTTATTGCCTCCATGCTGTGTCGCACGGATGCAGTAATTTATGCTTAAGAAGCCTCGACTAAGTATTAAATGCATAAACAAACATGATTTTCAGAAGTTGAACAATTCTGTATTGTAAATCATTTATTGAAAGATATTAGGAAATATTCTAATATTCTGAGATACTGGATTTTTGATTTTCATGAGCTGTAAGCCATAATTATGAAGGGAAAAAAAAGCTTGACCTTTTAGAATACATAAGTTTCACTTTTTGAATTAAATTGTAAAAGAAAAAAAATACACACTATTCTAACAGTATACATTGTGTTCTGGGCAATGTTTTTGTGGGGGGAAAAAAAGCAACGTACCCCCACAGTCTTCAAAGTTCTCATCTGTCTGTTTTTCATCTTTGTATGCCTCCAGTATGTCTTTCATGGCTTTTACAAATGGCCTGAAACTGTCATCATCTTGAAGGCTGTAGGAGATCTCACCTTTATCAGACCGTGGTGTGTGTGATAAGCCTGAGGAGAGAAAATGATAGACTTTTTGACTTTTCCTGTTATAACTTTCAGAAGAAACCATTTCTGTGTTTTGCATTTCCTCATATGTGCAAGCATCAAATACAGACACATCTCCTCTGTTGCAAAGTAAAATCCATTCATTATCTTGGTTAGCTATTCAGATGAAACTCCTGTTCTCAGCCTGGCAGTAATTTTCCACCCAGCTCGCGCACAAGGCCAAATTGGGGCGTGGTTATGAGCACAGTCAGCGAGGGGGAATGAGTGGGAGGAACCCTTGTATCACTTGCAAGGTCATGATTCCTGTTAACGGTCTTTGCATGGATATGCATTTCTTGATCCCATACAGAAACTCTGACCTACTTTTTTTTATGCCAAAAATAATTTAAAGGAAAAATGAGAAATGTATTTCTCTTTTACTTCATGCAAACTTGTACAGACTCAGCCCCACTGTGCCTGAGCCAGCCCCCCCCCCCTTTTTTTCTTCACCTCACGTGCTTCACTCACACAATGGAAACTTTTAGCCCCTGAGAGGAGGGTGGGACTTCAGACCAGTGAGCGTGTCTACCACCTCCTTCTCTTATCATGGCTTCCAATCATAGTGTGCTCTGCTGGGCTCCACTCGGCACCTACTCATGTTCCTTCTTTCCCTGAACCTATCTGCACAGAGGCTGCTGCTCTTCAGGGGGAAATGGCACCAGTACAGCGTTTAACACTGAATACAGCTAAATATATGCCAAGGCGACAGCACACACTCTGCAAACATTCATTGGCCCAAAACTGTGGAGGCTGGTTGGGCAAACGCCTGGCAATAGAACAATAAGAAGTCTAGCAATGCCTGAACGTCCTCCAAGATTAGCAGGACAACTTGAAATACTGTATAGCTATTTTGTCATTTTTCTTTCACTACTGAATATCAGTTCTTCATCATATTTTATTTTCCAGTTTGTTACATTGGATCAGCAAAGGCCTAAATTGTGGGATACACCTATCAATGACACATATACGGTTTAAAACTGAACCAGCATCTGCCCCTCTATAAGAGGGGCAATCCTGACATTTAATTGCCGTCATCGAGATGCAAAAAGAAAAACAGTAACACCCCTCTTATGGCTGACACACAAACCTCAGAGTGAGACAAAATGGCTGAAAAGGTCTCTCTCATTTCAGGAAAGGTTTTTTTTTCAGGAAACATAGAAAACTCAAATACTGCCATTATTTCTGAGCTGCGTATTCATCATTGCTACTTAACATCAATCAGTTTTATCAAAGCTGTGTTATTGTCCTTGTGGATGCTTTACAGCTCATCAGATGCCTGTTGATATTTACAGATCTGCAAATTAGCTTATTAATTAAAGTGCTACTAAACAGACACGATTACCAAAGTTTATAAACAAAGTCAATGCTGACTGGATAATTAAAATGTCAACTGTCTGTTAATAAGTGTCAGAAATTCAGCTTTGTGAGTCAGTTAGAATTAAGATTTTGTAAGCCTGATAGAATCAATTAGCCAGTTACATGTAATTCATCATCTCACTGATGCACTATATATTTTAAATTTGGCTTCAAATTACAAGCTCTAACATTGTGTGACACACAAAACACTAAAATTTGCTCACACTAGGCAGAGGGTCCTGGTTAATTACCTGGGGGTGCAACTCTGTCCTGGTATGTGGGCTTGTAGTTGCTAAGGGTCAAAAGCATCGCCTGGATGGTGCCGATGAAAATTCCAGCCAAGCAGCCGTAGAAGATTACATAAAAGATGAAGATTTTAACTGCAGAAAATGGAGAAAAAGTTTTTTACACATTACATTATAATATTTGTAACAGCATTTGTCATTAATATCATTACAAATTAATGAGAGGTGGTATGGTTATTAAAGAATGCCTAATTCAAAATCTCTGACCCCTGAAAGCAAGGTGTGGACTAAATAAAACTGTTTTTGTATTGATAGAGCGAAATTAAACCAGTTACATTCTGGAATCGTTTTAGTTGTGTCAATCAATCAATAAAATAATGTCCGATATGTATTTATTTCTAGGCTAGATATTTTGTCAGATTTCAAGAGGAAACTAGCCATTAGTGTAAGGTCAACTTTCCATTGATGCAATGCTTAAAGGCTTGTTTAAAACGTTTCATATCATGGTTGTGTAAAAAATGCATTTCCTTCAAAATGTAAAACTAAGCAAAATCAGTGTGACACGTGACTCTTATGACCAGAGACTTCCTGATTTTCCATGTGAGGAAGTCTGCTTCCCACAGCGGCTGTGTAAATTTGGCAAAAACTGCAACACAAGTCCAAACAATTCAGAAATCTCTCACTCTGTTGTGAATGTCCGTGACAGAGGATCACAGAGCTCACAATCTACCTTGCTCCGTCTCAGAGCCCTGTCTCATTTCCCTCTCTGTATTAAGAACTACAACAAGCCATGGCCCTAGGGGTCTAAAAATGCCCTACAGGGTCTATAAATGCCCTGCTCACAGTCTCCAACCCCCATCAACAGTGCAGAAGGGTTCAGCTGCTCACCAGACACAGGGGCATTATAGGGGTCGACCTTTCTGCTTCTTTTACTCACAGTAATAAACAGTTTACAGATCTACAGGAAACACCTTTACAGTTCATTGTTTTAAAGACAATATGATAAAATGGCAGTAACGAGCTTTGCATGAATCTTTCTGTAAGTAAGGCTGAGGAAATATTAGGCCCTAGGGGTGGGTTTGCCATCCTGGAAGTGGAGCATCTCTTGTTCCTGATATGATCTCTGAATTGTGAAGTTGAAATGGTGTGAATCTGCCCATACAGGACAAAGATCAATGGTTAACAAGATCACGCTTACAGAATATGTACTTGGACACACATTAACAGAGAAAGAGATTACTAGGATCAGGGAATGAATGAAAGTGTGGATTATAAGGAATGTAATGGTTTGTCCAGTTAGAGAGATGAGAGTTAGGTGTCTGTCTCACTTCCTCTAAGCTCCTCCTTAGTTCCACAACCAACACAGCGGCAACAAAGCACTTGTGGCGCATTTTTGAAGTTTTTTTTTTTTTTACTATATAAATATATCTTAGCAGTAGATTGAACACACTCACTGTTAAAACACTGAAAAAAATCAATTCCAATAAGCTTTAAACGCTTGTTAGAAATCTCTGTAGTGTTTAGAATATGGTAAGATGGTGTAATTAACCCTGTAGTTTAGCCGGTTATCGTTAGCTCAAAGCTTAGCCAAACACCCGAGATGACTGCTCTGTAACACAACGTTACGTTAATTCCGTTACACCAACTGTTTTCGACTCTTCTCTGTATTTCATAAACACATTTCTATGCCGTATCCGTACAACCCGGGGTGGTGAAAAGTTCTCAAAAACACTTCTGGTAATCGGCGTCATTTTTTTTTTACTCGAAACCATCCGGTAAGCGTCAAGAAGTCAGTCGGTCGCCACATGCCACCATTTTAGCAGCGTCGAGCTAACTAACGTGTTAGAGAAAATAATTAAAGCACGCGCTCTTCTTTTAAACACCAACTGTTGAATGCAAACAACGGAAAAAGGTCTTAACGTAGTTTAACGGAAATTTAATTGGTTTCCTTCTTGAGAGAGAAAAAGCGTGTGTATGTGCCATGTGCACCGCTGTATGTTTCATCGCACTCAACTATACACACACCAAACAGAAATGAATGCCCACGGGTGATAAACTATCGATTCCAACTGCCCTCCCACAAAGAAAAACTAGCATTAGAAAGCTAACACTCGTGAAAATTAAAATGTTGACCACGTAGAAAAAATAATACGTTTTTCTTTTTTTGTTTGTTTTTGCGTCTGTGTGTCCGCCATAAAGTGTTGAATAACTGCTAAACGGTGAACACAGTAGGCCTTAAATCACCTTGATTCACCTTGGGGGTGGGAAATGAACCTTTGTGCAAAAAAAGGTTAGAAAGCTCTTCACCTCCCTGAATAAATACCGCGCTGTAACGTCACAAATTATTACACAGTACCGAGTACAGAAACAGCCCTGACAGGAAACACAAAACCCCGTTAGTGTCCTCAAAACGTGAGGTCGGTATATCGACAGGAAGGAAAAAGACTCCTTTCTCTCTCTCACACACACATTATATATTTCACCATTAAATGTCCGCCCTTCTTCTTGTTATTGTTGCTTTTTCCCCTGAATTCATATTTCCTTTAACTATTCATTTACTAGCCTCTAGCCTACAATAGCAAGTTACATGGTTAAGTTTGTCAGTAAGAGTTTCATTGTTACATTACTCAAATATTCAACAGGCAACTATGTCGAGAATACAATACAAGTGTGTGTATATATATATACACACACACATACACTCACACACGAAGCACATCATATACTCTCCTTTCTATTTTTTTTTGCACTGAAAATGAAAGTCACGACACAGCGTGTTGAGGAAACTCAGACCGAACAGGTGCTGTCACAACCTGGTGTCCCTCTCTTTCTCTATAATGTTCTTTACTTCTCTTCCGTCGGCATTAACCACTCTAAAATTAAAAATATACATCCTGAACGTTTAAAGCACACACATTACACCCCGACAGCAAAGAAGAGAAAAGGAAAGCGTCGTGGACTTACGCCAACTGCCGCCGGTACGTCCTAAAAATTCCTTCTTTTCAGAATTCCACAGAAATTTCTTCCATCCGCCGTCTCCGTCCTTATTCGCGGACATTTTCAGCCTTTTAGTTCCCTTTGTGTATTTTTATTTTGGGTTTTTGTTTTTATTTTTTTATTTTTTTTGCCTTTCTTTCAGGTACCTGACCGCCAGAGCTGTATTCCTTTCAGCTAACTCTTCGGAAAGGACAGAGTCGTACCCGGCTCGTGAGCTTGGATCCGCCCCATTATATCCTTTACGCTCCGTGGCCCCGCCCACATACGTTCTAATAAGTCACCTTCAAAGTAGGAGGCCCGAAACTGACCAATCAACGGCTGTCTTCTGTTGCGTAACAACATCGTGAACGAGGGTCGAACTCAAGCTGTCGCGCGCGTCTATTGCGTCAACGGCTTAGGCTAAACATTACAAAGCTATAAGGTTGTATGTGTATAAATGTCGGTCATACGTGTAGCAGTAAACTTAGACTCAGGTTTAACAGAGAGTTCCTAATCATTTTCTCTCCTTACAGTATAAATGACCTTGTGTGTCATGGTTACTTTACATGCTAATGTTTCTTTTACACTGACCAGCATTGAATGAATGGGTTCCTGTGGCCAAAGCACTGTTCCAGTGGTTACTAACGTTTCATTACTGAATCCATTCATTATTACTAAACCCCCGGGGTTTACTTGCCCAGATGGCGCTGTGATGCATATTAAAAAAAAAAAAAAAACATTTTAAGGCATTTACAACATCAATCCAATCCCATGCATTTTCCTTTTTTTAAAAAGTATAGTGTGATTGTAGTATGTGGTGCTCCTGATTTACTCCTGTCACCACTAGGTCTGTCCCAGTGATCTCTGCTCCACTCAAGGTCAGATGTGGGAGGTATCTATCACACACCTGGAAAGAGGAGCCACTCACTATACGCCAGCATGGACAACCCACACAAAGTCTCACACACTCATTTAAACATGGAGGCACACACATTTAGAATAGTGCATAAAGGGCATTAAGGGCACGTTGATAATAATCATTAAAAAATGACCACAATAAGATGCTACTGTATATTATCAGAATCAGGTTTTATTCTTCAAGTATGTTGACACACACAAGGAAATTGATTTCATCTGTTTGTGGCTCTCGAAGTTACAGACCAACATAAATCACTGTACGTTTGTTATAAGTACACAGTATGTACACAACAATCAATAAGTGTACAGATTAAGTAAAGACAAAAAAAAATTCAGAGTATTTAAAGTGGGTGTGCAAGGTAGTGGATTTAACCGCAGAGTGCATCACATATAATAAGTGATACAAATAGCATTAATGTGCAGTTGGATGTAAGAAGTTTGTAATATTAGTAAGTATATAACCATTTTTGAAAGAAAGAAAGAAACTTTAAACAAAAAAACACTGCTTTAACAAATGGCAATTAGTATGCTTCCTTTTTCGAGACAAAAGTGTTTAAATAATAATGAAAAATAAGAAGAAGGCAGAGGTTAAACCTGATTTTTGTATACTATAAACTAATTAGCTGCTCAGACTCACCTTTTCTTGTAAAAGAAGAGTGACAATGGATCTGATTAAAATATTTAGTATATGTTATCATGATCACTGTTTATACTATTATAATATTTAGCATTTTAGTATGGTTTATTAATTTATAATTAATCATTTTAAATTTCTATTTATTTCGTTATTTCGTTATTTATATTTAATTATCAGGCATAATAATGATTATGTTGTTGTTATTGTTGCTGTTATAGAACATTACATTTCATGTTTTTGCATTTCAGTAGTATTTAAATTTTCTGATTCTGCTAAAGACCGAAGATGTGTCTTTTGACTTTAAGAGAATCTGAAAGCACCTTTGCAAACTACTGGTAAAAGGGCACTGGCAAGCATGTATGATGAGTTCTGTTTTCATATAAACACTGATGTGTGGAAAAAGGTGAGAAAGGTCAAACAAGTGTGTTTGTTTTGTTCAAGCTATATGTATGTTCAGATGGGTGACAAATTAAAGGAAAAGCTGGTGGCTCTGTTGTTATGCTGTGTTATCCTACGATAAAACATGATGGTGTCTTCTAGGTTGACATTGTTCCCATCCACATGGGCCAAGAGCTCACTGTATGGTCTGCTGAGGATAAAGAATTTATATAAAACATATGCTATGGCCTTCTCTCATTGGATTCCAACCCAGTTAAACAACTGTGGGAGAATTTGGAACAATGTTAGATAGCCCTCTCCACCACTATCATCAAAACACCAATTATGAGGAGTTCTTGTAAAAAATTTGCATTTCTCCTTCCAGCACAGTTTCAAAGTACAGTACTGTATGGATGTACAGAGTACAATGCCAAGGTGGAGCTTGTCTGGTGATTTAAATTCTTATAAAGATATATATTTATATTGCTTTTTTTATTTCCTATCTATATCTATATTTCTCCATATATTTACAGATAACTGCATGGATGGATTAAAAATGTTTTAATATTTTAAATTTATTTAATACATCAAGTGGAATATCATATGAAAAAATTGATATATTACGAAATCATATATTTTAATGTGATTTCATTAAATATTTATTTTAAACAACAGACCTAGTCTCAAATCAGACTTATATAAATATGAGTCTAGACCTTTACACAATCTAAGGTATAATCGTTTATTGTTAATTGCCGAAGTGCTTTTTTTATTTTTTTATTCTGTGTTCTTGTGAGTGTTTTACAGCTCCAAAAAGTTTAACTAGGGTTAACACCAGCCAACAAGTTAGTGAGCCTCTTTCTGATCAAAACCAAGCACATGTCTGAGATGTGAGGGGCCACTCATGTAAGCTGATCGAAGATAAGAAGCCACAGGCTTTTTGTTTACACAGATCACAATGTTTGCAAGTCCATTGGGAGGTGCTGCATGGTTTTTATAGGTTGAGGGTTGCACATGTCCTCGGACTGTCAGGCCCCAGTTCAGCAACAACACTGTACATGTTCAGAGGTGCTGAAAGATGGCATTTCCTGAACAGTGTAATATAGACAAAAAAGCAAATCATGGAACTGACCTCAAATTCAAAATATCTTTCACAGAGAGAGTCAATGTAGAGCGAAGAGATTGTCAGGCCACTCATCACCACAGCTATATTTAGTGCTTTGTTCTTGTAGTAATTGTTGCCTTGTGTATTGGCCTCCCATGTTCACTTTTATTATTTGGCACACATGCGTAGAATGTTGTCAAGAAGCTATATTTATAAATGTGTTTCCTTTACTTGCCATAAACCAGTGTTGATTGAAAAAGAGTTGTCTCAGTATACATGTGTAAGTAATGTGTCATACTAATGTTATAGTCTGTGACAGAACAGAAAGGACTGGGAGAGTATTTCTTAAAAGAGAGAATAGACAATCTTGCCACTTTTCCAAAAAAAAAAAAAAAAAAAAAACAAGGCAGGAAATTATACAGATTTTATAGTTAATTTATATGTTTTTAGCCTCCCTCAATAGTGCAATGTGCAGAGAATAACCTCAGGTGTCATACACTTACCAACTGTTTTCCTTAGTTTATGAAGATACTTGAAAAGTGATTCTAATATAAACTGAGGTACATTATGAAGACTCCATGGGGGTGTAGTTATATTAAAATAAACTCTGCCATGTAATTCCTGACTGTATTACAACATTAGATCATCTGAAGATTCCCACCATCCGTACGCAATGGAAGCTGGAACTGCATGTTGAGATGGCTCCAACCTGAACTCTGGCCAATGTTAACAGCCACAGTTAAAATCTCTTGGCATTAGCACTTGCTACATTGTAGCTCAGAGCTCATCTTTCATCACTGTTTACACTCTGAAGCATCACTTTGTTCTTAAAAACACCCAGATACAGATCCTGAGAGATGAAGGCGACTGGTAGAGATCATTTTCAGAATTGAATAATGTTGTCCGTAGAAGGCCGGAGTTTGTAATACGCACATTCTTGGCTGGTATTGTATTGACATAAAGTTTAGATCAACTTTGTAATTCATGTCAATAATCCCCTGAGTAACTGTATTATACATTGTAACTTGAAAGTGTTCTTACTCTTTTGTAGTTTCTGGTCAAGAGTGGAAGACAATTTTAAACCAGTTTTTAAATCCAATGTGGATGAGAAGGGGCTAGCACAATCAGACAGACTGCTAGACTTTTAACCAGCTGTTTTCATCCCAGCCAATTTCAAACTCTATGAATTTGCTGCTGTCCAAGCATTTGCAGTGTTGCTAATAAGGCATCTGGCTTCCAGATCCTGGCAGCAGGTTTCTGGGCCGCAAGGTTTAACCAGGGACAAGACATTGTTACAAAGGTTTTATGTACATTATGTAATTAAATTAATACCTACCTAACTTTAATTGATTAAAATATAGGCTATTGAAGAAAGCATGACCTTTTTTTTTTCTGCCATTCAATATAAAGGATTTGTAGTTTAATGATGTGGCACGAAACAGGACTTTGTTTAATAGAGTTGGAACATATCCTCTGTGGTCTTTAATTGGATCCAGGAACTTTATGCTTGAGCTAAATGAATTCATGGAATGGACACTCAGACAGGATAAAAGTAACATTGTGGATTTTAAGTCATATGATGCATTCCAAGATGGCTAAATAAATCACAATTTATGTATCTGTGCACATTTGCATGTAAACAAACCCCCTTTATGGTTTGTAGATTTGAAAAGTCTGTCCATCTCTCAAACTTCTTATGTTTCTCTGTGCTCTGGATGGAGCCGTGGATCTGCAGGGCACCTGGCTGCAGCCACAGCACTCGATACGCAATTAGAGGAGCAGCAGAGAGAAACACCAGGCCATCTGGCCCAGTGCAGGCTCCCCATGATGAGCAACAAAGCCCTGAGGGAAGTGAAAGCCAGACAGGCAGTTCCAGCACACACAATCAATACTTATAGAATACATACAACGTCACACAATTTTCCAAACCATGTCATCTAGCCACACTATACAATATGCACATGTGGTGTATGTTTTAGTGTAAGTGTATTATACTGAGTCCATTTTCTGTACAGTATACATTTCTCTCCACAATAAGGCCTGAAATGTGCATTGGTTTGTGATATTCTTAGGAGTGTGTGTGTGTGTGTGAGTCTGCTAAAGATGCTAATAAGATGTTATGTTGTAATACAGTCAGGAATTACATGGCAGAGTTTATTGTAGTCTGATGTTAATGGGATTTACCATAATGCTCTGCCATAGGTCAGTGGTTTGCTTGACTCCTTTAATGCATTAGACATTAGATCCTAATGGTTAGGTTCTGGAAGTTTTTTATTATATACAATGGATTTGAAAGATCAAATCTGGAAGATCAATCTCTTCAACCGGAATTTAAATCAGGCACTAGAAAGCAAATGTCAGTGGCGATTGAATAAGAAGCACCTACCTTGACAAATATTCCCATGCTCAGTTTAACAGGCTGCTTAGTGAAACACCAGGGAACCCAAAGTCAATATTATGTTTTGAAGTGAGTAAGCCATGTGATTGGTTATGACCCAAAAAAAATGACCCACACCTCTCTGTGATTGGTATAGAGAGCACGCTCTGGCTCTGTATTTGTTTAAGAGCATGTCATTCGAGTCACTCAGTCGTGTGAAATAGCTCATGTGTGGGAGCCCACCAAAGGTCACTTGGACTAATGTCATGAGGTCATGGCAACCAATAAAAAAAATCATTCATTACAGCATCTGAAGATTAAAGAAACAAAAAGCATGAGTATTCTTTGAAATAGTGCTGATGTTAGCAATTAGTTACATTCAAAGATTTCCCTTTGAGGTTTTAAATTGGATGCGCCTTAGACATTTGACAATTCCAGATATCCCCATCATACTGTATTTGTGCATTAAACATTTTTTAAATAATCTGTCATGTTGTCTGACAACTGGCAGACATTTATCATAAGGCAATAAATGCTTTTTTATTGTGAAGAGAATGGGTTTTCACACACACTATTGGATCACTGCATGAGGCTATAACCAAGAGGCTAAATAGTTTATTTGCTCTTATCTTTTACACATTAATAAAGAAAAGTGCATGACAATGAGTGATGTATTAATGGCACACCTAGTTGTCAGAAATGACTACTTTCACTCCATTTTCTGGCATCATCCTTTTTCCTCTTTTCATTATCTGCATGTTAGTAAACCTTTTTTCTATGACAAACTGGAGGCCTTGCAATAATGAGTGACATGTCTAAAAGGAAAGTGGAATCTTCTAAGGTCTTGCCTTTTGGTTTATCATTTTTAATTACTTAAAATTATTCATCCATTAAATACCAAGTGTCTAGGGGCCAGATAGTGCTTTTGTCTTTACAATCTCTAAACATCCTTGCACCATAACAATGTAGTTAAATGTAGCATTTAGCTTATAGCAATATACACATATACACCAATCAGCCATTGATAACCAACATCAATATTGAAAACCATGTTAATGTTAGCATTAACCTTAACATTGATTATCGATTATATACCAGTAAACTGGTGACAGGATCATGGGCACCCAAGGCCCATCTGGTCCGATCCCATTAAAAAACCAATACAGCACAACTCGCACCAGAACATCAGAAAGACACCAGAACACCAGTGCAAAGAATGCCCCCCAAGCATGGGGCAGAGTAGGCAAAGAGCACAATACTGTCCACACAACCACCAAACACCCCAGAAGCCAGTCCAATCGATTACCCATGTGATGTGCCTGACGAACAAGTCTGATCCATAGAGACCCAAAGAACCCACTGTCACCTTTCTGGTACCAGCACCACAGAACAAGCCCAGAGGTCTCGTGGAGCCATTCTTCAGTGGCACATCTGCCCCGGTGGCACAAGATAAACCTACACCATATTGGGTTTAATGTTTCGCATTATAATTTTATGACTGATCGGTGTAGTGTTCAAATGTAAGCTCATAGCTCTAAACAGGAAATTAAGGATACCAGTGGCTTTGCTAGGAAGTAATTTCTGATATGCTAGTTGTTGTATGTACACCAAACTCCACCTCATAGTGTACAATGCAGCCTACAAACATGGCTGCCAATAATTCAAATTATCAAGACACACATTCTCACCGACCTGATTACTCATTTCACACCTGGATTGAATCATTCACACACACACACATACCAAGAATATAAAACACTCTTAATATGCACAGTCACAGTGAAGTAAACTCTGTATTGTACTAAACTCTCATTTTGTCTTTGAAATCCTGTTTACTGCTGTTATTTCTGGTTTTCCCTGATACTGAATCTAGACTAGACCTTTAACTTTTTTGGCTGATCACCTAACCATAGCCTATTACATGATGCAATCCTTGCTCCTGATTGGTTATAATTGTTCTGTATATTAATGTTAATTCTGTTTCTCATTACAACCCATGGAAATAAAAATTATGTTTGACAAATTTTTTTTTCGCTGGGGAAGGTTAATAGATAATCATAGTTATGACTTCATTTGCCTTTTCTGTATATTTTGAAGACTAAAGTGCAATTTTATACCACGCGTACATAATCAGCGGCACTGCATGTGTGTTACTTGACTGGCTGCAAATAAACACTGAGAACTACCATAAAATACAGTATGATGGCTTCAATTTCTACTCCTCATATGAATGCAACATTTGCACTAACACACATTGTTCCTAATATAGGAAGTTAGCTTGTCATTTTTTGTTTTTTTGCAAAGTGCTCTAATTTCCTGTTCATTCATTTTCTGTAAATGATCTACTTGCCCTAGTCAGGGTTGCAGCAGATTGAGAACTTATCCCAAGAACACTGTCTGTGTGACAGGAATACACTCTGGAAGAGACAACAGCCTATCAGATGCACACACACATTCACACATTCTTTCACAGCTAGGGCGTGAGAATTTAGAACAGCCACTCCACCCATGAATATCTTTTTGGGGAGCTGTGGAGAAACTACAGAACACAGGGAAAAAAAACATTTTTCCTTTGTCATTCATGGCGTACCTCATTTTACCTGATACGAGAAGCAGGCGGAATTGCAAAACTTGCAAAGAATGCTGAAACACTAGTTTTTCCCTCCTGTTTCTTGGTAGGATCATTTTGTTTGAAAGCAGATTTTGTAGCAATTTGTCAACGGTATTACAGCCAGATGCTTTAAAGAGATCACTACCACACACCTGATCTAATGAACTGGTCCTTTATATATATACAGTGTACACTGTAAAAAATAAATTGTAAATTTTACGGTAAAAAAAACGGCAGCTGTGGTTACCAGAATTATACCGTAAAAAATACGGTAGCAATGTTTTTGGTTGTGCGGGATTGCACTCATTATACTGTATATTTTACAGATTTTAATTGGTTATTTTACGGTTTATAACTGTCTAATTAACATGTTTATGTTGTTATAAA
>JAQMYL010000036.1:10972420-10986217 GCA_030014365.1 Clarias pachynema
TTGTGTTTGTCTAGCCCTTGCATGTGTAGTCCCTAGTGTTTAGCCCGGTAGTCTGTTTAGTGTGTCTTGTCTTGTCCGGTGTGTATCCCATGTTTGTATTGTGTATTAGTGTGCCATCCCTTGTCTATGTGTTTGTGTTTTGAGTTCTGTTTTAGTATGCTCCAAGTTTTATGCCAACTTCCTTTGTTTGTTTGTTATTATTATTATTATCATTAAAGACTTTCATTTGTTACACCTTGAACCCCCTCTGCGCCTATGCCTCACCCTCACCCACAGTCCAACATCCACAGGACGTTACAGAAACATTGTGATGTGATCACTATATGTATTTTACAATAAAATGGAGAGATGGCACTGTTACGCTCAAGACACAAAAAAAAAGCATATTCCTGCTTGGTAACTAGATTACCATATTTCTAAAATTATTTGTTAACTGAAACAGTGTGCAGGTTTTTCATTCTTTTTTTAAAAACTCACTCTTTCAAATTGAAAACATTAGAAATTATATGCTGAATAACCATAATTAGAGGAACAGTGCCTCAAAATCTTTGTGCACATTCCTGGACAGATGGGTGCATGTGCGCTCCTCCTTACCCGGGGAAGAGATGGAATCAGGAACATTAAGAGAAGAAGACAAGCTGGTGGAAAAAACATTGTTTAGGAATAGATTGGGGAACATGGCAATGAGGTCAATGTGTTGACTTGGCCTTCACATTCTTCAGATCTCAATCTCAACAAGCATCTGAGGGTTGTACTGGACAAATTTGATCCATGGTGATCACACCTTGCATCTTACACGACTTAAAGGATATAGAGGTCTTGAGGAGTAGTATGTAGTGGTTTTAATGTTTTGAATAATCTAATTGTGTGTGTATGTATGTGTGTGTGTATATGAATCATCTATCCATCTAGGAACCTCTGTAATCCAACTAGGGACCATGGAGGACAAATGATGATTACCTTTGTATTTAGTCCCATTTTACAATCAACTCTGGTCAACTAAATCAATTACACTATGGGCAATTTGGGAACGTTAGCCTAATCTGAATGTTTTTGGACTGTGGGAAGAAACCGGAGTACCCAGAGTGAACCCACTAAGCATGGAGCATGCAAACTACTTGCACACAAACCCAGAGACAGGAATCAAACCCGGATCCTGGAGGTGCAAGGCGTCATAACATTACATAACATGACAAACCATGAAACTTAACAAGACCTCTGAAGACTCAAGAGATTCAAGATTCAAGAATGTTATTTGTCACCTTTATGGTTCTACAAATACAACAGTAATGAAATGCAATTGTGCCCAATTCTAGACTGTGCAGATTATTAAGAAAAGGAAAAAGAAAAAACTCTTATAATAATAAGAATAAAACAATAAGTATGTAGCCTACAAGATAAAAATAAGAATAAAAGAATAAGTATGTACAAGACTATGATATAAATTATATACAATGTAAATTATACAGAATATATGTTATAAATATTCTGTATAATTTATATTTTGCATATAATTTATATCATAGTCTTTTACATACTAAACTACAATATAAATGCATGTGTATGTATGTATGTATGTATGTATGTAGGCTGAAATGAATTAACTTTATTACACTTGGTACAGTACAGTGTATAATTGATTACAATTGCAGTTGTGTTGCTATAATGTCAAATTCTAAATGGAATAGTGAACTGGGTTGTGATAAGCATTTAATTGGTGTCCTTTATAGATGCGTTCGAGATAAAAAAAGATGTTGTTAATAAATAATTAATTAGTTAACATTTTATCATTTTCAACAGCAACCATTTCTGTTTAATTTCAGGTTTGGCGCCCAGGTAGGACTTAGTTTGTAGCCAAGGAATAACACAAAAGTGGGTGAGCTGTTTAAAAAAATATCAAAAATGAGATCAATCAAAGCAGAAAAAAATTCAGTACAAAAACTTTTTTATGTTAGAAATAATTGTTTTACATAGTCTTGACACCCAATTCATCTATCATAAATGCTTAAACACCTGTTTACAGACAACATAACCATATCAATAATTAAAGGTTTTATTTTGCTTAAATAAAAAGTTTAAATGAAATCCCTGCTAATCTACAGTGTCTGTCTTCTAAATTTACATATCACTCCACAGCTATGTTCACTGGGTGCCCTGTATTGTATGATATGTTAGTGACCAAAACAAAATGCTGCCCTAGATAAGGATGCTTATTTTATGGAAAGATTAAACTAAAAATACAGGTTGCTGTAAACTGCACCAATTTGACCTGTATGGAACTCCACGAGACGTGACTTAATGTGCCATGCCTATTTATAGATGTGTCCTGTTTATTTTAGTCTCTGATTGCAGTAAATTTCCAATTAGATCAAAATATCCAAATAACAGACTTCCACATAAATCATTCTTTTCTGCAGATCACATTGGATAATACGTACCAAGGGAATTTTCAGTTTCACACCAGCTCCCATTGGCAGTGGATTTTTGGATTTTATATCACTCACATACTGTGCATATCAAATGTTTATTTTGGAAGATATTCTGCTAAAACATGCCCATTTCCCATATGTATTGAGAGTTGGACACCCTGTTTATTTATTTATTTATAATTATTTACAAGGTTTATGCCTCTCTACTTCCTTGTACAATATTATTGTCATCTGTTAAAGCCACTGTTTCCTTTAGTGGAACAAATTATTTCTGTTTCAAAATATTTGAAAGTGGAAATGACTGGATATTGCAGGACTAAATGGCAAGTAAATTATTTATTATAGCCTAATAACTGTGATCCATCTACTTTTAGGTTTATTACACTATTAACTTTTCTCCTTTTGTCAATATAACCTGTAATCATTAAGTATTTATAATACATAGTCATCTATATAGATTTGGCAATCGACAAATAGCAAGGTCATTTCTTTTTGTATTTGGGTTTATTTAAAAAATATGAGGTAATAGATCAGAATTTTAGCTTTTTTTTTTTGCCTAGTATTTAAATGTGTTAAACAACTTAGAGCATTGTACCATTGGTAGCAGACCAACCAATCTCTAGCTGAGCGAAGGTATTGGAAAGAGAAAATTTAAATGAATTACACACTTGATATTTGCTTGTATATCCCTTGCGATAACTGCACCAATCTAGGGACCCACTGACATCACCGAACTGTTGCATTCTTCTTTTGTGAAGTTTTCCAGACTTGTCCTCCAGCCTTATTAAGTTGATGTTTGCTTTGGGGATTTTATTCCTTTAGTCTCCATCTCAACATGTGCATTAGGTTAAAGTCTGGTGATTGACGTGAGCAGTCTAAGAATTTCCACCATTTCCCCTTGACGAGCAACTTGGGTTTTGGGTCATTGTCTTGCTGTATGATGAATATTGTTTATGTAGTTTTCTGTACAGTGCAAAAAAAAAAAAAAAAAAAGAAATCATGCAAGTACTAGTCAGTAATGAAGATGGATTGAGGGATGCTTGTACAAGATAGGACAGTTTCAATTTTCAAAGTGATTGATGGTTTTCTAGGCAATGGAATTTTTTTTGCCCTTTTGGTTCTTCGTGTGTATCGGGGTCCTTTGCCAAGCTTCTTGAGCTTGTCATGTAGGATTACAAGTGATCTCGATAACCAGGAAGCATACTCTACAAAAATGTTTTAAATGCATTTGGCTTGTGTTTGGCTTTGTGTTAGAACAGGCCTATATTAATGTTTTGGTACATCCTTTAACCATATTGCATTCTCTCTGCATGCAGTTTGCCCATGTTTAATTGTGAAGAACACCTACATTACACAAGTTAGCAATCTTAGCACCTAGCTAGCTAAACTACCAAGGTAATGAAAGAGGCTAACAATGGTATCTGCTTATTGTTTAATTAATGTCAAATCTTGTCGCCGTCAATCTCTACTAGACACACTCATGCTATCAACAGCATTAACTTTTCAAACTATTTTGTTTAAAATAATTTACAATAATGCTTATCACTAACTTGGCTAGATAGATATCAAGTAAAACTGTTACTTTGTGGAGTACTTGTTCTTTTGTACCTGAAGTACATTTTAGAGCATATACTTTAGATTTCACCTAAGGAAAACATTCCAAGTGATACTTCAGTGGTACTCTAGCGTATGTTGTGTGTGAATTTTCCATGAGATCAGTAGTTTCTGAAATACTTAAACCAGCTGATCTGGTACCTTAATCCATGCCATGATCACAGTCACAGAGTCACACTGTTTCTTCATTCTGATGTTTTAAGTGAATCTGGATTTTTGTGTGTGTGTGTGATGTTGCCACATGATTGGCTGAATAGGTAATTGCATCACAAATGTTCATTGTGTGTGTGTGTGTCTGTGTGTGTGTGTGTGTATATATACATATACACTAGTATAGGTGTAAACGGTGTTTGTTTTACCACTTTACGATCACAAGGACAATTCATTGACATTTCAGTCATTTGTCTTTCATGACCATGGGGAAGACATGAAATGCCTTTGTCCCCTGCAGTGTGATTACATAACATGCGTCACATTGAATAATGAAATGTGAGTCACCTTCAGCTGTAAACCCAAGAACAATCTTCCCGCCTGCTTCATAAGTTGCAGATGTTCAAATTCTCCTTTAATTTTCCTTTAACCAAAGTCTGCCACTCATTATATTACAGATATCAGATCACCTTGTTAGTGCAAAGTTTACCATGACGCTAGTCCATTTATTAGTGAGATCAGTTAATGTTTGAACAGAGAATGCTGATATCCTTAAAGGCCCTAAATAAGTAGTAACTGCAGTTTATGATCCTCCCATTTGAAATACATGTTTGTATTTACAAGGTCTAAGCATGTGGCATATCTTCAGAGATTACCGATATGCATGAAATGATAATATGCAGGTGCTGGAGTTTCTTGCATATTTTTGTTTCATTTTCTGTAGGTCGGCAAAGGGAAAAGCATTAATGATGTTTCATTTGTATTTTCTGTGTGAATTTTCAGTGGCCTTCCCAGTAAGAGTAGTGTCAGCAAAAGCTCAGCATGAGGCTTTTTCCTCGTTTCATCCAATGAACCTTTACTCATCTGCTACTATTCATCAAGTGAATCATCTAATTCATGTGGCCCTGCACTGAATTTCTTAGTTTATCTGTTTCTCTACATATTATACACTACATTTTCAAAAATGCATTCAAGACTCCCAAATGTACTTTTCCACGTGTACTCAAACAGTTCATTGGGTGGGTCTTGTGATAGCAGAACACTACAGATCAAAGTTTAAACAAATATCAAATATTAATCAATAATTAAAATGTATTTGACAGGATGATAATACCACTGTCGAGTGTTTACATTTCCAAAGACTTGCTGCAATATTCTCATCGCTAGATTTGGCTTTTGTCCCAAATGTTCTCTCTAATGGTACTGGCTTTTTCCAAACGACCAAGACTGTTTACCTCGATGACAGATAAAGTGAACACAACCTCATTCACATGGATGGGGAACAGATAGCATCATTAGTTTTCAATCCTGTGATCTCCTCCTTGACTCCAGTCCCATAGGAGGATTTAATTTTAGGGAATCCAGCTCATTGTATGCAAAGATTTTAATTTTGGATAGGAAAAACCTCTTTACCTAGAAAAAAAAAAAAAGTGAATCATAACTGTGTGTTGAAACTACGAATTACATAGAACCTCTAGAGCTAGACAGGGAACATCTGGAGAGCAAGCCCTCCTCAGAGAGGCTTAAAGTCGAGCAGCTGGACAGAGTGAGTAGTCAGAAGTTGTTCTGTGCTGAAGTGGAAGATGAATTCTGCTCTTGTACTTCGTGCTCTAGCCCAACTCTTGTTGCTGGCTACTATTATTCATACCCAGCCCCACTACTTCCACGGAGAGGAATGGGTCAACGCTTGGCGCCAGGGATTTAACTTCCAGTGCCCTCATGGCGAGGCGCTTGTGGCAGTCAAGAGCTATTTCAGTGAAAATGAGGGATCGGACCGTCTCTGGAGCTTTGAATGTCAGCCGACCCCAACAACCCTTGGGGAGCCCAGCGCGTGCTGGTGGGATGATCTTAACCTTGCTGGCATGGAGTGGTAAGTCTGTTTGTATCTTCAAGGACATGGAATGTTCAAAATGTGTGTGTGTTTGTGTGTGCATGTGTCTGATTTGTAAGGACATATCTTGAAGGACAGAGCAACAGAAGGTGGAAAGCCATCTTATCTGGGCTGACTAAGAAGCAAAATTAGACCGAAACGTTATGTGTGTCCCAGTCTCCCTTACCTCCCTAACACTGTTAATATGAAATGTAACTCATTTCTGGTATGAAAGAACAAAATTCAATCGTTCTATGAATTCACTGAAGTATTTATTTAATCAAAACGTTTTAGGTATAATAATGTATTTTTTTCACAACTAATGCAGGGAGAGAATCTCTATGAATCTCTAAAGGCTGTCCCTAACAAAGGATGTTTCAGTATGAGCCAGTGAGAGAAGCAGTTTTGGACAAATCTGTCTCAACTAAACAAAAATGTTTTCCATAGCTCTGCATTAAGGCTCCAAATTAGATTTAACTTCTGGAGTCAGAGCCTGAACATCTGGAGCGCACACAGTTCCCAGTGATGCTTCATGAGAAGCAGCTGGACAGATTAGATATGAATGCATTAGTGGCTTCGACATGTTGGACCATGGCTGCCTGATTATTAAACAACTCTTTATTATTTGCACATATATCTAAATTATTTTAATGTGGCACTGTGCAAAGAGGACTGCTTTTGTTTGTAGTACACACAGAAAATAAATTTTCTCATACTTATATTTTGTGACCATGAAATGTATCAGTCTATCAAAATATTTTCATTTTACTGTTGCTGTATGTTCAGTCTTATCCTGATGCAATGCTGCAGAACCCGTGTCTCCTGTGTTTTGGTAAGAGCTCATATGTGAATAGTCGTGGAAAGCTGAGATAAAACATCGCTTCCCAGCTGTTTGCAAAGCCAGACCGTTGCTGTGGAAACATCACTGTTATTTGTTTACCATGGAGGAAAATAACGTTGAAAGCCAACCAAACCAGACTGAAATGAGACAAACAGACACTTTGGTTAAGTCAGGACTTGCACAAGGCATTTTACCTCAGCCCTGTTTTAAAGCCCAGTCAAGCACTGGCCTGAGAAAACTCATGAGGGAAACATTCAAAGGCCTTGTCTGATGCCAAAAGTAATTTTTATGAGTGGACATTGTGCACCAAACAACATTATGCAATAGTGTTCAAATCCCTAGGTTGTAAAGGTACTGAAATTTATATTATTCAAATGATACCTTACACTAAAGTCTGAACCAGACAAGAGACTGACAGATGTCATATATACGTACCTTCACTGAAGGAAGTAGAAAATACAAAAAAATTTAAAAATGTCAAATTCATGCTTAAAAATTTAAAGTATTCAGATGAAAAAGTAAAAAAAAAAAAACCTAGAAAACACCCCCCCCCCCTCCTTTAAAAAAAAAAAGGAAACCTATTATGTATAATTCATTCTTTTTTGTCAATTTAAATGTTGAGATCCAGGCTCCAGTGTGCAAGTGACCAAAAAAAAAAAAGGACACTTAAACCGCAGATTTGGAAGAGAAGTGAAACAAAGGGAGTGTGGGGTTTGAACAAATCTGAGGGGTATTTCAGCTGGCCTATGTTAACTTGTTAAAATAGTAAAATATGGGACTTTTAACACAAATACACTATTTAACGTTAAAAAAAAAAAAAAAAAATCCTCTGTAAATTTTACCATTAACTAGAATCTAATTTGTGAATTGTGTTAGCCACTGGAAAAGATGCTAGTCAAAACTGACATTAGCAAAGGCTTTTTTAAATATAACCTATTAATGTGAGCAAAAGTTTCCTAATTGCACTTTCTCAAGTTAGATCGGGTTCATAACTTCTAGAAAGCCATAGGAGATAATTTATTTTTAAATAAGCCTTTGCTAACTTTAGCATATCTGCACTGGCTGATATGCTAAAGATTCTTTGAAAGGGTCCGGGTTCGATTCCCGCCTTTCTGTGTGCATGGGGTTTGCATGTTCTCCCCATGCTTGTGGTGGGTTTCCACCAGTTACTCCAGTTTCCTCCAAGACATGCAGATTAGACTGGCATTCCAAAATTGCCTTAGTGTGTGAATGTTGACCAGGGGTCCCATTATGGTTGTAAAAATGGGAATAAACACTAGAGTTTCCTAGATGGATGGATGGAAAGTATAAATACCCCACAACACTAATACATAAATACTGTAGCGATGTACAATTTTCAAAAACATTTTCCACCCTGGCTTTCATCACTCAGGGTAGGTAGTAGTTCTGTAACGTAATGTGATGTAAATTTTAGTCATTTTGCAGGCTGACAATAACACAGCTCATGTTTCAGCTTTGGACATCACCCATGATCATATTTTCAATACCTTGAATGTTTTAAGAAATTTAAGAGCTTTACTGACCTTTTTTAGTGGAAAATAATGTTTGTTTCCTGTTTGAATGGTTGTATCCTCAACCATACACCCTTTTCAGAACCATATAACCTTATATCCTAGTTGAAACCTAATGATAACCTGACACTGAAAAGACACTTTCTCTTCAGCCACTGCTTTCAACTTGTGACAATATAAAACACCCAGTGTCTAGATGAGACAAGTCCTGCTGAAGAAAAAGAGATTATGAAAGTTGCAGTAATTTAGCATGGTTTCAATTCCTTACCTGTCCACATTCCACATGGAACATTTTTAGATGATTTCTAGTAGGCATGTTATTTCTGTAGAGTAAAGAACAGAGAGTTTGTTCTGCGGTGGAGGTCTAAGCAAAACACGGCTGAACCACAAGTTTAACTTGTGCTTTGTGAATTGCACGGTAATTTTAATCAAGATCGCTTTTATTTACAATGACACATCATTTCCATTTGTTTAGTCACACAAAGGGATTTATAATATATATTATGTAGAACACACATCACAGTAAACCGAAGTACGATAAGTGCAAGCGTGAGTAAGTAAGCTAAACGTCCATCTACAATATACTCAAATCAGTGGCCAAAAAAACACATGAGTTAGTAGACTAGTAGAATAACAGTTACAGATGCTAATGTTTAAAAGCAAAAACAGATTGTAATTTACATTTCAAATAAGTATCTATTGATGTAATTAAACTATTTTTACGTTGTTTTTGTTTCAAGAAAATTTCATTCCACAACATTTACCAGTCAAGCTGGATTTTAATAATGGCATTTATTTAAAGTGAAGAGACCAGAGAATGTGAATGTGGTACGGGTGTCATGTTGAGGTTGTGCAATGAATGTATCCTTGTGGAAAATGTAACATATTTCTTATTTTTTCATTGTCCATAAATGGAACTTGTGACACCTAGATTAAATCCCATCCCATCCTATTTCTGTAAAACAGACTGAGCTTATAAAGCTCATGAAGGAGCACTGATGCTGCTCATGTTCCACTAATATCGGTCAAGGCCAGGCTGTGCATATGCCACAAACTCCCCAGTGTTAAATTAACACCTAAAGCATTTAATTAGGTACAGATGGACACGTTGAAAGACGTCAAATCCATGGCAGCCATGCGTGGCAACCACTTTAAGTGTCCCTTCAAAAGATTGTTTTTTCACAGCAATCCACAAGACTCCCTTGTCCATCCTCATGAGTCTTGGAATTTGTGGCACAGCATGGCAAGGTTTAGCTTTCTACTTAAATGGACAGTCATATCAAGTGACGTGGAGGGGATCCACATCTGCTTAAATGCAGACTCTCTACTGGTGTCCGACAAGAACAGAAGGTCCCCTTCTGTTTTTCTCTGTACTTAATGTCCTGGTGAGATCATGTCCTCACTCCAATGCTATGCGGAGAACACTCAATTCATCTTCTCCTTCACTTCCTCAAAAAATCTTATTTTCTCTCAGATCTTATCCTGTCTGTCTGACAGACATCTCATCATGGATGACAGCTCATCATAATCTCAGCCAAAGTGAACTGATGTTCATCTTATGTGAGTCCTGCCCATACCAGGATCATGTGATCTCCCTGGACAACTCTCTGAATATACCCTTCAGTCACTTCATGCACCTTGGGGTACCTTTGAGTAACCATAGAAAGTCAACTGCCCTTTTCTGACACTCTGGTGCTTGTTCATTCCCTCGTGTTTTTGAGACCTGACAACTTCAACTCCGAATGCCAGTTGACATCTGCAACTGATTAAGAAAGCAGCTGCACAACTTGTTTTGCTGCCTACAACGCCAAAAGTGGACCAATTAGTACAAAGCACTTATCTTACCCCAACTACCATGTTCCCTCTGATTCCCTTGCACCACTTCACTGATCACACCATCTCAAAGCATAAGGAAGGCATACATCAAGACTCTTCTCAGTTCTGGCACCTAGGTGGTGGAATGAACTTCCTCTAGACATACGAACAACTAAGTCACTGGCAGTCTTCAAATGACATTTAAAGAAAGCACCTTTCTTAAAGTATTTAAATTAGCAAAGTGTTTTCTATGTGCTTTTACATTACATCCTCAACAGAGTTTTTAGACTGATGGTACATTGGTTACTTTGAAGCACTTCATTGCTTTGGTTTTATGCAAAACAAAAAATGGCCACAGCAACAGGAGCTTTTAATTAGACCAATAAGTACAAATGTTAAGGATTTAGTATTATTAAAAGCAGTCTTCTGGAGTGATTTTGTTTTTTCCATGAACATTTTCTTTGTATGTTGTAGCAGTACAATTTCCCTTCCCTGAAACTAAGCAGCTTGTTCGTGTTCCATCATGGCAAGGTTCCTGGTCACAAAATGAGCTGCCATGGTTGGAGTAGAAGAATTTGAGTGTCCTGCACAGAGCCCTGACCTCAACCCCAGTGTGCAGCTATAAGATGAAATGAAACACAGACTGCAACACAGGCCTCCAGTGCCTGTCCTCACTAATGTTCTTGGAGCTGAATGAGCACAAATCCTCACAGCCATGATCCAACATCTATTGGAAAGCCATCCCATGAGAGTGAAGGTTATTGTAAAGGACTGTAAAGGACTGTACATTTTCAATGGGATGTTCAAAAGGCAGATATTGGTGTTATGGTCAGGTTGCCAAAAAACAATGGGGCATATAGTGCTTTTGCAGATTAAATAGTGTAATAGTAGAAATGATAAAGATATACTGTCATTCGTACATCACTCAGCCATGACACTAAGACCACCAACGGGTGAACTAAATAACATAGATTTTTAATTATATACCAGTAAACTCGTGACAGGATCATGGGAACCAAGAATCACCTATCCAAGGCCAGCTCATCTGGTCCAAATTGCTGAAAGTAGTTAATGCTGGCTATGATAGAAAGTTGTCAGAACACCCAGTGCACCACAGCCTACAGTTCTCAATCCGATTGAGCATCCATGAAATGCTACAGACAAGCAAATCTGGGCTTTATTGGGACCCTACCCCGCAACCCACAGCACCCAAAGATTCCGCCACTAATATGCAGGTGCCAGACACCACAGCTCACCCTCAGAGATGTTGTACAGTCATGCCCCGAGGAGCCAGAACCACCCTGGTGGCACAAGGAAAACCCACACAATATTAGGCTTAATGTTTTAATTTTAATATTATGGTTGATCCCTGATCCCTGTACCCTCCACATCATTTAGTTTTCCATGCTACTAAAAATGAACAATAGGAAAGATCACTATTAGCACACAATAGATGCCCTTATTGTGCAGTAATTGTGACCTTTGCTCCTCATAGCTGTGTTATTGCTGCATTAATACATTAGTGTGATGGTGATGGAGGTAGTTTGCATGTGTGCAGAATATATAATCTGCCAAGATCCATTCAACAGCATGCAACAAGGCACATTAACACATATTTAAGATGACAATAAATTATTTGTATGCACATTTCATTGTAAAGAATAATGCATTTAATATGGTGATCAGAAGACAGAATCCAGGCTAAGCATAGTGGTGAGAATTTAAGGGTTAAAGGTCTAACTTAAGACTCAGATTTATCTCACAATCTGCCAGTCACTTAAACAGATTAACCAGTTATCATTTATAAATAATTAGTGCAATTATTCATGTTTATACATATTAACAAATATTTTAAGGATTGTATCAATGTAACTGGATACGTTTTTTTTCATTCTTTAGAATAAACTGATAACGTGTCCTAAACAGATAGAAATGTAGATATGAATTAAATGCACGTTATTATTTTCCCCCCTCGATTTTGTTCACTGGTTAAGCAGCTGATTTCTCCTTCCTTTGATCTTCCATGCATGATGTACAGTATGTCTGGATTATGGGTTGCAATGGCATGCCTGTTGCTTTAATCAATGGATGGAGGATTGCTCTGCTCTGTAACTTTAGCTCTATGTTTGGTGCCATTGTTCTGAGCAGTCTGAGGATTGCTTGATCCTCTGTGCTGCAACGGGCCTATGCTCTCTTTGTGGCAGTTTAACATTTTAAAATAATAATAAAGCTGTCACTTCCCGCCAGAGTAACCCAACCTTATAGCTCATGGAGATCACACACTGTGCACAGTACAGCATATCTCTGCTGCGGTCACATTATTATTTTTTTAAGTGTCTTACCATGGAACTTTTATTGCAAATGTTTTCATCATTCTTTAAAGTGAACACACATACATGTCAATTAATTTGTTGCAATACTGTACTGTGTGCAAGAAAACAACCTACTTTTGCAGCAGGCCTGTGTTAAAGGCCGACTGTCCATAAAGAAAAGGAAAGCCTTTCTAAGTAACATCATGCATACTTTTAGATCAAATATGAGCACTGGCACAGATACAGATACGGATACTGCATTACACCTCTAGTCCATTTCATGCAATCACGACATAAAACACAACAGAACATTGAAACACATTACCACATTTAAGGCTGAGTCAGATCCAGCTGGGGAGAGCAACATGACATGGAAAAAGCAGATATTTTTGTGAGTTTTAAACAAATGTAGGCTCTAAGAAAAGTCGATAGCAATTAGGCTTGATAAAGTGTTATAAATTTCTGAATATAAATAATTTCTTTGATATTTACCAGAAAAGAAAGTATGTTTAGACATGATTGGAAGAGGCAGAAAGGAATATGAACCTTACTGTCTCTTTAAAATGTGTATGCTCCAATGCTTGAAATATCAGAGCCATTTCCTGGATAACTACTGGATAGGGTTTCATACTTGGCATGGACTTTATATATATAGTGTCCAGAAAGACACTATCCTCATGCAAAATCTTCACAGTCATGACTGAAAGGAAGGCCAGATAAGTGTTTCCGCGATTGCTTTAGAGAATGAAGAACGGTGTTCTTTTTGACAGTGTTCAGACCTTTATTAAGCACCGTTCATTTGTGTTGTAATCAAGCCAGTTGGATGATAATACCAGCATTGGAAATGCTGTGTAGGTCAGGGTTCATCATGAATACAGCTCCAGTACAGGTTTACAGGTTTATGTGCTCTGTGAAATGTTTTAACCCAAATATACAGTGGGGCAAAAAAGTATTTAGTCAGCCACCAATTGTGCAAGTTCTCCCACTTAAAAAGATGAGAGACAAAATAAGAAAAAGAAATGCAAAAAAAATCACATTGTAGGATTTTTAAAGAATTGATTTGCAAATTATGGTGGAAAATAAGTATTTGGTCAATAAGAAAATTTCATCTCAATACTTTGTTATATACCCTTTGTTGCCAATGACAGAGGTCAAATGTTTTCTGTAAGTCTTCACAAGGTTTTTACACACTGTTGCTGGTATTTTGGCCCATTCCTCCATGCAGATCTCCTCT
>JAQMYL010000036.1:10986317-10997901 GCA_030014365.1 Clarias pachynema
AGCCTCTTAAAGAAGAAGTTACAGGTCTGTGAGAGACAGAAATCTTGCTTGTTTGTTGGTGACCAAATACTTATTTTGTACCATAATTTGCAAATCAATTCTTTAAAAATCCTACAACGTGATTTTCTGTATTTTTTTTTTTTTATTATTATTATTTTGGCTTTCATGGTTGAGGTATACCTATGAATAAAATTACAGGCCTCTCTCATCTTTTTAAGTGGGAGCACAATTGGTGGCTGACTAAATACCGTTTTGCCCCACTGTAAATGTGTATAATTCATGCACATTAAATTTGGTAAGTGCAAAAAACATCTGGTGAGTTTAGTACCTTCGGTTTAACCATGTTGACTATGATTGCAACATTCAGGCAAACAAATGATGTTTTAATTAGGAAAATGCAATGCTTGCATGGACAGGACAAAGGGATATAGTGCTTAGTGCCTTTAGGTCCTAGAGGAGCATCTCAACCTGTTCTTTCCTGTTCTGAGAGCATACATTGTGGAATTAATTGGGCTCTGCATTCACCTCATGGATTCCCCCCTCAAATCTGCCCTCTGTAGGAGATTTCCTTTGACCTGGAGCCATGCAGTCTCATACTCCCTCTGCTTGCCCAGGCCAGATGGGGCTTTGAGAATACACAGATAGACATGTTCCCTGTTGGGAATTGTCAATTAAATGTTAAATTCTGAACAGACTTCTCTTTACAATCAAACAAGTCCTTTTGCATCAGAAATTATTGTCAGTACACGCATGGGGAAATTAATGGTACCTAAACAATGGGTAAGCTGTTGTTACTCTTATCACCTTGTTGGCTCATATTGGCAAGTTGGCTCATGTCAGTATTTTAGTCTGTTCACAATCACACTAAACAAAATAAAAAGGTTTACAAAGAAACCACTGGGGTACAAATGCTGTGCTCATTTAGTTTAGGAATACTTTCATGTATATGTGAAAGGAACTTCCCACAAGTCCAATTAATATTAAACAGAACCTTTGTGATAACCGTGACGTGGACGATTGAGAATCTCCACAAATGTTGAGCTCATTTAATAAAGACTGATTTTACAATATCATTTGTGAAGCACTATCTTTCCTATTGAACTTGACTTTCTAAATAAATGACATAAACATCTAGATGTAATAAATACCAGTCTACATATGTGTGATAATATGAGATATTATAGTCTAAACTAAATGTTGTTTTCAAGCTTGATAATCTCTAGGGCGCGTGGTCTTTATCAGCAGCTGGGAGGGTCTCACCCTTCACGCTCCAGAAAGAGTCTCTTAGGTATGCACACCTATAAAGAAAACGTTCCACTGAGATATGCCAGTTCCTCTCTCCATTGGTGGAACTGATTCCCCTGGCGTCAGCGTTGCCATGACAAAAAGCCCGAGTTGCTGGTGGCCTGATGGTGGCAGCTCTGTTGTGATGACAACATCCTGTATGGGCCATACACAAGCAGTAACTATCAACAAACCTGTATTTACGGAAAACCATGTTAGAGCTTTTTGTTTCTTACCACACCTATGACATTATCTTCATCAGTTTAGGTTTGGTTTTTGACCTCAATGATTCCTCTGTATTATTGGCAGATTAAATCAATTCAAGTCTACAACCTGCTGTAAAATGGAAAAGTAATTGCGGCGGGTTGCAGAAATATGACCAATACAGGTCAACAAACTGCTAGAGCACTGGTTACAAATACACTGGTTACTGTAATCAGAGGCTGCAGAAGCACTTTGATTGCAAAAACAAAAGGGCTTGGCTATAAATCTGAAGAAAGAATGCAGGAGAAAATTTTCCTTATAAATAAGCAGTTATGTTGTATATTAACCTAATAGTTGATCTTCAGCATTGTATACCATACAATATTGTTGTAGAATAATAATATATTAAAATATGGTATAATATAATATAATCGAGTATAGTGTTGTATAGTATAATATAGTACACTATAGTATAGTACAGTTTGGCAATACCCTGCTGTAACACATTGTGATGATAAATAATGATGAATAAGGAGATTATCCTAGATTTGCCATATAATACAGCGTACAATACTCTCTCTCTCTTTATATACAGAGTCAGGCAAAAAAAATTATACCCATTAAAGATAGATAGTGGGATGTATATTATATTAATATAACATTCATAATATTATCATATACAGTATAACAATATATAATGTATAGCAATAAATATATAATATAATATAATATTAATAATATTTAGGTTTTTATTTTTGTGAAGGTGTATAATTTTTTACACCCTTCACATGCATATGAACTTGAAGTGCATTACAGAAGTGCATTTGTAATGTCAGATACTAATGTTGGATGAGAAGGCCTAGCTCGCAGTCTCCGCTCTAATTCATCCCAAAGGTTGAGGTCAGGACTCTGTGCGGTAATGTCAAGTTCTTCCACACCAAACTCGATAATCCATGGCTTTATGGACCTTGCTTTGTGCACTGGTGCACAGTCATTTTGAAACAGGAAAGGGCCATCCCCAAACTGTTCCCACAAAGTTGGGAGCATGAAATTCTCCAAAATGTCTTGGTGTGCTTAAGCATTGAGAGTTCCTTTCACTGGAACTAAGGGGTCAACTGCTGAAAAACAAATATTTAGTAGTGTGTTCATGACTGGTCCTATTGTACAGGTGGCATCCTATCACAGTACAACACATGAATTCACTGAGCTCTTGAGAGCAACCCAGTCTTTCACAAATGTTTGTAGAAGCGGTCTGCATGCCTAGGTGCTTGATTTTTTACTTGAATTCAATTATTCGGATGGGTGAGTGAATACTTTTGGCAAAATAGTGTATCTATGGTTTATATAAGGCATAATAATAATTATAACATATAGTACATGGCTAAATGTTTGTGAACACCTCACCGTCACACACAGATGCGTTTTGAACATCTCATTCAAAATGCTGGAACATGTAAATGGAAAAAAACACATTTGGGTATACTGTTCATTTAGTCACCAGTATACTATACATATAGTATAGTATAGTGTAGTACAGCATAGCATAGGGTATTTTCGTAATACATGCTATAATTAAGTATTATTATAATAATAAAAACTTACATAGTCTCTATTTAGCAATATTGTAAATGATTTTCTAAGCTGTTCTAGATTTTTCTTTGTAAATATATACATCACTATACATTACAAAACCCAAGCCTGAACTTTATCTACAATGACTTTTAACTGGTAATATTTTTTTTGAGTGTAAATGTGCTGTAATTTCAGTATCAGCATACAGATAGTCAGAAGATATTAATGATCAAATTTGCTTTGTTGCTTTAATGCACTGCATAGCGTCTATGAGAGTCACGTGACAAAAGAACGAACAACTCAGACCAGAAGATATAGAGGAGAGCTGCTCATTCTGTTCATCATAATATATCCTTAGCTGCATTGTAATATTTTCAATACTGGAACCATAGCCAAAATTTGTGTATGTAGGCATATTGAGGGTCTATTTGTTGATATTGTAACATTTTATTTTATTTCTGATCAAAAGAACAAAATGACTCAAAAAAAATCTTTCAATTTGATGAACGAGATTCAAAGAACCGAGTCACTAAAATGATCCAAACTTCTGATACTACCATCTAACTTCCGCTTGGCACATCTGGCAACAGATATACTACATCCACCATTTCTGGGGTAGCTATTTACAGGCTCAGGTTGCCAGTTCAGTGCCTGATTGTATCTGTGCACATTGTTGCTCAAGAGTCCAACAGTGGTGACCTGGCGGCATTGGGGTCTCGAAGCTGGGATTTCCTGGGCTGCAGTCCAGCTCCATAACCATCGAGTGACCTCTGCCCCCTTTCCAGGATTGGAATTGGATTGGTAGAAAGATAATGTTTTGAATGCTTCCCAGAAGATTTAAGATATTGTAAAATAAAATTTCTTTTTATTTCTCGGATGGTTTTTAATAAAATACATATATTGACAATTCCTCTTAAATTAATGGAAATTCAACCTTTATAAATCTTGTACTGTAAATTGTAATATAATGGAATTATGTCAAAAGTATTATATATAAGTAAATATATTCTAGAGATTTACTTTTGTTGTTGTTGTTATCACACCCTTTGAGTAGGACTTTTATTTAAAGGGATAGTTTGGAGTTTTTCAAATAAAATGAGGTGCATATAAGCACATTATGATAGGTTTTGTCATTAAAAATGTTCTAGCTCTTATTCCTGAAGTTTGTCACCCGGAACGGGAGTACCATGTAAGTAATCGGGGGCAAATTCCACAACCCTCGTTTCGTGCAAGGAATGCATTTCAAAGTTCAGCTGAGACTCATTTGACGCTTTTGTAGTTCCACTGAGCTAAACTGAGTTGATATCATTCAAAGTTACAGTCCATTTAGTGAAAACTCTTTCCCCTTACCATATTACTAGTTCCGGTTTGCTATACAGCTATTGCCAGTTAGTCATATAGTCATAGTTCCGATTACTTACATTAGATGTGTGTCAGACTTTATGGTCGGTTTGCAGAGCAGTTAAATATATAACGAAATATATGCACTTAAATTTTGATTTAAGACAGTATAACATAAGGTATATACAATATATCCCTTTAACATGCTAACATGGTGACATAAGCATGCCTTATTGGTCAATTTGCAGCACCTAACTATTCAGTCTTATGTTCAATTTCTGGTGTTTTCCTGTAGGACCTCCACGTGCAGTGACAATGGTATAGTGGCTGGAGTGCAGAGTCAGTACTTTCCTTCTACTCTGGACCGAGAGTGGCGGTTCTACTGTTGCCGCTACGCTAAAAGATGCCCTTATTCCTGCTGGTAAGTAGGAAAACATTTGGACTTTTAAAAGGGTTAAAGTTTTTTGTCTTTCATTACAGTCACACAGGATTCAGAAAGCAATTCCACCCAAATGTACGCTCACTCTTTGAGCAGTAATCATTTTTTCTTCATCATCATCAACAGGAAGACCTCTGACTATCCAGAGTACCACAAAGAGGAGGCTGAAATGATTGTCCCTGCTTATGGCTACTTCATCCGGGGAGCTCAGACCACCTTTAGCGGTGTGCTCAGGTATGTATTAGTGGCTCAGTTTATTTTCAGTTGTCATGTTCAAATGGTATTTGATGAAGTAAATTCCATCTCATTAGACGCACCCGTTTTACTCTTTTCCAGGGATCGCCAGTGGAAGTACATCCTGTGCAGGATGACGGACTATGATTGTGAATTTCAAAACTTATAAGTCTGGAATTTGTTAAGCGCAGCAATCCAAAAAGTCCACATAAATAACCATGGACTTTTTTTTTTTTTTTTAGAAAAAAACATTACACAATTATAATATTAATTGTACATGTAATACAAGTCAAAACAATTTTATAACCTAGGAATTTATATGGTTCATTTTTATGTGAGACATTTTAACATTTTATGTAATCCTGCATGGTTTAAGAGTCTGATCTTGATTTGCATAATATAAGGTAGAATCAGTACAAACATCCAAACTAATTCTATACCTACAATGTGTTTCTTCTATGTATGAATTGTAAAGATGAATCAAAGCACTGTGAATGGCATTACATCTACATCACCTGTTTTGACAAAAGAAAGTTATTGCAGTGTATCTTATTTGGTCCCAATAAAGCATTTTTTTCTTAAGAGCTTGGATTTTCCTCGTTTTGAACGTATAGAAAATGACCTTAAACTATGTAGTACTTTTTTATTGGGTCGGTGGTGTAGTGGTTAGCACTGTGGATTCACACCTTCAGGGTCAAGGGTACGATTCCTTCCTTGAGTCTGTGTGTGGAATTTTTGTTCTCCCCGTGCTTGGTGGGTTTCCACTGGGCACACTGTTTTTCTTCCCACATTCCAAAGACATGCAATTTAGGCTAATTGATGTTTCCAAATTGCCCATAATGTGTGTGTGTGCCCTGCGATGGATTGGCACCCTTTGCAGGGTGTTTCCCACCTCGTGCCCAAAGTCTCACCGTGACCCTGTACAGGATAAGCAGTATAGAACGTGAATAAATAAATGAATGAAGGAATGTTTAAGTTGCATTTTTTTTTTTATTAGTTCTTGTTGCCTTCACCTCTCCTAGGATGCCGGGCTTTTCTAATGTTTTATGTGCGCTAATTATAGTTGCACTAATTATGGGACTTGCTGTATCCTGTGGAGAAATGTTTATGCATGGGTGTTGACCTATTTATACTTGTATACTGCATGATGTGTACACGGTGTGAGTGCAAAAAAGACATAGTAAATTACAAGTGAGACATGAGAGAGAGAATTACATGTTGCTTAAGGGTGTTGAATTTTACGTCAGTTCAAAACCAGACTATATATTTCCTTCACAACATTTAAAACATTTGTTAGAGCTCGGTCTGTTGTTGTGCAACACCTAAAAATTAAAGTGCCAAATGAAATTTTTTCCCCAGCAAACCATGTTCTGTTATAAGCTACTTTGTGTACTTTACACTCAATTCACATCACTACTTTTTTCCCCCAGACTTCCTCTTAAACTGTCTTTCTTTATGGACCGATTAGCAGCTCAGTGATTTGGTGGCTGAGTGACTATAAACATTGTGTATTTATGGAAGCTGTTGTTCAGGGGCGAAAAGCCAGACGTCACAGAGAAAGACAGCTGCTTAATTCAAATCACCTCACTGATGACAACCAACACCCTGTGATAACTCACCGAGCTGCAAAACAACCCCTCAGTCCTTTATTAAAATAAAAAAAAAAAAGACCAACAAGTTTATATGCTCCACCTTACTCCCAGCTCCATTCTCTCGCTGTTCATTTTAATTACAGGAGGTAGACGAGCAGTATTGAATGAAATTGTTGGGTTTTTTTTTTAAATGGCAGTGCTGTACTGTAATTACGGTTGGTTTTGAAGGACAAAAGGCAGCTGTACGAGAATTTTCATTGTGTTTGGTTTCAGAACGTATCCTTAGTCTGTTGTGTAAATTTGGGATAAATAGAGTCTTACTGTAGACAACAAAATGATGCCTGTCCTAACCAGCCAGAAGGCATTTAAAACATAATTGAAAAGACAACAAAGACAAAAAAAAAGTTAGTAAGACATGATGAAATAATGATCTGTTGTCTAAACGTTTCTTTTGCTTTAGGTGTATGTGGGAGTTGGGGTTGTGAGGGTGTAGTAGTAGTAGTAGTACAAAGAGGAGGGTAGTAGTACTAGTGTAGTAGTAAAGGGTAGTAATAGTAGTAGTAGTAGTAGTAGTAGTAGAAGGTAGTAATAGTAGTAGAGGGTAGAAGTAGTATAAAGAGGAGGAGGAGTTGACATTGTTTTGATCTGCATCTGTATCCTATCTGTATCTGTAACCGCAAAGTGGGCATGACCTAAACCAAATGCCCCTGGTGGAACCTGGAGGTGAAAATGCCAGCTAAACAACTAAAATAAATAATTGATCTCAATGCACTCAACCTTTTCTTTTAATTTCACTTCTGTAAATGTGTTTACAATATTTCTAGAAAAAATTTAAGTCACAATATAAAGAAACTACTAGCATCATTGAAACCAGCAGGAGTCTGACCAGGCAGTTACTAGGGGCGCTGGTGGCTCAGTGTGTGAAGGCTCTGAGTGACTGACCAGAAGGTTGGTGGTTCGAGCCCCGGCTCCACCAGGTTGCTGCTGTTGGGCCCCCTGTCTGCTCCAGGAGTGACGTAAAATGGCTGACTCTGTGCTCTGACCCCAGCCAACTAACAAAAAAGCTGGGGTATGAAAAGAATAAAGAATTTCAATGTGCGGTAATGTATGTACAGTATATTTGACAAATAAAGGCTGAACGTAACTTAAGGATGAACTTAAGGACGTAACCTTTTATGGATTTAATTTTCCCACAAGATCCCCTCAATCTATTGTATGTTGCATTCAAGATTCTGAGATTCAATCCCAATTCACAAATCTAATCTCAACCAAACGTCCTGTGACTGAATAATGCGTCCCGTTTTTAAAAATGTATTCATCCAAAAAATATAGTTGTTTTCAGTTACATTTAATGTGTAATCAGCATGACCATAACAGTAAACTCCACCTACTTCATCACAAAGCTAATTGCTTCATCCTGCACCCGCTGTATGAGCTTTTTGGTTTTATTTATTTATTTCTATGAGGACATTTATTTCTCAGCAGGAAGTAAAATATTACATAACATCATAACTTATGCTGTCAGAACAGTGTTAGAGAGAACCGGTCTGTGTCGGAGGTTTCCGGGAGATGAGTGCTGTGGTTGGACCTTAATGTGTTTCTACTATAACTACACGCACTAAACATTTAATGAGTAAACTAACTGATTGGAACAGGGTAGGACCGGTGGCATTTTGTGTCCTTGGCACAGTGTTCACTGTTTTGTCCAAAAGGCTGATGACATTTGCCAGAGAAAAAAAATGTTTCCTTCCTCAGCTTTATTCTTTTCAGTTTGGTTTGCAGCACAGTTTTTTGACTCATCGACATGAAAGGAGTGTAAGGTAATGTTTTTTAAAAGATGCCAACTGGTTCGAATATTTATTTATTTATTTATTTATTTATTTAGATAGATAGATAGATAGATCGATAGATAGATAGATAGATTTTTTTATGAACTTTTGCATAAAGAATGTATTTGTGTATGTGTGTGTGTGTGTGTGTGTGTGCCCTTGATGGTTTTCCTGGTGAATCTGTGTAATGAGAGCAGCACATTTCTGTAGGTAAAACCTTCACCGCTGTGTCCCATTTGCTCCACCAGCATGATCGAGAACATCTAAATAACCAAAAAGCAATAACCTTTCCGGACCCCCACTGCGGTATAGGTCAGTGTAAATACCTCTGTTCCTTTCCTCGTCTTACACAGGTCAGTTTACACATGAAACATACTACACTACCGTCTGAAGGACAAGAGTTGGCTTTGTGACTCCTTAGTTATTATAAGTCAACTTTTTTTTTACATACTTTTTTTTATTTTTAAATTATAGCAAATTCTAAGTGAAAGGTCTGGTTACTATGTAACTGCTTTTGAGTAATACAGTACTTATTAATGCTGCTGGCTGTGAGCAAACCTGCAGCCTGTTGGCTGGCCTTCTATCACACCATATTTTCTGCCATCTCTATGTATCAAGCAATCTGTTCACACCACCACTATTAACACCAAGTGAAAGCAAACTTGTTAAGTAATAAAAGGATTTTTAAATTCTTGGCTCTATTTCATTACCTACACTTAAGGTTCAGCTTGGTGTTGGTATTTGTCTCATGGACAGTATTTATACCAAACATTATTAAATACAGCAGCATTGAAGTGGCATATGTCTCATAAAAAAGGTGCTTTTTTGACCTGTGATTAGAGTTCCCACAAGAACACACCGGCATATTGTATTTCCGTTTGTATGTTTGTACATGTAACTAATCTGAACTAATATTTCCGAATGTGCCCGGGGAAAACAAGACTTGGATATGGACTGGCAAAATTATGTCTTAATTATATTCTCATCATTTTTTTAATGTGAATATCATTATTGTTTTTAAAAAAAAAAATCGGATTTATGTTATTAAAAATCTTTAAAATTTTAATGGTGCATTAACTTCTTTACACAGTAAATGCTGGCTTTGATCTATTTATATGTAAATATTAATAATCACATAATAGTCCATTTGAACACTAGATCCAGAATTTTATCACTACAATAATAAATTTCTAATATTGTGTATTTTTACTCTAACATGCTGGCACTCGAGAATGATCCAAATTTGTGACCTTCCAAAATGCCACACTGTCTTGTGCTCTTTCCTCCCCTGCCCCCCCCCCCTTCCATTTCAGTTCCTTCCCTCTTTCCTGACGTCCCTCCTCTCCATTGTTCCTTGTCCTTTGTCTCGTGCTCCTTTCTGTCACGGGTAGGGCTGATCCTCCAAAGAGAGGGCGGACACAATCTCTGCTAGCTAAGGTAATAAGTTTTATGCTGTCAGCAAGATTTCATTGCTTCATACTACTCATGCCTGCTAAATGCACATTATGGCAAGCATGCATATGCACATGTAGGGCTCCGGGCACTCAGGTCTCCATTTCAAGGTCAAACTGAATTAAAGGAGAGTCAGTGCAAAAAAAAAAAAATCCCTTATTTCAAACATGCTTTTCTCATCTTATCTTTCTGACTGCTTTTTCTTCTTTCTGCTTTGATTAAGGTTTTAATGGAAGCATTTTCTCTTTAATATTCAGAAAACAGTTGTCTTTTATGAAAGCACTTGGGTGTTTATTAACTCACATTAAGATAAACTATATAGGAGGGAAACTGGTTTCTGAGAACTTGCAGAGCTGCAGGTATGCAGTTTCGTCCTACTGAAAGCAATTCCAGGGAATGTTATAACTAAAGAGAATACTAAGAATTGTGATAGAAATATAAAGTATTCCTAGATTTTATACATAAAAAAGTTAATATTTTTCTTCCACCTTAACTAAAAGAACTTGTATGAAAAAAAGGTTTTATATGGAAGTATACAATCTGTTGTTAAGAAATTGTAATTATGCACCAGCAAAATTAATTTGACCTGTTTGTACAGATAAACCTTAAGTGATTTGCATATCATTAAGAGATTTCCGAGCAAGTCAGTTCACTATATTGTTTTTTTTTTCTTCTGATTCTCCAAGTGTCGTCCATCACTACTTTCCCAGCAATGTCAGCTTGAGGTCACAGCTAGTGTGCTAGTTTGAGAGGGTGTCTGTGTTATTGGAAACAGAGGCCCTTAGTTATAACATGAGACACTAACTCCTGTTTTTTTTTCTCGTTTTTTTTCTTTTTTTTCTCTCAATGTGCTGAGAGAGTGTGCTAACAAAGGTCTCTTTATTGCTACTGGTTTGTGCTGGGGTATCTTCAGGGGTGATTAGTCCAAACCAGGATGAATCACGGGTTTAATACAAAAGCAGAATAAACAGTGCACTAATCTTCCTCAACAACATTCAAGTCTCTCGTCATTTCCTGGTGAAATTACCATTAGTGGGAGTGTGACTGGATCATTAAATATTTATAATTTTAATATTTTTTGCATGCTATCAGGTTTTAAATATCCTCCTTAATGCATTTTTAAATCAAGAGTTTTTTTTTTTTTTTTTTTTAATAAGCGTCCCTCAGTGTCTTAATATGATATAGAAGAGAGGGACTTTAGAAGGGAAAGGTAGTGGAAACAATAGCAGTACTTTGATCCCACAACCCTAAGGAGTGGCCCACTCATATAGCTGTTCCAAGCTAATAGCTGAGAGTTCATGTGCTTGATTGCATAATGGAGGCGAAGGGAAGGGGATCAGAGTGTTACTAATCCTGTGCACTGTGTACGGAGCATTGGAAAAGACATTGTGTCAGTTCCCAGCAGGGTTTTATGTTAAACCCATATCTGTTTTTACACCAAGTGTAATAATGGAACTGTAGTCTGACTCAGCTCTGACCAAGTAACCTACAGTAACCACGACGGCCCCTATATTGTGTAAGCAACTTGTTACGCCAATGTGAATAAATGTGCTCATCATAGATCATGCATCATGAAAAAAAATAAAGGGACTCATCATAGGCCACACAATATGAAAATAGAAAATAGTTGGTGTATA
>JAQMYL010000036.1:10997922-11019446 GCA_030014365.1 Clarias pachynema
TATACACACCAACTATTTTCTATATATATATATATATAGTGTTAATGATTACCATCATATTATTAATGGTCTGAACTCTCGTGAATAACAAGAAGGTGCTTCCAGGAAATCCTCTCAGATTTCAAGGTCACACATGCTCATAAAGTCTTGGGATTTTTCCAGAGGAACAGAAAGTCACCTTGTAGTGTATCCTGTTCTCTTCTGAACACAGGCTCTTCTAGTCTTTTATCTATTACTTAGATGCACTGCTCGTAGTGGACAAGACAGGACACAATCTCTCAACAGCACTTTCAATTTGCACAATCCTTGTTAACCTTGTGATCTGACGTTCTGAACTCTGTATATCTCCATGGATAACAGGTCAACCCAGAGACAACAGTTAACTATTTGTGTTCAGGCAAGAGTCACTATCCTCCTCCACTATCCACAAAAAAAATTTTAAAAAAAAAAAAAAAAAAAAAAAAAAGCACTTTGAGGAGTGCCAATGGAAGGACAGTATGTGAAGAGCTTCTATCTGGACCTGGACATCTCATCTGGATCATGTAATTATTTTATACTGTACTAAATACCATTAGCACTTAATGAATTTTTCAATATTCTTGGTCAAATCAGGACTTAAAAGTGACCTTTTCCTCCCACTGACTAGCACGTGATACTGTAAGTCTAGATGAAACCATTAAAAAAAAAAACTAGTTAACGTTAAATGGAAATACACCCTGTCTGTCTGGATAGAAATAATGGCAGTGGAAGGAACAGTGTTTGGGGTGGATGAGTTTGCCTAGTTCTGTTTGTGTGTTTGTGCCATGGAACATAGTCATGACTGACCTGATGTACTCTACTACACATGTGCTGTATGTACACACTCCGCATGCGTAAGCACCTGTGTCTGTCTTTACACAAACAGACACACACACACACACACACACTGAGTCCCATCTCAGTACTGTCTCATTCAATGATACATCTGAACATACTATGCACATACTATATGCAACCCTGACCCATGTGTGATACATGGAGCAATCGTGTGCATGATTAGTGCTACTTTACGCTGTGCTCCGAGAGACTTGTGTAGTCAAAACAATCGGTTTATAAATAGCTTTTCTCATTGCACTCTAAAGTGTGTGAGTGTTTGACATAGTCAGACACACTCACTCTCCTTCTCATATTGTTAATGGAAAATGATTACACATGCTCTTCGGCAGCCTGGCATACTCACTTCTCATTACTAATTACTCACCTCCTCATGACTTGAGAGCTCCTCTGTGGGAATCTATCTTCGTACAGACAGTGAGTTAAAAACGATCAGCCATAACACCAACTGCACCACCAGGTGAACCAAATAACATTGATTATCAATTATATACCAGTAAATTGGCGACAGGATCATGGGCACCCATGGCTCATTTATGCCTATGGGGACCAAAGGCTAGCCCGCCTCGTCCAATCCCACAGAAAAGCCAATATAGGGCAAATTTATGAAAAAATTTTATTCTGTTTATACACTCAGTGCATTACAGCTTCCTTTTTATGGAGCTTAGCAGGCAAACAGTTCAAGGTTGTTGATCTGGCATCCACATTCCCCAGTTCTCAATAAAACAGGCATCCATGAAATGTAATGAACAAACACGTCCAATCTATGGAGGCCCAACCTTGCTACTTACAGCACTTCTTAGATCTGCTGCTAATGGACCAATCTGCAATTAGCAGACCACATGACCTTATTCCATTACTCCGAAATCAAATCTTTCTGCTCCATCACAAATTGAAACCATTTTTATCCTGATTAATATCACTAACAAATGGTTTTCTTATGACTGTTTAGGAAGAACATTTGGAAATGTTCTTAATTTCACTTTTAAACATAGCTATGATTTCTACTGTCTGTTTTTTAAAATGCAGTTTCAGCAAATGTGTAAAGTCCCATCGCATTTCTTCCCAAATTAAAAGAAGATCCTTCTAGGTTTTAATAATATGTTGACAAGTGTTTTTTTTTTACCCCATTCCATCTCCTTAGCTGTTTTCTTTTGCTTGAGTGTATATTCATTATTAAAGATTGTACATTATTTTTATGACATTGCTTAAATGTAAGACAGGTTATGTTATTGACTATGCAAATGCCCTCATACAAAAGCTCAGATTTTCTGCCTTATTGCAGTCTGATATCTTCAATTTAACATGGATCGTCAAGTTTTAGACAAACCTGTGAACTCTACTGTAGTATTTTTTGGCTGATAATGTAATCTACAATGAAAAAAAGTAGAATGAATAATGAAAAAATTAATATTTTTTGCTAGTGATCACAGCATTTTAATATGATGACTCATGGTTTAAACTGTTTCTGATAAATAAAAACTCATCTGACTGTAACCCACGGTACGCTGTTAAAATTTGCAACTAATGAAGAAGCAGCCGGGAAATGCTTAGCATGAGTGGGATCTTTTTCAAAACAGTTATTAAAGCTTCTCCTGTGGATCGTCATAAAGTTTATGAGAATACCATAAGTGTACGAAGCTGTCAAGAAGGCCACCTGGAAGCCTCTGAAATATAAGATGATTTATTTAAACTGTTTATATTTCCATTACATTTATTTCATGTTTCATTTTTGTGAGCAGAAATAAAATGTTCATTCATACTTTCTTTGATATGTTCCCTAACTTCGCACGACTACAGCTTTATTTGCCTTTTGAGAAACTGATTTAATATTGTGCATCTTATTTTCTCTGCAATTCCAACTCTAATGGTGTGCGCTCTGCATGTAGGAAGTCATTACAGCGCTAAAGGAACACTTTGACCGAGCATGTTTAATCGAAACCTGTTTACATTCCTCGGGATCCATCATTCCGTTGATTTTAACCAGATCTCATGCACCGCTGGATGAAATTCATCGCTAACCTAGATAGAAACCTTTACTTCTGCAGCTATATACATTTTTACTGCTGATGTTTTGAACCACAGATTTTACATGTGGATTCTTCATGCTGCAGAAATTTCTTAGGTTTCTTCGGTTCTCTTACATCGTTTGTCCACGACCTCTGGTCATAGCATGGATTTTGGTTCCAGACAAGACAGGTGGGGGCATTTGACTAGATTTTCCCTTAGGGAAATGACCTTTAACGATTGTTCATCAGAAGCAGATATGTTTTCTATCTTCAGCTTGTCGACAAATTTTCACAGTTTTTTGACATCACATCTGGAAAATCCAGTTTTGAAACCTGTTGTTGGATCATATATTTTCTGTGACTTTTTGTCTGGCTGTGCAGATAAACTGGACATAAGATTTCTGCACAGTACTCTCTATGTAAACCCATGTATTTTCTATAACAACGTGTAATAACGTAAGTTATTTAATTATGTCATGTTATTGTCCTGAGTTAGCAATGAGAAATCTTTTTTTGTGTGTGTGTATGTGTGTGTGTGTGTGTGTGTGCTTTGCTGTGGACTGCTATTGCATTATGTGGCACACTGTTGCTGTGAATGATGTAGTGTGCCCCCTACTGATAGATCACAACCATTCCCTTTATTATTTTATACAACCAGGACATTTCAGACACAACAGCGGTAAAGAACAGATAAGTTCATGAACAGAATGGGTCACTGAGAACTGTTTACAACACTAAGGCTTTTGAGTTTCAGGAGTCATGAGTCAAAAAGATACGCACAGTTCCTTCTGATAAGGTTCGGCTTTTGTTTGAGCGTTGAATCAACTTTCTCTGAGCAAGTGAGCCTACTGTAAATCTAGCTGCTATATGAGCGAAATATTGTTCTTTATATGACTAATTAGTAGATTTTCCACTCCACTTAAATGCTCTGAATGAGGCCCGTGCCCTTCCTTGGTAAAAGTCATATTCCGCTGGAAATAATATGTATACTATAAACATTGGCTTGGTGGTGTAAACAGGCGTGAATCTTAATGAGTGGACATGCATGTAAACACACATATGGGAGCCTGAGGGTGTACCCATGAGGGCATAGAAGTAATGTGACCTGGCTTGGTGCCTTTACTACTACGCCTGAGCGTAAACCACCATGCCAGTGCATTTCAAGGGCATCGTAATATCTAAATTTAGGGCAAAGTGCAAGACAAGTCATAGTATCCCTTTTCTTCAGGTTACTGAGTGTAAGGTTAGGGCTAGATGTGCAGTAGGTGTAAGCATCGCATTATGTTAAAAATGCACACGTTCTCTCTTGTATTTCTCTCTAGAAAACAACACAGAATACATTTTTCCAAAATCCATTTCATTTGCCCTTCAAGATTTAAATATAATGGAGTTCATTTAATGAACAACCTGATTCATGATTTCATGGCAGATTAGCCTTGTCAGTCTCATTTTACAAAAACGGCTTCACAGAACACACCGTCAGATAGTGAAGAGCAATTACTTATTCCTTGCACTCTTATTTATCTTTCCTGTTTGGAGTGTGTCTTAATCAGTGCATTCAACTGCCTGCAAGCAGATCTAGTTTTATCTCTGTTATCATCAGGACACACTGTTTCACAACTTCATAAGCATGCTTGTCAGGTTATAAAACGCTGTCATGCAAACATGACTTTTAATCTTATATGTGATATGCACTTACAGAGCCCCAGCCTTTAGTATGAGGTATGGTACAGTTATCAGTTGATCTGGGTTCAAATATTGTGAACTTTATAGTGAAAGTAATTGACGCTTTTTTTTTTCTTTCTTTTTTTTATGAGTGAACAGTACAGTGGCAGTAGTTTATAGTCACTGAATGGAGTCAGAAGTAATTTCCTTCAGTTCTGCCTGAGTTCAAAGACTTTGTCGTGGCATGAACACAAACTGTTCCACTGTTCTGACACCGCATGATGGCACAACAGCGACACCGTTCTACATGAAAGTACAAAGCTCTTCATCATGCTGGATTCAAACGTAAATGCACTAAAACACAGGCGCACGCAGTTTCCTCATGGATTAACCTAATATTATTCACATCACTTTCTGTAAAGCTGAAGGTTTAGGGCCTTGCTCAAGGTCCCAACCGCGGCAACCTGGCAAATGTGGGGCATGAACCGCTGACCTTCTTGCCAAAAGAAAGCCAATGATTTCCATTACTGATGCGTCCAAGAGAAACCTCTAGTTATCTGTAGCTTGTTCTTTTCTGTAACAAAAAAAAAATCTAATGATTTTATTCTTCTAATACTTTAGTAATTCAATTATTATAAAATTATTATTACTCTCACTCCATATCACTTATCTAATAGAGGGTCACAGTAGGTGGGGTACACCCTGGATAGCGTGCCAATCCATCACAGGGCACACAAACACACACGTACATGCTACAGGGAATTTGAAAATGGCAGTTAGTTTAATCAGCAGGTCTTTGGATTGTGGGAACCTTCGAGTCTGGAGGTGAGAGGCCACAGTGCTAACCACTATACCACTGTATATCTCTCTCTCGCGCTCTCTCTACTTTTTGCCATTTAAACAATTCTGCACTATGTATGATAATGAATCAAATGAAAACCTGAATTAAAATTAGGATTAGACTCTAATGAAATTGAAATAATGTAGAACAATTCTACACTTTTGTGTCAACTACTTGCAATAAACAATCCCAAAAAAATTACTCACACCCTTATAAAACAAGTGTCCTAATTACTTCTAGGTGTGTGAGTATGAAAACACTGATATTTTGCTCTTTGATTTAAATTGATCATTCACTACAGAACTGACTATTTATATACTGTATGTATGCTTTTGAACTTGGCCTTGCTGAAGCACAGCACCTTCTTGTGATGGAAAGACATCTAGCAGTAACACACTCACTTGGCATCTTCTTGTCTGTTCCTGTTCCCTCCATTACCAAGATATCAACCAGAATATAAACACACTGTCTTACAGACAGAATCAAGACAATGCATTTCAGTGCAACAGACTTCATAACAAAACTCGTTCGCATTCCCTGTGCACATGTGTGCTTGTGCATGTCGGTTTCCTCATAAATAGTTTGTGCATACGTGTCTGTCCTGTAGTGTTTTTATATAGTATATATTACATCTCCACATGTCTGACTGTGTGTGTATATGGTTCAGTGGACGTTTTTATTTCAGTAGTTTATTAGGGTACTGATTTATCAGTGTCAGACTGACATGTACATGGAAATAAAAGGATTTCTTCCATTGGAAGGAATGTATAGTAGGCTTGATAAGGGCAGACACACGGAGCACGGACCAGTGCCGCTCACACATCATTACACGAGTCTGTGACAGGTCAGTGTGGTTGCCTAGCAACATTTTCAGAGGTTGTGAAGATTTGATTGCCCTCTTTGTACTGCTCCTGCTCTTCTTCACTGACATACATTCGGCAACTTGAAACTAATGGAATCTAGATGGGTCCATGAGTGTGATGCTACACCTGAACTAGACGTTCTTTTTAAACGTACCTAGTATCAGCATTCGTCAGATCAGTAGTTTTCAACAATGACATGACCAAGAGATAATTAATGGCCAGCTCTAAGAGAGTTATTTAAGTCCAGGCAGGACCAATTAAGTTCAAAAGACATACTTAAATACTCAATGGTAACTCTGTGGCAACTGAAAGGTTTTTAGTTCAAACCCCAGGACTAATATTTCCAGGAGGTAGAAGTACCTTTGTGGACAACCAATCAGAAGGTCCCAAGTTTAAACCCCACCACCACCAGTAAATAGAGAACCACCCTTAGTCTTGCAAATTACTTGGGTGAGGGAAAAAAAAAAAGTTTTTGTGCAATAAATAAATGTAAATGCTGCTCCTTAATTAAAAGTGTGTCATGTAATTTCAACTATCCTTTGCCTAGATATTGGATTTTCTTCCGACGCAGTTTTCGGCAGCAAAGAAGAATCAAGTGTGTCACAGGAACTCAACAAGTCTGGAATTAAAGCTGCATAAGAAAGATAGGACATACATAAAGAGCACGGACAAATTGATGTAGTTATAAAGAGATGGATGATGAGTCATTGGGTTGCCTGGCAACAGTGTGCAGAGTCGTTTCTGTCAGGTTGTAACATTTACGTCATCACACACACACACACACACACACACACACACACATACACCGACATCTTTTATTGAACAGCTCGGTATAGCTAGACTAACATAGTGCCTAGAGGCCCCTTTTTATTAAACTACAGTTGAAATATACTTAATACTGACAGTTTTTATAATATGAGCACTTAATCCTTATTATTAAATACAGTATTTTAATGTTTCTAGAGGACACAAAAGATTTTAAATATAATAATAGAATTGTCAGACAGGTGTTATATTAAAAATAAGTCTGTGCCGCCGGCACAAATAAAGCAAAAAGCTTTTGTATTTCACTTTTCCATGCACAAATTCACATACAGACTACAGTATACTGTATACGTACAGTAATATCATAAACAACATCTAGCATATACATTCTATTATCTCTCTTTAACAGGGATTTATAAAACACTAAGTAATGTTTTTGAGGTTCTTCACAACTATTAGAAAATGTTTGCACCAAAACTGCCCATCTTACTGTACAACCTATTAAAGACTGATATTTTTTGTAAGGCACATTATTATTATTATTATTTTGTTTTGTTTTTTTATACTACTTTGATTAGGACCATTAATCATATGCATTTAATTCATAAAACACAGTTTATACATTACCCTCCAAGTAAATAACAATATGTTGACTTTGTTTTAATGTCTATTGATATGCATAGATGAATACCACTGGGACATTACATTTGTAAAAAGAAATACAATATTATTTTATTATAACTTGCCCTTTTAGCCAATAAACCTCTTTAATATACTATAGTGAAGTCTGAAGCGAACTGGTTATACATTACTGCATACACAAAAATTCTTTTTTTTGCTTGTTCGGAGTCGGAGGAGTGTGAACAGTAAATGACATTCACCACTTATGGTTATATGGTTAATTACATTCATATAAGTATGCCTAGTTTCTGATCGACAGTTGAACGGTTCAACTGCTTTATTAGCGTCTGTAAAAATCTAAGAGGCCTAACCTTTTTCTAGCATGACAGTGCCCCATTCACAAAGCAAGCTCCATAAAGACATGGTTTGTCAAGATTGGTTTGGATTGCAAATATCCCTGACCTCAGCCTCACTGAATGCCTTTGGGACTTTGAGGAAATGCAGAGCTGACTGCACCCCAAGCCTCCTCCCACAACATTAGTGCCTGGCCTGACCAATGCTTTTGAGGCTGAGCACAAATCCTCAAAGTCACACTCCAAAGTCTGGTGTAAAGCCTTTCTGAAAGAGTGGAAAGTGTTACAGCAGGAAAAGGAGGACAAACTCAGTAGTAATGTCATGCGTTTTTAATAGGATTTTCAACAAGCACATACTGTATGGATATCCTGGTCATGTTTATATATTTTTAGCCATATATTCTATGAAACATTTATTATGTCATTATGTTAGTCGTTGAAAAAATGAATTATGAAATCATATATGTATAATCAAAATTGAAATGTGTAAGCCAGGGATTCAAAAACATAATATACAAAGGCCTGGATCTGATATTTATTCAAGGTCAAAGGTCCGAAACAATTGGTGGTTCCTCAGCCATCTCAGGGAGTTTTTACTCTCTCCTACTGCCCTCTGGTTGCTCATCAGGGACAATCTAATCATTATGAATTATCCATATTTCCTCACACTTTTTAAACTCATTTCAATCTTTTTTTTTTTTTTTATTCTGTAAAGCTGCTATGTGACAACGACCATTGTTAAAAGCGCTATATACTGTAAAAATAAATAAATAAATAAATAAATAAATAAAATGAGTTGAAATTACTTTTTTAGAACTTGCTTGTAATTTACAAGCAATATACATTAAGCCAGTCTAAGACAAAATACTTTCAAGCCTAGTGGAAAAATGTCACTCTTTAATTGTGATCAGATGCTTCAGTTAGACCAAAGCAACTTTAACATTAAAGCAACTAACATTTAAGTGTCAGAAAGATTCAACATACGTTCCAAATTAGTACAAAAGGAATCACACTGATTGCAAATTGTTGCTTATAAATCTAAACAGATTCAACTTCTAATAGTAAAAAAGTTTAAAGATGTTTTAGAAAAATACTACAATAGAAAAACCTTCCATGCCTAAACAAACTAAATAAGCAAAGAATATTTGACTTAATGCCTGAATAAACTGATTAAAAAACCTGAGTTTCAAAATGATTTAGAAGTAAAATCCCTTGCAGTAGCCAGCCTACTAAATTGATTTGGAAAAGTGGGGGACATGCTTGGGTGCTTCCCATTCTTCAACACGAAGAAAATACAAGGAATTTCACCAGCGGATCCAGGAGAACAGAAAGACTGACGCTGATTGGTAGAGGCTTTGTGAAAAGTTGGGATGTTTTCTCTTAAAAACAAAATTGAGCATGCAAAAGATGTGCACAAAGACAGTCAAAATACGCAGTGGACTAGTTTGAGAAACGGCATGGTCTGCATTCAATCAGCTCCTGAAACCTTGGCACAAAAAAGGTGTGGTCGTAATGTACACTGACATAAGACAGGCAGAAGTCTCGCATTTCTGTGCCTGCAGGAACTACAAATTAACTGATCAGACAACTGAAATCTGTAACTTTAAACACCAAACGCTCATCGGGTTCTGCCAATCCATGTCACCTATCATTATTTCCTACTTAACAGTTCTTTGAAAGCAACATTTATTCTGTTGATTATGTACTGTACTGAGAGCATTGGGGATATCTGTCTATCAGTATATGCTACCCCAAAATTATTTAATAAATAAATATATGTTATAATAACATGAAATCAAAGCATGCTCCACTAGTGCATTTACACCTTTAGCATGTAGCATTGCTCGATACGGTAGTGTGATTAAGGCACGCAACTTTTGTTGATAAGGCAGTCTAATTTGGCAGAATACCCGTTGCCATGACAACGACAAACAGGGATACTGTTACGTTTAGCTTTAATCTCAGGTCAGGATTATGCGTAACGATGATCATATATATATATATTATTTTTTAATGAGTATTTATTGCATTCCTAATCTGAGGTATGATCCTTGTCCGAACTTTGAGAAACCCTTATACTATAAGTGAACAATCCCCGCTTTTTATTTTTTATTATTTTTAAACTAACAGCGCCATCTTGTGTATGACCAGCCTCCTCGCACACATTTCCGTCTTTCGCCATTTCACACGCAACATCCGGTTGTGCAGCAGCCATTTTGTCTGTTCGTTGCATGTCCGCCCCAACACGGTCTCGAACAGCAGTTCCCACTTGGGAAATATTTTAATACATCGCTGTCTATATTTTACTTGAACACAGAGACAGGCTTAGGAAGCTCTGTTTTGAATTTTAGGAGGAGAAGCGCTCGCTGTTTCGGGGTTTTATGAGGGTTTCTTTATGTCGTGTGTGAGTGCCGCCAGTCGTGTGTTATGTCGAGCGAGGAGAGCTACCTGGCCATCCAGCGCTATTTAACGGACGAGCGCGAGCCCTACGCTCCCGGCACTCACGGAAACGTCAAGAGGAAAATACGCAAGGCGGCCGCTTGCTATGTCGTGCGGGACGGAGTGCTGCTCTACCAGCGGCGGCACCGCGGCCAGGAAGGCTTCACCGAGCTGGAAGTGGTGCTGCAGGCCGAGCGGCGGAAGGAGCTAATCTACGAGGCGCACACCTCCGGAGGGGAGCATCTCAATCCGCAGCTCACCTGGGACAGCCTTTCACGGAAATACTGGTGGAGAGGTACATCACCATAGCAACCAGAGCTCACGCACACAGACCTTTTCAATCCCCTCTCTGTAAATATATTTACATATCCACCCTTTCTAGGGCACTAAAGCAATGGTTTTACCCTTACGCTGTATTGCAGTGCACTATAGTTCCGCTTGGGAGCTGTTTGGGACAGAGCCAGTGGGATTTATCCAGTTAAACAGCACTTCCGCTAAATTAGCCGGCGAGCTAATGAGCCATGCATCATGATTTGACACATAAAAACGTACCTGACCACAGACGTTACACTTTATTTTAAACAAATCTATCACATGGTTAACAAATAACAGCAACCTGAGATTAATTTGCATCATGGCGAAATCATCATACATTCAAATAAACTTCTCTTTGGGCTGTAATACTGGCAAGAAAAGGATGGGAGGGAAAAATCACGCACAATTTGACTGTATATTTAAATAATGGCTTATTAGGCTGTGACGCATTAAAAAAAAAAAAACTTAGACACTGATAGTATTTATTAGTTGTGGTGCAGTTCAGTTTCAATACATAAAGGAGCAACAACAATGTTCTTTACTGGGTTTTCTCTCTCTCTCTCTCTCTCTCTCTCTCTCTGAGTGAGGGTAGTGTGCCTCACACCTCCAGGACTTGGGCTTTCAATCTGTGTGTGTGTGTGTGTGTGTGGATGCATGTTCTTCGTCTGGTTGCCAGGTTTCATTTGGGGACTCCAGTTGGGTCAGTGGTAGGTTTCTCACCTTCCATTCAAGGCCTGGGCTCAATTCCCACAGAATACACAAACCCCAAAATGACAGTGTTGCATCAGGAAGAGCATCCAGTGGGAAAAAAAAAAAACCTGTGCCAAGTTGTGTGAGGAACGGATAAGAACAGTGTGTGACTTGGTGTGTGTTTGTGCCCTGTGGTGGGTTGTTCCCCCAGGTAGGCATAAGCATGTACGGCTGGTTTCATTATTTTTCTGGGATCGAGGAAGGCATTCATCTAGACTAGTTTTCTGTCCTGGCTCCTAGGTGGTAAAATGAACTTCCTCTAGATGTCCATACAACTGAGTCCCTGGCGATCTTTAAGCAACGACTAAAGACCTATGTTACTTGGGTATTTGGGTTAACTCCTCCCCTCACCACTGACCAAAAAAAATCCTTTCCAACAGTGTTTCACTTATTAAATAATGAAAATGTCAATGCACTTGTAAGTGTCTGCCAAATGCATAAATGTAAATGCATGGAGAAGAAATCTTTCCTTCAATCACAGTATCATTAAACCAGAGGTGATCTGTATTATATCTGAGCTGGTCAAACTAATATACCTCTTTACCAGCTGGTAGAAAGGAAAGCATATCTGAATCATCTTTTCTAAATGCTCCATCGTAGACAAGTCAGTTTTAAGAAAATAAAGATGGCCCGATGTTTAGGCAGAAAGTAGCTGATCAAACTACCCTAGTTTTTTTTTTAAGTAGTTAGGAGTATCATCATCATACATGTGTCTTGCACCCAAACCTTTGAAATCTTTTCCTTCCCTTTTTTCTTTCTTCAGTGCAGATGAGTTGATAAGAGACTGACATTTGGTGATTTCTATGTTCTAGGAATCCTAAAGCAGGTAAAGGATTGCATCAGGGACTGTGGCTGCCAGCAGAAGCCGGAGCGTGGAAAAAGCAGTGCTGAGGATGGATCAGGTCCCCGTGGTCGAAGTAAACGAAAGGAGGTGGAGGATGAAGAAGAAGAAGAGGAGGATGGTCTTGAGGAACTGCATGCCGCAATTCAGATAAAGCCAAAGGCTGCAAGCGTTGACAAGCATGAACTTGTTTTTGTAAGTACATGATGTGTGTTGGGTTGAGATTAAGTAGGATATAAGAAATAAAACATGATGGGTAAACAGGAAAATAATCAGAGACAGTGGGGGGAGTTGAAATAAACATTTTCTTGTCTTTTCCTTCTATGTTGAGAGACAGGCATGTAAAACAGTTAAGATATTGATGATGTGTGTTTTCGTCTTGTAGGTTGACAGTAAGGGGATTGTAAAGCAGGTCCTACCCAAACATGGCCAGACCATGTTGGATAAGCTGAATCAGCAGCGTTTAAATAACCAGTTCTGCGACATTACCTTGCTCATTGAGGCTGAAGAGTATCGGGCACACAAAGCTGTCCTGGCCTCCTGTAGTGAATACTTCTACGAGCTCTTTATTGAGAAGGGTGCCGTGGCCAGCCATGAAGCTGTTGTGGACCTCTCTGGTAATTGCATCCGATACAACCCGTTCTGCTACATTAAAAAGTATTGTGATTATTATAAGACAATCAGGTTGGTTTAAGAAAATAACATGTATTGTTTTGCATGTGTTGTTTTGTGTCTCTCTACCTGCCAGGCTTTAGCAAGGCAAGCTTCCTGCCTTTGTTGGAGTTCGCCTACACCTCAGAGCTGACTTTCAACTTCTGCGTGATGGCAGAGGTGGCCATGCTGGCACGGCATCTCATCATGCCTGAGGTGCTTCAGATTTGTGAATTGGTGCACAAAAAAGTGGAGGAGCAGAAGCTATTGGTTTATCAACAAGGAGACGTGCACACCGTTATAGCCAGGGAAACACTCCCTGCTCAGCCAGTGGCCCCTTCTGATTCCGGAGCTTATGTGGTGACCATGCAGAGCGATGACCAGGCATTGATGGCTCCCTCTGGACAGTCTGAAACTGAACACTCCATCACCGTTATCACAGGTGAAGACGGAACGGCCGAATCCCTGGCCTTGCTGGCAGGAGCGACAGTGGATGGGGAGACGATGACTGTAGTCACGCACAATGGCCAGGCTGGCTTGCCTGAATCACTCTCTATTGTAGCACATAATGGCCAAACAGAAGCAGGTGAAACCATGACCGTGGTCACCCACTCTGGCCAAGCAGGCTCAAGTGAATCCTTGGCTGTGGTTCAGGCGTGCTGGACAGTGGATGAGCCTCAGGTCGTGGAAACACCAGTAGCAGGGAGCATGGAGCCTGGTGCCTACATTATTACAGTGGAACCAGGCAAGATGCCTCCCACCGAGAAGGTTCATCTAACCGCGTCAGCACCAGCACTTCAGCAGGAACCACTGGTCCAAGATTTAGAGCCTCAACCCAAAAGTGTGGTGACTTCACAACAACCATCAGCCTCTGCACTTCAGAAGAGGAGGCCAGGGAGACCCCCCAAGGTAAAGCCGCCTCCACCAGAACAGGAACCAGAAATGACCGAGAACGCGGAGAGTGTCGCGACCGGAGGAGAAGACGAGAACAAAGACGAACAAGAGAGTGCTGACCCTAATAAGAGGTTCCTGAGGAAGCGATCGGTGAGAGAAGGAGGATACGTTCGTCTGCATATGGGACTTGAGACCGAGGAGGAGATGTCAAACGCTGTCAAGGTACGAGTTTGTCCTAAATATAAAGTCGGAAATTATATAGTTTACATGAAGGATCACTGACTGTCCCTTTGTGTGTGAGGAAATTTAAATAAATGTATTAAAACATACATAAATGTATTAAAACATCTGTCGGTGTGATTTTTCTACATTAGAGAAACTTTTTAGTCACCACATAGGATCAATATTAAACTTATATACTGTACAAGTCAGCGCCCTGTAGAATGATTGGCACCTTTTTTCTGTGTGTTTTCAGACACCCCAGAGACCAGTGAAGCGAGGACGTATGTCCCAACCACTGAAGAGATCGTCTGCTGACTCTTCCGATTCCGAGCCTCAGTCTGCCTCTGATGGTGTGAAGACGTTGCCTGAGGAAGCAGAGGCAGTTGAACCTGAGGTGATGCCTGTAGAAGAAGGGGCGGCACGAGAACAAACTGAGGGAGCAGTGGATGGAGAGCACACGTGCAGTGAGTGCGGCATGGTGTTTCAGAGGCGCTACACCCTGATCATGCACATGCTGAAACACGAAAAGTCACGCAGCTTCAAGTGCACTGTACGTACCCACTCTGTTACAGCGGCTTATTTAGTGCCAGATTGAGTCTCTGCACACTGGTTAGGCATTGTGTTCTCTCGTGTAGTGCGCTTTTTTGCCTTGTGCATATTATGGATGGTATAATGTGAAATAAAGGGATGCATCGTGTTCATACCAAGGAAGCTACAGAAAGTCCATACCAAGTGTCCCAGTCTAAAAGTCATCACACTGGTGATGATTGATTACAAAAATACAAATATAACTGAGAAAATACATTTATCATAGGGTTCATACGCCTGGACTAATTTTGGATTTTTACAAAACCACCCTAGAACTTAATACATCTTGTATGCGCATGTCTCACTCGGGTCCATCTAGAGATACACGGCTTATTAACACGCGAATTCAAGCACGTTACTGACTGTATATTTTATTGGCGAGGACTTGCAGTTGTATATCGTAAGCACCGTATTATTATCTTTAGTACAGATTTTGTTATACATGTTTCTCCTGTCTGCCTTACTATGTACTGTACAAAACCGTTCACTATCTCCAAACGCATGTTAAAAATTAATAAATAAATAACCCTACAGAAGAATATTCATATGCATGTAAAGAAAGCAACATAATACACGACAGACCATTTTTCAGATGGAAACAAGAAACGTAATGTAGGCTCCTGGGTTTTGCATGAAAATAGAAAGGGACAAGTGTGAGAAAGTGAAAAACAACCCTGGCATATTCCCCAGCACGCTCCTAAAACCTAAACAAACCTAAGAGCTGTTTTACCTATAAATCTGCTCAAATATGTATCTAACACTGCTGTAAAAGATTTTTACACCAAATCTTGTGTTTATTTTATAGCTCATTTGTGCTCTTTATAGAAGTTTCTTTTATTTAGAAATGATTTTAAAAGCATCTCTGCTTATGACATTTTTTTATTTTTTTTTGTATGTGCCCAAGACTTTTAAACAGCACTCGCAGTAAAGCTGTTATAGCAGTAAAACAGCTATTTACTTTTACTATGTGTGATGGAAAATTAGTTCTTCTGGTCACTTAATATAACCAAAATAAGACTTTTGTACAGTAATGTACATGTTTTGCTACATGAGTAAAAATGTCTAACAATAGAATATTGGCTAAAAAAAACATTACATTAAAAAAGCTTGTCTTATTGATTTGGAAAGAGTCTCTGCTGTTCCATCCTCCTCGTGTATAGACATCGTGAAACATACTATATGTAAGTTCGGTGGTATTAACGAATAAGTGGTATTATCTTTTCCCAGCTGTGTAATAAAGAGTTCCAGTACGCCGTCTCCCTCCGTGCCCACTTGACCCGTCACAAGCATCAAAAAACCCAGAAGGCCCGAGCAGCAGCCGACGAGGTCTCTGATAGGTCCGAGAGTCAGGCTAAAAGTCGCACCAAACGTGAGTTTGTATGTGACATTTGTGGCAAGACGCTGCCCAAGCTGTACTCTCTGCGCATCCACATGCTGAACCATACGGGAGTGCGGCCACACTCGTGCAGGGTCTGCGGGAAGAGCTTCGCGACCAAGCACAACCTGAAGATGCACCGAGCTCTGCATGACACCGCCAAGCGCTTCTACTGCACCATGTGCGACAAGTCCTTCATCACCAAGAGGAGTCTGACGGAGCACACCAGCGTTCATACAGGCAAGTTGAAGATGAATAGTGAAAAGTACACTCATGCTAAGAACTGCATTTTAATATAGCTTTCTAAATGTACAAAACCTTTAGTCTTATATAATTTATGCCACATTTCATTTGTGGTTTGAGCTTCTTATATAAAATTATTCTGACTGTGGTTATCTGGACATGTATGAAAATCATGCTCTCTCTCTCTTTATGTATTTATTTATTTATTTTTATTAGGTGAATCAAAATATTTTTGCCAGCTATGCGGCACAACATTTCACCGGGCGTCTGCACTGAGCAAACACATGAAAAAACATCAACCCAAACCAGAGACCCGGTCCTTTCAGTGTGCCCAGTGAGTTTCTATTACGCTTCTCTATGAACACATTTACAGATACATTTTACAAAACAAACATTTATGTGGTGGCTGTGTTTTTGTTTTTTGCTTTTTTTCCCACCTGACACTCTTAAGCTGTGATAAAAGCTTCTTTGAGGCGAAGGACCTGCAGCAGCACATGAATAAGCACTTGGGTTTGAAACCCTTCCAGTGCCAGGTGTGTGGCAAAAGCTACAGCTGGAAGAAGGACTGGTATTCTCATGTTAAATCGCATACCATTGCAGAACCTTACAGGTAAGAGTAGAGATCACGCTAATATACCTCCTTTGAGACACATTAGTTTTTTAGCCACAAACCGCACATTATAGGACCGCCGAACACACTCGCCCATAACACATGGTCAGTTATATTTTTGAGAAGGATAATACGTACTGCAGAAATGAGCCTTGGGAGCCCATCATCCTGTCACTAGTTCACTGGTATATAATTGATAATCAGTATTATTCAATTCACCTAGCAGTGGTGCTGTTGTTATGGCTGATCAATTTGTGTGTTAAATATGTATGCATAACACACCACTAGAAGAGTGAAACTGCAACTTTTTTAATTCTTTAATTTTATGCAAATAGCAGTGCATTACTGCTATTTGCATAAAATTAAAGAATTTAAAAAGTAGCAGTTTGTGCCTCTGATAGCGAGCAAGCTTTAATACTGTATATAGTTGTTAGATTAAAATATGTACTGAAGTAAATTTTTACAAGAAAACGTTTAGTTTATTTATACAGTTGTTCTCAGTAACACAAGTCTGAATGTATATAATATACAATATTAAAATGATTCATATAAAGGTTACACACTGGTATTTAGAAATTATATACTATAAATGGAATTTTGGCTATGTTTTTTATTTTTATTTTTTATTGAAATCTCAAAAACATGTCACATCATCCATATACTCCTACAGGAAGGTCTAAAAGTCTTTAACTAAACTTAAGTAATATTTTCTTTCTCTTTCTCATTTGGTATTGAATATAAACTGAAGGTATTACATGCTTTGAAATATTTCAACAAGTAATTAATATCTTAAATATATAACCTTCAAGATTCTATGCTGTTTCAAGGTCCCTACTGAAATGTAAACCTACATGTTTGTTATTGACCATTTCAACTGCATTGTATAAAAGCCTAGAATTTCCTCACATCTATTCTTTTCCAATGAAGCATATGTTCAGACGACACTCTGAGAGACTTTATAGTTTGAGGTCCACATCAGCTCGAGTACACACTGTCATGAAAGCGAAATATAGGACATCAAGATTTTTATTTTATTTTATTTTATTTTTTAACTCAAGTTGTTAATTATATATTGAAATTATGTAATGAAAACTGTTGTATTAAATTAGAAATTAATGCAGAACACAAGCAGTTTCTTTAGTGCGCTGTTGGAGCCCATTGTGTGCATGCCTAAGCACATCCTCTGGAATGTGTTACGGAGACGGAGTGTGTGTGTACTGTTATGCTATACTGAACCTGGATTAGTTCAGTCAAGTTTTGACAAGTGAAAAGAGTTTGGAAATTCTATGAGGTCAAAATTATAGGAGGGAAAAGTATCACCAACTACAGGTTTAACCTTAATTTAAGATCTTTAATTCCTACACTGTATCTTAATCTGTCTTTGTGTCCTTGCTCAGGTGTAATGTGTGTGGGAAGGAGTTCTTTGAGAAGGCTCTGTTCAGGAGGCATGTGAAGAAGGCCACTCATGGAAAGAAAGGCAGAGTGAAGCAGAACCTGGATAGGGAGTGCGAACACTGCGGTAGGAAGTTCACTCAGCTCCGAGAGTACCGCCGCCACATGAACAACCATCAAGGTGAACTCGCACAGACATGTAAACAAAATAGTTGTTTGATGTCCTACTTATGCAAACTGACACCTGGATTTCACTGCAACGAAGTAGCTTAGATTTAACGAATATTCTATTTAGAAATGCTTTAATTTGACATCTGCACTTCTTTTGATGTTTCCTGGCCTGCATTTGCATTTCATAGCAAAATAGTCTGTTAATTTATGATGCAATAACACTGTGTAGTATGAAAAAAAAAAAAGCACCAGAATCTGGGGATATTTTTGCACTTTGACTAGTCTCAATTTTCTCAAAGGAGATGATAATAATAGTTTTATTATTATTATTATGGCACAAGCACTATAGGATGCGCAGGACCCTCTTGTTGTTGTTGTTATTATTATTATTATTATTAAGTTATTATGTAGATCCAATTTGTTTTTTGTTTTTTTTACTTTTGGGGAAATTGCAATTCAATGTTTTTCCACGAGGGGGCAAATCAGCCCTTTTGTTCAGAGGAACTTTTAAATAAAGTAAACTTGTTATTAATGACTTCTCCTGAGAGGATTTCTCTGCAGATATTTCTCAATAATTTTGAGATCACTGCATCAAATTAGCCTTTCGTCCAACACGTATATATTGAACATTTAGACTGAAAGGGACTGAACAGCCCTATGTTGTTGATCTCCTGTTTGTTTTCTTAAAACATAGTGTGGGATAAGAAAAGTGTTCAATACTCTCCTCTCTTGCCACAGGTGTAAAACCCTTCGAGTGTCTGACATGTGGTGTGGCGTGGGCTGACGCCCGCTCGCTGAAGCGCCACGTGCGCACACACACAGGCGAGCGCCCCTACGTGTGTCCTCTGTGCCAGGAGGCGCACATCGATGCCCGCACATTGAGAAAACACATCTCGAAATACCATGGTGATCAGTTGCCGGGTAAGATCATGTTAGAGAAGGACACGCTACAGTTTCATAATCAAGGCACCCAGGTGGAGCACGCCGTCAGCATCCTGAGCCCCGAGCTGCCCCCTGAACTGTGCCCAGCGGAGGCGCCCTCCACCACCGAGGAAATTGAAACTGTGCTCATAACAGAAGAGACGGTAGAAGCCATGCAGGCCATGAACGAGGGCGCCGTCACCACGCTCTCTGACCAGAGCATCATGCAAGTGGTGAACTACGTCCTGGCACAGCAGGCTGGCGTAAAGGCGGAGGAGGAGCAGGCCTCGGAGATCATCCAGACCATGGAGGTGGAGGTGGCTCATGTAGCAGAGGTGGAGTGACACAGAGGTTTAAAAGGAAATTAATTAAAGCTGTATCTAAATTGTGAGTCAAATATCGAGAGCAAAAGTTTATTTGAGTCTGTACAGTTACACATTTATTTTTGTTGTACAGTATAATATAATTGAGACACGTTGAAGTTCTTCCTCAGTTGGCGTGCATGTGTGTGATGCGTTACTCAGCAGTTTGTATGTATGTGTGCGCGCGTGAGCATGTCTAAATAATTTGCATAATGTACATAAGAAAATGCAGAGGAAAATGCTAATAATTTACAATAAAGTGTGTTACCTAGTGTATATGATTGTGAGCTCTTATCTACAAAAACGACTCCTTTTTTTGGTTTTGGAACAGATAAAAAAAATTGTGCTTTACAGATATATAGTTTTTTTGGTTGACACTTACCTCACACGCTCTGGGTAGCTTACTGACCGGTTGTCTGTTGTAAAGCATTGCGCAAGCAGTACTTCCATACATAGTGATGGTCAAATAGGGTTTTCTCTCGGGTGTAATCCTGTTGGAAATGTACATAAAAATACAGAAATAAATACATTTCAGATATGCAATTCTAAAAGACAGTAGGTCGTAAGTTCACTAAACATAGAAAAAGACAAAAGTAATTGGAAATTCAAAACCACTCATTTATACAGAGATTTGTGCTTTGATAGCTTTTTTGTTTATTTTAATATTCTAATTATTTTATTTATAGTCTGTATGTATTTATAATTTTGGCAAAATGTTCTAGAAATGGATTAAAACTTTTTCCTTGTTTAAAATTTTCTTGGATTCTAATTGATCCATCCGGTGTTCAAGTTCCAGTCAGGAAACATATCCAGGTCTTTCTGAAAATCACACATGCAAAAAAAGAGAAAACAATGCTTTACAGTAAATTTACAATATAGACAATAAATTGCACTTTAGTACTGTATGTTATCAGAGTACTGTTATTATTTATTTTAAGGTTTTGTGTTTAATAAAGTTTTGTTTGGGGGACCTGGGGAAATGCTCTGAGTGATTAAACGCAGAACACTACAGTAAATCTCCGCTGTCAAAATCACAGGTTTCAATGAATTCAATAATTACAGTTCTGTGAAAAAGTATTTGCCCCCTCACTCCCTTATTTACCCCATGATTATTTGTTTTATCGCACTTAAATGATTAAGACCATCAAACACATTTTTAATATTATACAAAGGTAAACTGAGTAAATGCAAAATGCAGTTTTTAAATGATTTCAGTTGATTTAATTTATTAAGGAAAAAAACCTGCCTGGCCCCATGTGAAAATGTAACTGCCCTCCTTGCTAAATCATGAATGAATTGTGATTTTTAGAAATCTTGTTTATTTATTTTTACTCTGGTTTGCAAATATGTAAATAAATAAATAAATAACTCGGGGAAGGGGGCATATACTTTTTATGGTTAAGCAATTTCCCTCTGGGATTAATAAAGTTCTTTGAATCTTTTCACTGTTTTTGCTACAATAATTATATATGATTTGAAGCTGTTTTATGAAAATGAACAGATTGTCAAGTGTGATATTTGAAAGTGTTGTTCTCTATATTGTGTGTCTTTGCATTTTCACACTCCATAAAGGCCTCTTTTTTTCACCAAATGTGGACCCTTTTGTTTTTTTAGATACAAATACCTCATACATGCAGACACTGTTCTTTTTTGGACCTGTCTGACCCATCCTGGTGCCCCACGTCTGGTTGGAGATCTCGTCGCATGGATGCCCCGTGTGTCTCTTTGGGATGCGTCTGGTGTCTGGGGATGGTTTCACT
>JAQMYL010000036.1:11020507-11031129 GCA_030014365.1 Clarias pachynema
GTGTTGACTCTTTTAGTGTTCATACAAATATTTACACATTAAGTTTACTGAAAGTAAAAACAGTTGAAAGTCAGAGGTCGTTTCTTTTTTTGCTGAGTATATAATGATTTACTGATTATGAATATATACTGTATGTAGATTATTTAGAAATTATGTATTAATATTATTTTATCCTTATAATAATGAATGGTGCATGAAATGAATACCAGTGTAGCTGATCGGAATGCAGCCTTTGGGTTTATTTCTTTCCTGCTATTTACAGCCTCACTTACTGAGCACTTCATTAGTAACGGCTGTACACCTACTCATTTATGCAATTATCAGTCAATTGTATGCCAGCAGTGCACTACATAATCATGTACAGGCCAGCAGCTTCAACTACACCACACATGAAATTGGGGGAAAATGTGATCTTGGTGACCTTGACTAGGGCATGATTGTTGTTTTGGTTTGAGTATTTCTATAACTGCTGCTCTCCAAAGATGTTCAAGCACAATTCTGTGGTCTTCGTTTTTAATAATCAAATGCATGTGAGGAAAATTGGATTCACAGGAAAAACCCAGGTTTCAAACCAAAAGTACATTTTTCATAGGTTGTTGATAGATTATTTAAACAATCTAAAAGAGCACATTAAACACCTGCCAATCAATCACATGTTCCAATACTGCGAATGCTTATAATAAAATATTTTAATAATTCAAAAAATGGTTTGGTTTAAACGAACAAAGATGTCTGACACATTTAGATAGTATGACTGTCCATTTGTAACTATGTACAGTTTATCAGCTCCTCACTTCTGCATGTGGGAACACCATAAAACCACCAGTCAGCAGATATTTATGATCACCTCAGTGCAGCAGTGTAACTGACATGTCAGTGTGTGTGGTGATGGTACGAGTGTGGCAGTGTTGCTGGGATTTTTGTAGCACTCGAGTATCACTGCTGAGACGAGAACAGGGCACTGACAGCAGACTAATGAACACAAATTGTGCACTGAGGGAACGAGAGCACTGCAATGCTGCTGTACCTGATACACTCATAAAAATATTGCACACACTACACTTTTATCAGAGGTTGGGAAGTAACGACGTGGAATTATTTTCTTGCTTAAATACATGTTTTTAATAGTTTTTCTACTTTCATATATTCAAAGTGATATTGTGACCTTTTTAACATGCACAACAGCTTCAAGTACTGTATCTCAATTCTTAACGAATATACATAGACACCTTATTGGAGTACATAATGAGAGTTTGTATTAACGAACACCATTTGAAGTATGAACTCTTGGGATCAATTTCGAACCTTTGATACGTGTAATTTGTCATCAGGCTACAAAAACTGTGACCAAGCTCTTTATTAGTAAATTGTTACTGATTACTTTTGAGCATGTGAAAATAGAGGGACTTTGTGTGTCAGTGAGGGGAAAAAAGCATTTTAAGCACCAAGCAAAAGCATCAGCATTGGGCTGACAAATGTAGTGTGAATTCTAACACCACCAGGAAAACAAGAGGGAGAACAAGAAGTGTGAAAGAAAATTGGGAAAAAGAGAACAAAAACTAGGAGATAGAGTTGTAATAATAATAATAATACGAGGGGTGTTCAAAGTCAAACCAGGACTTTTAATTGTGCAGAATAAAGGAACACAATTAGGAGAGTAAAAACTGCCTTTATTTGTTCACTTGCTACACTAATGCACTTTTCCCACTTGGATCAAGGTAGAAGGTTTCCTTAGTATTTCAGAGTAATGACTGGATTTCCATGCCTCTGTGTCAAAAGGTTATTTTAACTCACTGCAGATAAGTAACCATCTGTGCTGTGAATGATTTTGTGTACAGTTATCCATCAGTTTTGAAGAATCAGGCATTCCACTGGCTGAATGTTCTTGGAGACACCAGCAGGGGACTCAAAGCCACTCATCATTCGTACGACCTTCTCTAAAAACATTTGCACTGCTCAAATCCTAGATCCTCCAATTAGCAAATAGTAGACAGACCTTCAAATCCCTATATTCAACTTGGTCAGCTGGTATACAGTAATTTGACCTTCCACCTCTGCTGCAGGCACTGGCTTCTTCTTTATTGATAAGAAGGATGTGATTACCATGGGCTTAATGATGTCCACTGCCTTTTCTTCAAATGGCCACAATCTTCACAAAACTGGATGTTTCTAACACCTACTACCAAGTTTTACCAATTATGGCCTTTAAGTTGACCAATGCTCCTGTAGTCTTTCAGGCACTTATTAATGACATGCTACATGACTTGCTCAGCTGGTATGTTTTTGGCTACTTAGATCAGGGGTGTCATTCTGGATCCTGAAAGGACCATGTGGGTGGTGTGTAGGCTTTCATTCAAACCAAGCAAAAGCTACACTGGATAATCTATTAAAAACCAGGAATGACTATTTAAATAGGCATAGCTTCTGCTTGGTTGGAATGAAAGCCTGAACCCACATGGCCCTTTCTGGATTCTGTGTGACACTCTTGACCTAAATGATAATCTCATTCTTCTCGAAGTCCCTCCATGCTAGCACGTTATAAAAAAAACATCTTTTTGTCAAACCTGAGAAGTTAGTTTCACACCTCTGAGATATCCCATACATTGGGCTACATAATTTCAAAGGGCAACGGACCCCAGGACGAACCAGGCAGTAAGAGACTAGCCCCAACCCTCTTTCGCCATGGGGGTTCACCAATGGCTGGGTTTTGACAGTTTTTATAGGAGGTTTATTCGCAACTTCAGCACCATTGTTGCATCTCTTGCAGCCCTGACTAACAAGACTGTTTCTCTTGGACCCTGTGGCTAAGAAAGCTTTCAGAGATCGAGTCATTAGTCACACTTGTTACTGTGCATAACCCTACCTGATCCCTCCCTCCCATACCTTGTTGAGGTTGCTGCTTCAGGATAGGAAGACAAAAACCAATCAGCTCCCACTTACCATGAAGCACTTGTCTCACCCCACACTGCTCCCTCCAGTCCTCTAGCACCGCTTGACTGGTCCCACCATATCTCACAGTACATGGAAGGCATGCATCAAGACTTTTCTCTGTCAGAACATCTGCAGCACTTATAAAAATATATACAGTATATATATTTTTAAATGTGTTTTCTATGTGCTTTTCTTAGTATATTAACTCCCTAACAGTTTTTTTTAATGCTATTTTTAGTCCTAACCTAATGAACCAGTATCAGGGTGGATTTATTGATGGAGACTTGAAAGCGCTTCTTTCTCTGGAAAAGAGTGTCTACCAAATGCCATAGATATAAATATGGTTAAGTGGGAGATTTAAGTTAAAATCTCCATATTATGATGTGTATATACACTGGCAAGATTTTCCCTCCCCAATGTTCACTGTATGAACACTTTCAGTGGTGGAGGAGGATGAGTGGGCAGGACACTAAATGATACAGTTACCAGCTTAAGATTTCTCATTGCCTGCAAAATTTTGTTTGTATGGAAATTAATCTGAATTAAGTGTAAAAATGTAAGAGCAGACAGTGTGTCTATGATGTATAGGACAATTATATTGCAGACAAATAGGGAGAGAAAATGTAATTAAGGACTGAATAATGCCTGAAAAATTCATATTGAGAAAAAAAGGGAATGGGTCCATATTCCAATGCTCAATTATTTAGGCTTGTTCCATTTATTTTTTTCCTTTAGGATGGAAATTTTACTAACGATGCTACCAATGATTAAAATGGCTTTATCCTGCTTTTGTCTGAAGCAAAATTCATCATCATCATCATCATCACCACTATTCTTCAGCATTGCACTTCATCATGCTAAATGGTCAACCCTTTTAATTTGCTATAATTTCATTGGCACTCAATAGCATATTTGGATTTACACAGTGTGGGCTAGTAACTAATGTAAACCCAGATTTTATTCTTACGATCTGTAGGTTTATTTAATCTGCATAGTTTTGAGGTACTAATCTCATTCTCTTTTCCTAAATACTATATGATTTTCAAGTATCTCAAGCATGGAACAACTTTCCTAGTTAAAAGCAGCTGCTTTTGCATTAAATTTTGCATCTCATTTGGAAATCAACGTCCCAGATACTAGAGGGAGAGTGAAGAGGCCCAGAATCCAAGTTGCTTGATATCCTGTTTCTACAGTCAGTGATGATTTGTGGTTCCATGACTTCTGCTAGTGTTGGTCCACTGTATTTTATCAAGTAAGCAGCCATCTACTAGGAGATTTTAGAGCACTTCTTGCTTTATTGAGATGGCGATTTTCTTTTCCAGCATCTGCCCACCGCGCCAAAACTAACACTAACTGATTTGCAAGACCATGATTTTACTGTGCTTGATGGCCCACCAACCTGAACCCTGTAAATGAACCCTGAATCTTTGAGCAATTGTTAAGAAGAAGAGGAGAAACACCCAACCCAACTATTCAAATGAGCTGAAGGCTGATATCAAAGCAACCTGGTCTTCAATAAAAGCTCAGCAGTGTCACAGGCTACAGTAAATACCTCCATATCATGCTGCAGTAATGCAGTATTTCATGCTAAAGAATCCCTGACCAAGTACTGAGTGCATAAATTAACATACTTTTCAGATGTTAGACATATCTGTATTGTAAATCCTTTTTTGTCTGATCTTAGGAAATATTGTATTATTTTGTGATACTTTGAAATGATTCCCCATGCTCTCAGAACCGCTCTTTTACAATTTGAACCCAAAGAATCCTTGCACTGTTGTCCTTTTATTATGCCCGTGCGTCAGGGAAGGAAAAATCCACTGATGTGATAATTTGGTCATTTAGTTCATTCAGGTAGTTAGCTGACTTAATTTCATTGCCACATAGCATTGCTGAATCCAGACCTGAGCAACTGAAGCAACCCCAAATCATAACACTTTCTCTAGAGGCTTGTATGGTGGGTATGATGTCTATAATGGGTGTATCTCTTCGTGTGCTTCCCTTCTTACCCTGACACCCAACGCTCTGGAATAGGGTCAATCTGGACTCATCAGACCACATGACTTTTTCCGTAGCTCCAAATTAAAGCTTTTTTCTGATTTGTCAGTAGTAGTTTTCTTATGGCCACACACCTGTTTAGATCCAATATTGTGCATTGTGACTCTCGTCTCTGGAGGTGCGAGGCCAGTGCTAACCATCATGCCACCCTGATGTAAAAAATAAAATAAAATAAAATAAAACTTAGTTTAAAATACATTTCTGATAAGTATCCTTTTGTATAACATGCACAGTATATCCATGTTTAGTTTCTGTGTGAATCTACAGTATAGTCTAGAAAGAAACCAACCCCAGCGTTGCTTCTACAAAAGTCCAAAAGTTAATTCACCTTTGTTAGCAGGAAATTATCTCATCTGGATGCCAAAAATTAAACCTTAAATTATTTTTATTATTATTATTATTATTATTATTTTTAAAAACAAACAGTCTTATCTGTATAAATAAAACAACATGATTTGTCTGTACAGTGGTTAGATCTCTCTCTTTCAATGATATCCTTACATTTCATACATTGATCATACATACTTTTCTATATCCTCTCTTTCCCACTGATTGCAATAAGATGAAATGACAGTACTGTAGACTCAAAACCTTGCCATGAACTAGATACATTTTGTACAATACACTAATATTTAGCCACCAGTCCAATGGAAACCAATGCCATATAATGTTGTCACACCAAACAAAATTTGGTGAAATTACAGTTTAAAAAATTAAGGGGTTCATCTTTGCTGTAGGCAGACATCTTACCTTAAATAATAATAATAATAATAATAATAATAATAACATCAATGATTATCTTAAAGCTGGTAAGCTTATTTTGAGCTTCAACCTTTTAACTATTTCTACAAACTCTCAGGTACTTCAGACTAATGCAGAGATAAAATAGCAGTAAGTCAGTTGGACATGCTTGTTCAGTGGCTGAGCAGGGCAACACACTCGGGGCTGGTTTTAAACAGCTGAAGCCTGGCTCAGTGTGTTTAGCCTCATCTAGCGGTACAATGCGAAACACACACACACACACTCTCTCTCTCTCTCTCTCTCACACACGGTGTTTCCGCGGCGTGAGGGACTCCAGTTCAGTAAGTGCTCTCACTCTGATTAATTCACCTGCATGCATCTGTGAAGCTTTCGGGTGTTTGTGACACTGTGATAAATAGCTGTTTGTTTGCTTCTTCTTGTTTTTTTTTTCTGGATTAGGTTAGTATTGTGAGATGAGCTGTTTAAGTCATGGCGAGGAATGTGATTCCGTGGATTTGGCTAAGGAAGCCCATCTACATACAGGTAGGGGCAGTTAATCGTCTCCACCAGTGTTGCTAGCAGAGGGGGTTACACCATTTTTACCACATTCACACAGTTATATCTTCACGTGTCGAAACTTTCCCCGGCTCCCATTTCTCTATTTCTATGCTCCCCTCATATCCAAGCCGTTTTCTGCGTCTTTTTCTTTTCCTATATAAATACATATGCAAAATATTAAATTTTTTACCCCCACACCGCCGGCTCGACCGAGACACCAGAGATGAGCTGTCACCAAACTGAGGTTGCTACGTCGCTAAGGCACGTCCTCGTGCCCTGCGCACGCGCCGTTGCTGTAGCAACAGCGCTGATGGATAATACTGTCTTTATAAGCTAGCTAGCTAGCCGTTTATAAATAAATCCTGTTGCCTTCTTGTGGCAAAAAAAAAAAAGCAATCTAAAAAAGGCTTACAGTAATCCAATGTGCTGCTGTAGCATGCTTATTATAGACTGCACCATGAATGACAGCTTCATTAGCAACTCTTTGTGATTACCTGCACACTCCAATGCTCTTATGTCAATATTGAACCAAAACAAACAGATCAGTTTTCTCAATGCAGTTATTATATTCTGTATCATATAACGTTGAACACAAGTGAAGTCAATGAAATGTGTAACAAAGACATACTCTGACACTTTATCTTCTTTTGAGTCTAGAGCTGGGGTCCTGAATTAAAATTTAAGAAGGTTCAGTCAATAAAATTTTATTCAAGCAGAGGACCGAATGTCATGTTTGTGTTAGGATTCAGATCTCTCTCTCTCTCTCTCTCCCTATATATATATACATATATATATATATAGATTAAATACAAACAACAATCTTTAGTAAATCTTCATTTACACACTTCTGGGCTGTAAATGAATGTGAAAGGATTCTGTTTGCTCTGTTGTACTGAGCTCATAATTTGTGTATTTTACACACCCAACTGGTTTTTAAACATAGATTGATCTGTCCATTCATCTCTGAAGGTTTAGTTTCCATAGTTTATTTTCCTTTTCTTGGAGTAACAAAAAACTATGTTTTGTTTTTGTTTCTGACACTGTCTATACACGGTAAACTATCACATTGATTGGCTCTGTTGAGTGACGTGTATGGCCACGCCCACTTTGAGGAAAAAAAGATTACGCTAGATTACTGGTATATTAATTATTCTCATTTATCAGAAAAGCGTCAGGATCCGGATAGAATTGCCACTTGGTCCGGATCCCGACCGTAATCCCCCTTTTAGTGGCTGGACTAGAGTAGATGTCACTTTACTGAAGTTGTAATTGTTGCTGCAACGAATCACAGTTTATTTGATCAATAATCTGTCTATTTAGCTTAAGTAGTTATCCATCCATCCACTTAGGAACCTCTGTAGTCCAGCTAGGGACCGTGGAGGCCAATGGGGATTACCATTGTATTTATTCCCATTTTTATGACCGCGGTGGGATCTCTGGTCAACATTCTCACACGCCCTCACACACTACGGGTAATTCGGGAATGCCAATTAGCCTAATCTGCATGTCTTTGAAAACTCACCAAGCAAGGGGAAAACATGCAAACTCCATGCAAACCGACCCTGAGACAGGAATAGGCCCTGACGGTGCAAGGCGACAGTGCTAACCACTAAGCTACCATATCGCCTACACAAACTTATACTGTACACCAAGTCTAATTCACATCTTTTTGAAAAGATAAAGTACCAACATACCAAAGAGTGATATGCAACATACAAAAGATAAACATACCAAAGAGTGAACTGACTGGAATGTGCGCTTAATTTAAAGAACAACACCACCCTGTGGAAAAATCCAGCTTCACCTGAAAAGCTACCTGCTGACAAACCTCCAGCTTACTTGTCTCTTAAAAACATCGACCAATCCATGTCTCCTTGCTTTACAGGAGACTGTCTGCCTTAAAAATAACATATCAATGATTTAACATTAGTAGCAGAAAGTTAGAAACGGTTTCCTTTCTACAAGCACTTAACCAACTGGAAAAGACTGTCTACCAGCTCAGCCTGTGTTTGGGGAGCAAGGCAGTGAACCTGATTTCTCAATGTATGACAGTTTCATATTTGATCACATCTGGGTATACAATAAAAAACAATGCTCCCCTGGATGTGGGTTCATATTTTCTCAGAGTAAGCTTTAGAGGTGACATGACAAGAACCCAGTAAAGGACCTTTTTGGGACAGACACTATCTCTACTATGAGGTTCGGTTTAATTTCTTACATGGAAAAGAAGTGTATTTTGTTGAATTGAAATAAACAACATCTGCTGACATTTGAACTGTGCTAATGATGAGGCTTCAGACATCAAACTGTGCATTTGGGTAGAACGAAAGTTATCATAATTTTTTTATAACATGTAGATTTTAACACTACCGGAATATGGAAATGACATCGCAAAAAGGTAGAACTCTCAAAAATGAGCATACAGTATTATTATTATTATTATTATCATGAAAACAACCGAAAACAACCATGAAAACATATAAAAATAAAAATAACATATCAATGATCATGTGTATCTGTGCTGTTTCTTTGCCTATGTGACCCATTTTTAATTTTTGTTTTTGTTCAGTCATGTTTGGGTAGTTGGTTAATAAAATAAAATGCAGTTCATTACATTGTCTAGATTGTACTGAAAAAAGGGGAGGTCACTTGATACTGCACAATTCTGTCAACCACAAAACTCTTAAAAAAGGATAACTCAACTGGAATACTTAACATACAGTCTGAAATGTAAAACCAACATTTATTTATTTACTTATTATAAACTCATTTAAGGAAATTTTGAGTGTGTCCAAGACTATCAAAGTGCATTATTATTATTATTATTGCTATTTTTATTTCGATTCAACTTTTAAAAATCAATTAAAAAACCCTTCTTCTGTATCACCATATGCTTCAGAAAATGCTGTAAGCTAGTAAGCTTGACCTAGAGAGGCAGCTTATTTTATTAACAAATACAAAAAGCCTCTTCCCTCTGGTTGTGTATTTAATACCAATCATGACTGCTTGTCCCACACCAGGTCTCACTGTAAACAATGTTGACGAATCATTTCTACTGTAATAGAGAAAAATAATAATGACGATAATATGAAGAGAAGGTTTTGCAAAGCTGCTGCACACATCTGTGCAGCTTATAGAAAGCTGCATCCAAAGTGCTTTAGAACTGCTTTTAATTTTAGTCCTTGTTTGCTTTCATTGTTTTTAAAGTAATTTTAAAGTTGGCATATACAGTAAGTGAATTTTATCACTGAATGTTGTATAAACCAAGGCGCTTTAAACTTTTAGCAGTCAGGGATCTGAATTTTTTTCAGTGGAAAAAGTAAATCTGCAGATCACCATAACATATTAATATTCTGAACACAATCCAGCTGTCTAAATTTCAGACACGTTGTGCAAACGTGTACCATTGCATTTATTTACTGAAGCCCTCAGAGTTTTTTTTTTTAAATCTCTCAAAACCTGAAACTCATTTTGTGTTTAATAGCACTTTTCCTAGTTTTGCTAAAAAATTGTAATAATATTGAAGTACACATTATTTATTATAAAATCCTCCAAGGTGGCGTGGTGGTATAGTGGTTAGCACTGTCGCCTTGCACCCCCAGGGTCCGGGTTGGATTCCCGCCTTGGGTCTGTGTGCATGCAGTTCGCATGTTCTCTCTTTGCTCAGTGGGTTTCCTCCCACAGACTAATTGGCGTTCCCAAATTTCCTGTAATGTGTGAATGAACATGTGTGTGTGCCCTTCCTTGTGACCTAAGTCTGCTGGGACAGGCTGCAGGTACTCTCTGACCCTGTATTCAGGATAAAGGCGTATAGACGATGAATGAGTGAGTGAGGCTCCAAACTAAATTAACTATACAAAAATAATGTTATTAGCTGTGTGGTCATGTATAGAAAATTCTGGACTCGCCGTTTTTATTCACTCCTGGTGTCAACAGACCCACACTGAGGTTGACCTGTGATGTAGCTGGCTGGTGACATAATAGTGGTTCCACCAATAAGGGCAAGACAACAGAAATATAGGCAATATTAGTTTTTCTTGAATATTTTTTCATTAACTGCAGTACTGATCTTGTTCTGAGTTTTGTCAAGGTGGAAGTAAAAGCGGATGATCCCAATTTCCTGCCCAATGAAAAGGTCTGTGATGTGTAAAACAATAGAGTGTGATTTGTATTGGTAACAGTAACTGAGCATCAGTGACTTTCTATTTGCAGAGCTGGCAGTTTCCTGTGTAGCATCCAAACATCTGATGGATATAATACTAGGGCCGGGACTCGATTAAAAAAATTAATCTAATTAATTAGAGGCTTTGTAATTAATTAATCGAAATTAATCG
>JAQMYL010000036.1:11036280-11069657 GCA_030014365.1 Clarias pachynema
CTCCATGCACACAGAGACGGGAATCGAGCCTGGCCGGGAATCGAACCCGGACCCTGGAGGAGCAAGGCGACAGTGCTAACCACTACACCACCGTGCCGCCTGAGACAAACACATATGAATTAAAATATTGTAGACAACTTTCAATGTATGCATATGAGCTGTGTACTGTGCATCCTGGGGTTGGCATATTTATTTTTACAGGTATTTTTATTTATATCAATATAAAGTATATAAGAGTATTGTTAAGACATTGACGCAAGATTTAACCACTTGTATGTAAAACATATTGCACGATGTTCCAGTTTGGATTTACAATAATATTGCCAATGGAATTTGACAGGACTCATGGAGTCACTATAAGCCCAAAAGTATGTGGACAGAAACCGGCAAATATGTGCCCAAATGATGTCTCCGGAAATTAGTATGGTCATGAACATTTCTTCTTTTTTAAAAAACAAGATGATGTCGCTTGAGAATCAAAACCAAAATGGCACATCCCACTTGAAAAAAAAAAACTGAAGTGCATGCTGTTATTCCTTTCTTTTTTTTGAAGAGAAACAATGCGAAGGAGATTCACAATAAACTGGTTGCCGTGTACGGTGACAATGCTCCAGCGTATGACACAGTTGAACTTCCTCTTCCATCACTTGAATCACAACCAACATTTCTTGTCATTACTTAATTTTTTTTCTTAGTAATAATACCAATTTTATAACCTCCCCATTCGTTTGCATTTTGGACATCCTACTCCAGATTTAATCCCCTTTTGCTGTTATTATAAGCTTCACTCTTCTGGGAAAGATTTCCACTAGATATTGGAGCGTGACTGGGGGGATTTGGTCAGGCACTGATATTGGACAAGAAGGTCTGGTGCGCGTTTGATGTTTTAGTTCATCCCAAACATATTAAGTATGGTTGAGGTCAGGGCTCTGTGCAGGTTATTTGTGTTCTTCATCCCATACTTTGTAAACCATGTTGTCATAGAGCTTGCTTTGTGTATAGTACATTTTTGGGATTCTTAATTTCAACAAAGGCGAAATTGTAATGCTATATCTTACAAAGACATTCTATACACCTGCTTGGCTTCCAACTTTGTAGCGGCTGCTGAAGACCCAGATGTAGCTTTGATGGTCAGGTGTCTTCAGTCTCAGCCATATGTGTTGTCCTGTGTTTATTTAAATGCCGGTTGGGCTAGTTTAATCACACAGATCTGGTGACCATTGCTAGGAAATCTTCCTTCTGTCTTAAAAAATTTGCATGTTAGAGCATAGAACAATTTTTTGTGCATTTTATATATAATAACTTGTTTATGCTTTTAAGTGCCACCGCTTTGAGAAGGCAAGGATGTTGTACTGCCAGAGCCTTTTACTACCACAATTATTCGCCAAGCATCCATCTGGAAACTGAGTCATTACATTCCAAAGTGCAAGATAAGAGCATGTGCCATTCTGTACATCTCCTTCCCAAAGGAAAGATCACCCCACCCCGCTTCTAATAGCAAATTGCACCATTCACATTGTGTATGAAACAGAGGGTCAAGCCTCACTGCAGAGCTAAGGAGATGGATCATTATTTCCTCTCCACCATTTGTTTTGCTAATATGTAGCACAAGCAGCAATTACGTCTCTCAAATCTTGCCCCGTTTTTATCTTCCTCATTTTCCCACAAATATATGGACTGTAGAACATTCGGGGGAATTGCCTTCCATGTTTACAGAAAGCAGTCTCGCCACATTTCTGCTTCATACCATTTTGCTGTTTCTCAGTCAATGCCTCTCTTTTTCTGCATCATTCCTCCTCTTTTTGGCAATTGTTCAACTGTTCATCAGTCTTTTGAGGAGGGGGCCATTACGGAGAGGGCACAGAGGAATCACTTTATGAACATGAATTATGCATGGCTGACAAAGAGGTGGCAAAAGCAAGCATGAATGCATTACTTTTTTCTTTTCATATTCCTCCCAGAGGCAGAAGATTTTTGCTAGATGGTACATACCTGCAGTGCGATGCTCTGACGCATTTCCCGAAATCCCAGTCTAGTCATCAAGAGAGCTTAGTGTGACTTCTGGCCCACAGGGGGTAGATTACAGTCCCAGAGCACAGTGTGTCTCAGAGTCTTATCAGGATGTTGGTCCTCCTGTGTTGATATCAACCCAAATAAGCCAGTTTCGCTTGACTGCAAATCAGCAATGTTTGTTGCTGAAATTATATATGCAAATCTTTGCAAAGTTTTCTTCAATCCCAGTGCTATGTGGATTTTTTTGAACATGCAAAAATAAAAAATAGATGTCTTTACATTTAGTGCTGATGATATGCAGACACAGTTGGAATAAAAGAACATACCAAATCTCCTCAGATTGCGAGTAACGCGGTTTGTGAGTGTCCCGCAAGACGAGCAAAGATTTTTAATAAATTTTGACTTGGAAAAAGAACAAGACTTGGTTTACGAGTACTGAGTATCATATATCACGCATGCGCTTCTTGTTTTGATGCCGAGCGTCACGTGATCACAACCGAGACAACGGTTTTTCTCTCTCTTGTGCTGCGGAATTGTGGGTAATCGTCTCCCCTGCTGGGTCTTAGTTTATTTTTATTTTATTTATTTACCTTTATTTAACCAGGCAAGACAGATTTAAGAGCAGGTTTCTTATTTACAACTGTGGCCTGGCAAAGTCTGAGCCTTTTGTGGGAAATAGGGGAACTGATAAAAATAAAACATTAGTGCGCGTCTCTTACTAGTATAATCAACATCCGTGCACACATGTACTGTTTACTATAACACTGTGACCATGTGTGTGTGCGTAAAACATATTTCATTTTCTGTCTGTATGCGTGTGTGTACAGCGCGCGTGTAAAGCAAAAGCAAGTCTCATTAGAGAGGTTAAAGATCCATTTTCTCTCTCTGCTCAAGGCTCAGCCTGCTCTTTGTGTCCGTGTGCGCGCATGTCATTGGACACCGTACCACACACACACAAACACACACACACACACACACACACATACAGACCCCTCCTACTTTTGCCTTCACAGACACACACACTCGTTCTCTCTGCTCTATACAGAAACACTGCTCTTTTGCGATTCTTTTCAAAGGTAAAGTGCAGTTTAATTTGTTTTATTTTTACTTTACAGCAGTTATTCCGTTAGTGTGTCACTCAATCGAGTTCCATTAGAGATTTCTTTCCGGAACGAATTATGCTCGTAATCCAAGGTTCCATTGTAATTGACAAATTTTTCTGTATTTGTCTATACCACTTTATCCTCGGGGGTCACGAGGGGCCTTGAGCAGCCTAACCCATCAAGCATGGGAAGAACATGCACACAGACCCGAGACCGGAATCGAACCAGGATCCTGGAGGTACAAGGCGACAGTGCTAACCATTAAGCCACTGTGCTGCCTTTGTCAAATCAATTTAAGTTAATATATAAATGTTTTCTCAGTACATGGAACCTTAACCAGAGCAGAAAGCATCTTAATTGGAGATAGTGCTGTATTGCATAGTTGGAGTGTCCTCTTTTCCTCTTGAATCTGATATTAACGTGTTAAATCTTCCATGCTACTACCTTCCTGTCTCCTCTTGGATCTGATATTAGTATGCTAACTCTCTCACATTCTCTTGACCATTTTTTCTCTCTCTCTTTGTCTCTCTCTTTCTCTCTCTCTCCCCTTCCCTTGACCTAAGATTTCCTGGTTCGTTTTCAGATGGACATCTATACAACTTCCACTCTTTGTTCTTCAGGATATCACCATGACATATAAAAATGGTTTAATTTTCTTTGAAGTAACAGATGTAAAAACATATAAAACCTCTGTCTTGTGCTGTTAATAAATAGAGACCTTTCTGACAGACACTGTGTTTGCATGTTTGACTGTGTCTCTCCTGGCATTAGTAAGCTTATCGAAGCAGAGCGGATGGACCAAGTGACTCATTTATTAATCTACAAATCTTTAAAACTTTACCACTGGCCAATTGAGCCCAATAATATAATCGTCAGCATACAGGTTAGTGGTAGTTTTGGCACTGAAGGCAGTCCTGAGGGAAAAGGAAATTCCATTATAAATCTCCATTAAGCTTATCAGCAGACAGAAGCATGACATACTCTAAAGTCTCCCTTGTAGATGGCTTAGTTGACTTTGGACTTGGTAAACACAGTGGACCAACACCAGCAGATGACATGGCACCATAAATCATCACTGACTGTGGAAACTCCACACTTGACTTGTGTTCTGTGCTTCTCTGCTCTTTCTCACAGACGCTGGGACCTTGCTTTTCAAATGAAATGCAAAATTTGCTTTTATCTGAAAATAGGACTTTAGACCACTAAGCATGGTCTAGTTCTCTTTATCATAAGAACAGGTAAGACAGGTCTGACGTTGTCTCTGGTTCAGGAATGGTGTGATACTAGGAACGCAACAGTTATAGCCCATTTCCTGAAGTGCATGGTGGCTCTTGATACACTGACTCCAGCCTCACTCTCCCAAGTTCTTGAATCAGCTATGCTCTACAATCTTCTTAAGACTGCAGTCATCCCTGTTGCTTGGGCATGATTTCCGATCACACTTTTACCTTCCAGTCAATGTTCCATGAATTGGGAGACCTTGGTCAATTCAGAGTGGGAGGATTGTGAGCAAGAACCACCACACTAAGCACTGGGGGCCCCCAGGGTTGTGTGCTCTGCACACTGCTGTTTACTCTGCTGACCCATAGCCGTGCAGCAACTCACAATTCAAATCACATTGTCAATTTCACAGATGACATGCTAGGTCTTATTAGTAAGAGCAGTGAGTCAGCGTACAGAAAGATGGATCAGCGGTTTGAAGCAGAATAAACAAGCTGTCTCTTCCTTCAGGAGGGCATAGAACATCCACTCTTCACTGAACATGGATAATCGTTAAGAGCACTAAATTACTGGGTGTTCAAGTGGGGGAGAGCGTCAACTGGTCCCTTAACATGAGCTCCATAGCAAAGAAAGACTAGCCTGGACCCCTCCCCCAATCCTCAGATTCTATAAAGAGACTACTGAGAGCATCCTGAGCAGTTGTATTACTACCTGGTTTGGAAATTGTCTTGGATTGCAAGACCTTGTATGATCATTAAGGTCTTGGGAGGTTGGTTAAACTTCCCATGGCTATGTGCAAAGTAATCAAACTTGTTTGTCTGAGATAAAAAAAAGAATTGCATTTGGAATGTTTATTGGCTAAATTAGACATCAGAGCATCAGGGAAATTACATGTTTACTTAAAATAGACACCGAATGTATTAAGCTGTATGTGTTGGCTCAAAATCAACAATCTTAACACGATGGTCCCAAGCATCGTAGTTGGCAGGTCTGGCCTGAGCATCATTCTGGTGCATGGGCTGCATCTTGTTTTATACCCTGCTGGAAGAACACCATGCTAAAATTTTAGCGCTGTTGGTTTAACACCGTCATCCATCCAGACTTTAGACACTCAAAGTGTGTATTACAATTTTCTGGTCACAAGCTTTGGCTCCTTGCAATCTGATTGGCTAATAGAACTTCATAAGCCATTACACTTAAACTAAACTGGCAGTAGGGCATTTTCATATTTTATTCATCCAGTTATTTCTTGTTAAATGAGAAAAATATGTATGTTATAAAAAGTTAAACAAGTTAAAGTTTAAATTTTTTTTTTGGTGCCACTCTAGGATTAAAGTTTGTCAACCAAGCCCATGGTCTTATTAGTTGTGCTGTTGGAGGAATACAATAAAAATGATGAGCAAATCCTAAAGAACCACAGAATATCTGTAAGCTTGACATTTGGTCAGTAAACCTTCATTAAACCTTTCACACCATTTCATTAAAAGTGATGGATGTAAGCCTTTAAGATGCAGTGAGGTCTGGATGTATCTGCGCCCAGTTACAGCCTCGCCTCTTTTCTCTTTCTCCCATTAATGAAAAGCAGAATGAATAACCCCAGATCAATAATCTGTCATTACAAACCAATGATTAGCTCCTTTTTTTTTTTTTTTATAATGTTGAACACCACTACCCTGAAGATAAACAACCCACATTAGTGGGGATGAAGTTAATTTATACACACATTAATGGAATAGGTAATGTACCCTATGTATTGTTTTTGTGCACTATTTTGTAAGGTTATACCCATAATGGTCTGGAGAGGGATGCTGGCTTCCATTGACCACTTAGAGATCGATAAAGAGTGGGAAGTATTTACGCCATGACGGCATGTCCTTAGAGTTTAACACCACCACTTTTAAGTAGAGTGTTCACATGAGAGTTCATGGCTGATCCATTACTTGAAAATGCACAACTGTAAACAGTTTACTGGAACTTTTTACCAAAATTTTTTTAAGTTGAACAGAGAAGCAATAATGCTTTAAAAATAACGGTATTTATTCTTTGGTCAGGATGTTAAATCCACTAGGCAATATGCTTTATTTGCAAACATTAAAAGCACTAAAATGCCAAAAAGAGATCAGTTGCTTCTGTTCATTTTAAGAATGCAGAGTGTTAAACAAGATTGTCTTTATTAAAGCATGGTGGCACAGCATTGCCGCCTCTCCAGGGTCCCTGGTTCCATCCTGAGATCAGGTTACATTTTGGATTTTGTACGTTCTCCCGATGTTCATGTGAATTTCCTCTTGATTCTTTGGGTCACTCCAGGTTTACATGCAGATGGCTATGGTAAAGTGCTTCTATTGTGTATGTGTATGTATGCAAGTATGGTTCTCTGTCATGATCTTGGTGAACTGTCCTGCCTGTAACCAGTGTTCCTAGGAAAGACACATAATACACACTGCCTTGCCTAAAGAAAGTCATAGCTTCAGAAGTGTCAAATTATTGGTCTGCAATAAGCAATAAAAGCAACGATTGAGATTTGAAATAGCTGAAATTGGGTTAAGGAATGTCCAACACATTATTAAAACATGCAAGGATAGTGCTGAAATGGGAATTTGTGAAAGAAATGTAGTAAAAAAAACAAAACATGGATGACACACTTAGACACATGACTAATAAATGAACAGTAAAAATCACAGCTATGGTTTTTTTTTTCTTTTCTTTTTTTCCCCCGATTTTCTCCCTAATTTAGTTGTGTCCAATTCCTCCCCGTCACTAGGGGGCTCCCACATTAAGGCTACTACTACCACTTAGTCGGGAGTGCCGAAGACTATCAGGTGTTTCCTCACTCCTCACTCACACACCGTTGGGGGCGTAACACACAGCACTATCCGCTCCCTGCGCTTGCGTGAGCTCACAGACGCCCCTGATTGGCTGTAGAGCCGTGATTAATGTGGGAGCACGAATACCTCTCATCCCGCCCCTCTGAGAGAGCTCGGCCAATCAGCTCTCTCTAGACCTCCGGCTGTGAGAATCGAACCAGCGATCTCCGGATGATAGGGCGAGCACTTTACCACTGCGCCACTCGGAGGAAATTATGCTCGCTATATTTAATAGTAAAAATTTGTGTGCTCGCTGGCATGGGTGTGTGGGTGAGAGTTGTCTTACACAGCAGCCACCCCCCACCCTCCACCTTCCTTCTCTCTTCATTCTGGTCTCAATCACTACAGCCACGATTTTAAATGTAAAGTGCAGGTTAATTTGTTTTATTTTTACTTTATATTTTGTATTAATTATTTTTATATGCATATTTTTGGGTCGTGGAACGAATCGTCTGAGTTTCCATTATTTTTAATGAAGGAAATTCGCTTTGATATACGAACGCGTTGATATACAGACACGCTTCCAGAACAAGTTATGCTCGCAATCCAAGGTTCCACTGTAATTGTATATTTTTTTTATAACATTTTAATAAATTTTTTTTTAAAAGAATATCAGAATTTAAATGACAAATCTAGAATTTATTTATGAATACATTTTTAAAGGTTTAATGAATTACACTGCTAATTAATCTACTCTTGAGCAGCTTTCTGTATTATAGTGGAAATTATAGTGCAAGGCTTAGTAAGGCTGATTCACTTTTATCTACCATTCGTATATATTTCCATATAATGTGCCAGCAGAAGATCATCCCAAAGAAATGAAAAGAGGATTTTGTACTGTTGAAGTAAAAAGTATGCTTGGCTCAAATTCAGTTACACTCCAGCACTATGGGGATTTTTTTTTCTCTATTTGGCCGCAGATATTTATTCAATTAATAGGAAAAAAATATCCTGAATCTTTCCAACAGTGTATACTTTTTTTTTTATTTCTGTCACTGCACTTGTGATTGTTACTTCCTGCAGCCATCGGTTCTGCGTAGAGCCAATGCGATGTGACAGTTGCTGAGGTTTTATTTTTCACATTGACTCAGTCACAAAGGCTGTAAATACTCTGCAGCTGGAGAGCAGAACATTTGTTTCACATTTATTCACTGACCAGCAAGAACACAACACAGAGCAGAGGACTTATTCCCCTAATTAAGTGAGCGCTGCCATGGTAACACATTAATACACCAGAGAGCGATCAGTCAAACCAAGTGGCTTAAAGCTATTGAGGTTAAGCTCTCTAGTTTGTTTTTTGGTCTAACCATGTACACCTGGCATATCTACTTTTTATGCAGTAAGTGAAATAACGTGGGAGATTATACACACACACACAATAACACTTGGAAATGAGAGGGATATTCGGCAGCAAGTGAAGTAGATGTGTCTGTTGGTTGATGAGTTGATGACTAGACAACTGGGTCAGAGCAACTCCGAAACTGCAGGTCTTGTGAGATGTTCCCAGTCTGCAGTTGTCAGGACCTACCAAAAAAATAGAACGGTGAACCAGTGATAAGGTCATGGGCAGCCAAGTCTCACTAATGTACATTGGGAGCAAAAGTTGGCCTGTGTAGAGCAGTTCAATATACTGTAGGAGCTACTGTCTCAGGCTGGCCAGGCTGCCCTTGCTGACCTGTGTCTACCACCAAAAGCGCCTATAGTGGGTATGTGAGCAGCAGAACTGGACCACAGAGCAATGGAAAAAGGTTACCGGGTCTGATTAATTATGTTTTCTCTTACATCATGTGGATGGCCAGGTGTGGACCGTGCATTACTAACCTGCTAGCACTATATGAAGAAGGTAAGTCGGTGGAGTCAGTGTGATGCTCTGGACAATGTTCTGCTGGGAAACCTCCATGTTAATTTGACATGTACCACCTACCTAAACACCACGCCTTCAGAGGTCTAGTGGAGTCTATTTTGGTGGCAAATGTGGGATCTACTCAATATTAGGCAGGTAGTCATAATGCTATGGCTGATTGGTGTATTAGTGTGTGTGTTTGTGTGTGTTTGTGTGTGTGTGTGTGTGTGTGTGTGTGTGTGTGTGTGTGTGTGTGTGTGTGTGTGTGTGAGAGAGAGAGAGAGAGAGTACTTACAGTAATTAATCACAAAGGGAAATAATGAATTGAACTAGAATAAATATAATCTATTGATTGTAAAAGCCAGGGTTATTGTGTATTTATAAATCAAGGATACAGCCCATAATATTGAAGATGGGATGGATATCTATATACATTCGCAAAATGATTTACATTTTTATGTAAAAGTTTTTTTTTTAATTTTATTTATACAGACTTTGTTTGCACAAGAATGAAACCCCGATTGGCGTGACACCCCTGAATTAGCTCTGGTGCAGCTAGTTGCCATCAGAGCTTATAATTAGTTGAATGGAGTAGACATGTGGCAATTAAAGTGCCTCTTGACCTATTTATCAGCAGGGACTGAATTGAAGGTTACATGGATGGATCCAAATATAAGGCAGTCCTAAAAGAAAAACCTTTGCAGTTTGCAAGAGACATGAGCCTGAGGCAAAGGTTGACCTTCCAGCCAGACATGACTTTAATCATACTGACAAAGCCATGCTGGAGTGGATTGTAAGCAAGAACCTGAATGTGTTGGACTAAGCCCAGACCTCAGAAGCTGTTGCAAAATTTTATAATTGATCTCCATCCAGTCGGATGGAGCTTGAGCAATTTTGCCAAGACGAATAGGAAAGAATACACAATATGGATAACTGACCATCACATCCTTGATGCTCATTAACATGGAGTTTTCCCATCTTTGCTGTGATACTAACTTCAACTTTTCTGGGAAGGGCTTTTACTAGATTTTGGAATGGAAGGTTGATTTCTGCTCATTTGGGTATGATGTCTACATACGTTTGACAATTTAGTGTATTAGGATCCATATGTGCAAAGCAGATAGAGGCACGTCCCAGAAGAACTGTGGTGCTTTGTTTGTTTGTTTGTTTGTTTGTTTGTTTGTTAACCTTAATTAACCTTACAGTGACAATGATATATTTTTGCACATTGAAATGTTAGTTTTATTGTGTTAAAGAAATTCCCAATTAAGTAAGTTTCCACTACAAAATGTACAGTTGCTACAAAATGACAGTGACAGGTTGCAGTAGTTACAGTAATTGCGGTAGTTACTCAAGTACTGAACATCCTGTAGAAGAAGACCACCTTGTTAAGATTCTTTGTTCAGTTTGCTATTTAGCAGCAGGAATTTGAAAGCATTGTGAGATCAAGAGGTGAGTGGTGGTTCAGGTGGCTAAGACTCTAGGTTGTTGATTTGAGGATCTGGGTTCGAGCCGTGCCGTTAGTGGGTTGCCACACCCCATACTACCCAGCTGGTGCCTGTCCCGAGCCCAGTACAAAAAATGGGAGGGTTGCATCAGGAACGGCACCCGGTGTAAAAACCTGTTCCAAGTTGTGTGTGAATTAGTTGGTCCACTGTGGCAACCCCTTGATGGGAGCAGCAGAAAGGTTTTTTTTTTTAATTATTATTATTATTATAAGAGATCTAATCTAACAGATTTTTATAGTTTTTACCCCCTTAATTCATTTATTGATTTACTTTAGAATACCTGTATCTAAGTACATTTGTTCGACTGAAGAAGATGACTTAATTTTATGATGCACTTGTTGTACACTTTTAAATATTTAAATGTATGTGTTTATACATGTCAGTACTTGTATACAGGGTAAGGACACACTTCATCAAAATGATGCAGGATAGTAGTTTTCTATCCTGTCCAAATACTATGTGTATATTTTCAGTTATTCTGACCTTTTGAAGGCCGCAGAGACTTCTCTTCCGAACTTTCACACCATTGGCTCATGTTCACTCGAACGTGTGGTATTTCACGATATGGAAACGAATCTCTGATACAGCACTTGTTTTTACTTTCATTGCCAAGATATCCGTTCTGTAACTAAGTTGAAGCCTGTTGGCCTTCTTACCAGAAAAAGTACTGAAGCGAGACATATGGGTCAAACTAAAAATAGCGCACACCATCGATTGTTCAAGGACGGCCACCACAAACTCGTTACAGGCCATTACTTCGGGCAGACAACCACTGTTTAAAAAAAGCTTCCCTACCAGACAACACACACACAGCAGTAGCAGTGCGTGATTGCACGGCGATTAAGTACGATGGAAAACACTTACTCATGGGGAAAAAAAAATTCTGAATCTGACCTTGAAGCATTTCCATTGCTGCTGCTGGCACATTCATGTCTTTCCATTATTTAATGTTGCAAATTAGTTTAAAGTGTGAAAACAGCAGTTCTTTGCTTTTAACAAGGCTGAAAGTGGGCAGTGGTACAGCGGCACAGCAGGTAGCATTGACACCTTATAACTCTGGTGGTATGGTTTGATCGAAGGCCTAGATTACTGCCCGTGTGGAGTTTGCATGTCCTCATGTCCATGTGGGTTTCCGGTTTCCTTCTACCTTTCAATATCATGCCTGTGGATTGGTTGCCCCAGGAATGAAGGTATAGGGCAATGCCTACTGTCCTTGGAATGCACTATGCTTAGGGTATGGATACTGTGGTTTGGGATTGGTAACTATGCCATACTGCCAGATGAGAAGTTTTCTAAGTCTCTTCTCTCACACATTTAATCCTATGGTGAGATTGCCAGTGGGTTATGAGGAAGAATGAAAGAGTGCACAGGATACAAAACCAGTTGTATCTGTCAGCATCCCTAAGTGATTAAGAGAGAGAGAAAGAGAGAAAGAAAGCGAGAGAGAGAGGGTTTGGAGTGAGCGAGCAAAGTGTGTGTGAGGGGTGGGGTGGGGGGTGGGGGGCAGAAAGATCTTAATGGGGGTTTAGGGGAACGAGCAGAAGGCAAAGTAAGATGGAATATCAATGGCTACATTAGCATCTGAGTGCTCATGGGAGACAGGGAGCAATGGCCTGTCATTAGTGGAGTCACAAGGGGAAGAAAAAGGGAGGGAGATTAGATTAAATTAACAGACCGACAGACTGAATCTGACTGCTAGATCTATTTTGCCAGTGAAGGAAACAAGAACGGATGATACACTATGTATTAATTCTCAGCCCTCCTAATTACATGCATCACAGTACGAAGAAGACCTGCATCAAGTCTTGTTTGTGTCCTTCTACTCAGGTGTTGAAATGAATCTCCCTTGGCTGTCTGGACAACCAACTCTCTCTGAGATTGAAGATTATACAGTTATAATAAAAATCCTTCTCATTGATTTACTTATTTGCTAAACTAATCCCTTTATAATATTGGGGCAGTGTGTTAAGGCTCTGTGTTACTGATTAGAAGGTTGGGAGTTCAAGCCCTATAGCTCCACAAAGTTGCTGCCGTTGGGAGCAAGGCCGTTAACTTTCTCTGCTACAGGGGTATTGTATAAGGTGCTCTGACCCCAGCCTCCAGACAAAGCTGGGATATGTGAAGAATAAAATATTGTATAATGGTATTCCTTAGACCATACCGTATTTTGGACCATCATATGAGGACAAGGATACGTTCCAAAACACTTCTGTACTGTAATAGTGCACACCAAATGCTGTAAACAAATTTAAATTATGTCTGGCAGAAATCTTTTAAAATGAAAATCATTCATCTGTGTTGGCTGTGAGTTTCATTGCATTATTTAAAACACAAATCAATCAACTTCCTATTAGCATGTTCGATTATATTGCTCGAGTATCATTCGAGAATATGAGCGGAGACGCATGCTCCGGTCGCCAAAGATTAGCTCATTATCAAGGCAGGCCAACTCAATCACAGACTTGGAAAAACAGAGGGTTGATCAAAGATTTTCCTGAAGCCGGAGGCACTGATGTATAATGAATTTGCGTAAGGTCAGGACAAGCAAATAGTACGAGAGGGGAGATGTCCATCACTGTCAAATGCAGGACAGGTAATCATTAACTAATAAATAAAAGCGGCTCCTCCAAGTCTGTGGTTCGTCGGCTTATCCACTACTGTAAGCATAATTCAACGTGTCATCAGCGATGGTGCATGTTTGTATAGGCTGAGATCATTTACAGCGAGCAGGCATTTTAGTGCAGCTGGCATAATAACAAATGTTTGTCCTGGACTCGAGTCAAAGTGCTTAAAGCAAATGGCGAAGCTTAGAAGCGACGGTGCTGTGCATTAACGGTGTATTCATTTGTGAATAATGCTTGGAAATCACCCCAGGTTCGGTATGTAGACTAACCTCTAGACCATGGGTTTCCAACTTTTTTAGTCAGCTGATCAATTTCACCCTAATAGGAAACCAGGAAACCAGCCTATACAAACATGCACCCTCGGATTGTGAGGCAGAATCGCTCCTCACTGCACCACTAAGCCGCCTTTTTTAAACAACCCCAAGAACCTATTCTTTTAACAGGTGACTTGTTTTCCAAGATGTGCTCGATCATTTTTCTAATGGCATGGTCTTATAGGAATCTGGTGGTCTCTGATGTTTAGCTGTCAGTGATTTTCAGACTTCTTTGATATTACGAGATGTAACGACCCTGAACTTAAACAAGAAAGCTGTTTAAAGCCCTGATTTAAAGTGTTTATAGTTTATAGTTTTTTAGGCAAAACTGGAAAATATTCTCTTAAATCACAAAATAATGACCCGGTCCTGTTTTTCGACTACTCCTAAAAGATCTTCTGAGATTACCCTGTGATATGAGATCTTAGCTTCCCTGATCTACTGTGAGTGCAGTTTAAAAACATGTTCAATATTTATGACTCAACACCCTGTAGTGTGGGTAGAAAACTGATGTCTGGTGAAAAGACAACTTTGATGTTGTGTGAAGTAACCAAACTGTTTTCCACCATGTTTGTTTTGATCTGCAGTCACATTTGCTCGCAAGAAATTCTGTACGGATTTTTTCATCTGTTGAGAGTCGTGATCAGAGCCTGAAAAGCTTTTTTAGTGGACAAATCTTGGCATATGAGGGTTTTGATGACTAGAAGATAATAAAGGACACACACACACTTTTTCTCATTAGAATGTTTGGACAGATTTTTTCCCTTAATAAATGGACGGGGTGCCAGTCCATCGCAGGGCACACACACATTCACACACTCAAACACTCCAGGCAATTTGGGAAATGCCAATTAGCCTAATCTGTATGTGTTTGGATGGTGGGAGGAAACCCACCAAGCACAGGGAGAGAACATGCAAACTCCATGCACACAGAGGCGGGAATCAAACCCAGACCCTGGAGGTGCAATTTACAATTAAACAGTGTTAATCACTAAGCCACCATGCTGCCTACCTTTTTTTTTTTTTTTTTTTTTTTTTTTTTTTAAAGCATTTTATCATTATTATTATTATTATTATTATTATTTTATAGATCAGCCATACATTATGCCTAAGATTAAGTAGGTCCCCACTTTCTGATCTGATCATCTTGGTTCATGCGCATTTTTTCACATTTCATACATATTGCCAGACTTTTCTTTTTCTACTTTGCGACAATGATCAGTGGTAAAAGCGCAATGCAAATAAATAATTTGAGCTGAATTCTGGCCACCAAAATAGTGCTGCAGTGTGTGTTCTGACACCTTTCTATGGGAACCAGAATTCAGCAATTTGAGCTACACTAGCTTTTCTTTTGGATCAGACTACACGGGCCAGCCTTCACTCTCCATGTGCACCATTGAGCCTTGGCCACCCATGACCTTGTCTCCGGTTCACTGCTTTTTCTTCCATGCACCACTTTTGGTAGGTCCTGCAGCCTGACCACTGCATCCCACAAGATGTTCCCAGGCTGGAGTGGTCAGATGGCTAGATGATTGGCACAAGAGCTTCAGTTACAATATCTCATTAGAGTGGGTGGGATAAATTAAGCAGCAAGTGAACATTTTGTCCCAGAATTTGAAGTGTTGGAAACAGAAAAAATGGGCAAACGTGACGATTTAAGTGACTTTGACAAGCTAAGCCAAACTGTGATGGTTAAAGAGGACTGGGCCAGAGCAACTCCAGAACTGTTTTTGTGGGATGTTCCTAGTCTGCAGTGCTCGGGACATATCAAAAGTGCTCCAAGAAGGGGAATCCAGTGAACCGATGACAGGATCATGAGCAGCCAAAGCCCATTGATGCACATGTGTAGTCTGATCCGATAGATGAGGTACTGTAGCTCAAATTGAGGGTTAATGCTGGTTCCCATAGAAACGTATCAGAACACACAGTGCATTACTGTTTTGGTGGTAAAAGAGGGGACCTACTCAATATTAGGCGGATCGTCATACTGTTATGGCTGATTGGTGTGTGTGTGTGTGTGTGTGTGTGTGTACAATATATATAAAATATACTGCTCAAAAAAATTTATGGAATACTTAGTCCTGGTTTGACTTGAACGTTCAAGTCAAGCCAGGACTAAATGTTCAGTTAATTAAGAAATATATGTATATTTATTCACATTATATTTCATTGTAATTTAGGTCTTGCATTTTTAACACCCGTTTCTGTAACTGAGACAAGTGTTTATTGGAAATGTTTAGTAAACCATTAGGCTAATGTATTTTTTTATGTATTGTCCTTTTTTAATATCCATATTTTTAAAAATAAAAAACGGAGGTGTCCATTTGGAAGGGCATCAATATTAATAATTTATTTCCCTTTATAAATATTGCATTAACACTAGCACCATTGAGGCCTTGGATTTCTGTGGCATATGGCGCACTATAAAAAGAATGCAGCCTTCTGCTTTCACATCATATCGAGTGTTACCACCTTCACATCTGTTGATAACAGCCCAAATCTCTCACCTTGTCATGACGACTTGTACTGCAGCTCTCGTCTGTCATCCTGTCTGTTCGATATGCTTGCAGGAAAACACATGGTTGCCTTTATTAGGTTGCTCATTTCGTCTGCTGTTGCTGCAGGCGAACACTTTTTACATCGAGAACTGTTCTATTGCGGAGACCAAGCTCACTGGTGTTGTAGATTAAGAAGACAACAACGGGGACAGAGACCTACCTCTTACTCCTCCAAACCTCTCAATTGCTGTCATGAAATAGATGAAGCTGCATCTTTTTCTCTCTCTTTCAGCACGAACTAAACAGTAGTCATCAGTGCTGGAAGCTATTGTGCTGCACTACAAGGCCCTCTTTCCTCCTGTCAGTGCTGTTGGAGGAGAGATAATGTCAGATCTGTTTTTTTCAGATAGGGATGTGTCAGGTCACTGAAGACTGAGATGTCTTCGGGGCAACATGCTACCTAAATGTTCAGTGCTTTGTCTCAGCAGCTTCTTGCTTGCTTTTTTTTGACCTGTGTAGACAAATTAAATTGCAGTGTTGAAAACTGATGGCTTATTGGTTATAGCACATTAACACTTCATAACTGTCTGATTTTGACACAGTCAAATGTGAACTTGACGTCAAAGAATAATAAACAACACTGCACTGGGTACAATGCACCTGCTGTTCTTTGTATAGTTGATCTGACTTGGAGTTACACAATGTTGTTGTTTTTTATTTTATTCTCTCTGTCTCTCATCTCATTTCTATTGCATAGCATTTTAGGTGAGCGCTGTGTAAATATTTCATGACCCATTTTCACTGGTTGCCAATTTTCCCTCCTAATGTGACATCATATAAGAGGAGTCCCTCCCAATTGGTTGCGCTGCTCTGCTGTTTTCTGGTGGAACAGATGGCTCAGAAGCAGCTGATGTACATAGACACTGAAATGGTGCATTTGGAAGAGAAGTGAAACAGTGGGAGATTGAGGTACCAGTCATTCTTGAGAACTGGGACAAAACATGTCCAGCACATAATTGTGTTTTTCTGTAAAATTCAGAAATAATTCATTTGTTGATTATGATCAATTTTATATGCTGACTCAACTCAACCAATTTTTTTTTCAATCCCAGTTAAAATTATTTTATCAATTTTATTTAATAAAATGTCTCCACTAAACCTGAAAAAAAGTTATTGTCCAGAACAAGGGTTACACATTTTCAAATTGCTAAAACACTGATTAAAATATATGAAAAAATTAATAATAATTAATTAATGACTGTTAAAAATAAATTTGTTATATCTTGGACTCAAATTTTTTATTTGCCAAATTGTGTCCTTAGTTTCCACCAAACAGTTCTAAAATAAAAAATAAAAAAAGTCAGGCAATCTTGTGGTCAATTGAAACTTCAAGGACCTCTTCATGATTCAGTTTGTTCTCGTACCTGTTTAACTGTTTTTCTTTGGTAAAATTAATAATACATTTCAACCATATTAAATATATATCTAGCAAATTATAGGAAAAAAAACAAACTAGCTTCACATTCAGTTTAGAAGTTAGCTAGCATAATGTGAAATTTTGTCAACTCCGTCAGGAAATTCATCTGACGGTGGTGACTTATTGTGTGACGGTGTTGACATGTTTTATTTCACTACTTAAAATATTTTCACACACAATCTTTATAAAATATGCTGCTCAAAAAGCCAAGTCAAGCCAGGACTAAGTGTTAATTAAAAATATATATTTATTCATATAATATTTAATTATATTTTAGGTCTTTAATTTTTAACACCTGTATCTGTAACTGAGACAAGTGAGTGTTTATTGGAAATGTTTAGAAAACCATTAGGCTAATTCAATTTAATTAAATTTTGTAAGTGCTAATGCATTTTTAAATACTTAATGTGCAACTTACATGTTGTATTGTGTCCTTTTTTAATATCCATATTTGTTATAAAAATTGGAAGTGTCCATTTGGAATGGCATAATATTATAAGTCCCGATTAATCTTTCATTTTTTAATAACATGATTTACAGTGGAACCTTGCATGGCGAGTGACTTGGTCTGCGAGCGTTTTGCAAGACGAGCAAAATTTTTTCATAAATTTGAACTCTTTAAACGAGCAAGGTCTTGACATACGAGTGGTACATACATGCTTTGTCTGGCGAGCGTCACATGATCTCAACTGAGTCAATGGTTCGTCTCTCTCGCACGCGCTGTGTGATTGTGGGTAATCGTCTCCTATGCTTGGTCTGAGTGCGCGCGACACACACGTGCACAGCACATGCACAGACTAATGTTGACTATACAATAGTGCCTGCACGTGCTGTTTACTATAACATTGTGTGCGTGCACATAAAGCATTTTTTTTAATTTTGTGCCCAAGTGTAGTGACTGTTATTTAGTAACTGAACAGCCTTCGTGAAGAAAAAGGTAGCAGTGCTGTTTAATGACAATACAGTATCACATTTCCGTGAATGGGTTTTTCGGCAGGAACATTAATAGACACACTTTGGGGATCTTTAAACGTATGTTATCTTTAAAGGAACAGTAAAATATTTACTTTAGAGTTTGGGGAGATGGCAAATGCTGACACATTTTCACTGGTTTGCAGCAGAGACTCTGCTCAGGATAGGGACTAATTTTGGCGATGACGAGCACAGCGGTGTTGAAACTATCTGTGCGCAGAGTGTACAAATGGAGTTGTGAGAGACAGATGGAGTAAGTGCTAATTCTCACTAGTGGCAATATCAGCAGGTACTCAAATAGAATTGTGGGTAATTCAGGAAACTTGGATATCACTTAAAATAGGCGGCGCGATGGATAGTGGTTAGCACTGTCGCCTTGCACCTCCAGGGTCCGGGTTCGATTCCCGTCTCTGTGTGCATGGAGTTTACATGCTCTCCCCGTGCTTGGTGGGTTTCCTCTGGGTACTCCGGTTTAGGCGCCTGGCCCCCCGCGACCATCAATACAGAATAAAGCAGTATAGACGATGAGTGAGTGAGTGATATCACTTTAAATTGTGTGTTAATTCTAAAATATTGGTATGCAAGTCATTGAAGGGGTGTTTGTGTGTATGTACTGTGTATATAAAAAATATATATATAGTTTTTGGGCCCCTCTGTACAGTATATCTATATTATATGACCATCTCTTTACTCTCTGTCTTGTGCCCAGGCTCGCTTCTCCTACTTGCACATGAAGTACCTGTTCTTTTCCTGGCTGGCCGTTTTTGTAGGAAGCTGGGTGATATACGTCCAGTACTCCTCCTATACAGAGCTGTGCCGTGGACATGAATGCAAACACACTATAGTAAGTTCAGCTCAACATTTCACACCCAAGTCCAGCATTTCTCCTAGAGCAGGTCTGTTCCAATCCAGTGTTGATGCCCCATTGTCCAGTACAGTTTGCTGATTTTTCAGCTGATTTAGTTAATCTTTTAACTGCCAGGTTTAGTGTGTATGGATAAGTGTTGGTGAATTACAGTCTCTGGTGGTGGCTGGCCGTCTACAACTGTCCTAGAGATGATGATGATGACTGTGGCAAGGGAGCCATCTGCTGTACACAATAGGAACACATCAGATAATACACTGCGGAAGGGTCTGATGTGAAGTGATGTGTGTTTGTATTTCAGTGTGATAAGTTCCAGAAGGGGGTGATCGATGGTACAGCCTGCAGCAGCTTATGTGAAAAGGAGACCCTGTATTTTGGGAAATGCCTGTCTGCGAAACCCAGTAACCAGGTCAGAATTTAAAATAATAATAATAATAATAATAATAAAAGGTCATAAAAAGAAAAATCATTCAACCAAACAAGAAGAGGTAAAAAAGTAAAAGTAAAGATTCCCTAAATTGCCTTTAAGTATAAATGTGTGTCCATGTGGCAACCCATCATGGGAGTTTTCCCACATCGTGCCCAGTGTTTCTTTGCCCAGGGTCTTCTGTTGTCCACATTGATTACTTATTCCATCATGTCTAATGTACTTAAGACATAGTGACCTTCACCATATGTAGCCTCTAAACATTCTATGCTTTGGTTATACTTATGCTCTGGTCACATGATTCAGACAACAAAACAGGCTCTCCTTAGAATGTTTCCTCACTGCTGTTGTTTTACCTAATGACTGCATTTTAGTGAACATGCAGGACCGCCTTAGATTGTGTGTGTACGTTCCAGGTGTATTCTGGTAGCTGGGGAGATTTGGAGGGTATCATTAAGTGCCATATGGAGGACGTTCCTCACTATGACGTGGAAGGAGAGCTGGAACCACGGAGAGAATCTGCAGCTTTTAATAGGCCCACTAAAGGCACGTCTGTGGAGAAGTTCAGAGAGATGGTCCTGAATCATCTAAAGGTGAGAGCAAGGTATTTTACACTTGGGGCTGGGAGATTGGAGACAACTCAATTGGAAGAAATTAAAAATATTCCAGGACCAGGGTTGGAAACCTGTGATCTAACATGACAGCAAAACGGTGTATTCATTACATTATTTATTTTCCAATTATTAACATTCTAACTTAATTCACCTGTTACCTCGACTTTAGGCAATGGTTGGCGATCAGGCTAACCTGCATGACTTGGTGGCACTCGTACTTGGTGTGGCTGATGCCAACAAGGATGGCGAAATATCCCTGGCAGAGGCACGTTCATCCTGGGCCCTCTTGCAGCTGAACGAGTTTTTGATGGCGGTGGTTCTGCAAGGGCGGGAACACACTCCAAGGCTGCTGGGCTTCTGTGGAGATTTGTATGTAGTGGAGAAGGTGCCGTACACACCACTCTATGGCCTCAGCCTGCCCTGGGCCGTGGAGTTATGGCTTCCAGCAGGACTGCGCAGGAGTATGGATCAGTGGGTGGCACCATCATGGCCACGCAAGGCCAAAATTGCAATCGGGCTCTTAGAACTGGTGGAAGACATCTTCCATGGGCCATTTGGCAGCTTCCTTATGTGTGAAGTAAATGCAGCGGGTTTTGGCTACACTGAGCGCCATGACCTGAAGGTGCTGGACGCCAGGCGCATCGTTCCCGAAGTTGCTTTTCAAAAACTGATGCGAGAACGACGGTGTGAAGTTGACACAGACTGTCTTTATGGAGTAGACTGCCACACCACCTGTGACCTCACGAAGCACCGCTGTACCACTGAGGCGACGCAGCCCAACCTGGCTAAAGTGTGTGGGTCGCTGAAGGACTATCTGCTCCATGGAGCACCGGTGGATGTAAAGGAAGAGTTAGAAAAGCAACTGTATGCGTGCATGGCACTGAGAGGAGCCACTGAGCAAATGGAGATGGAACACTCGCTCATCCTCAACAACCTAAAGACGCTGCTGTGGAAAAAGATTTCACACACAAAGGACTCCAAATGAAAACCAAGGAGGAACACAAACTACAAAGGTGTTTAACCTTAAACAGACTCAAACAGAAAATATTTCTTAAATTAAGCTACTCTGGGCTTCTAAGTAAGGCATTATGGGCGTCATTGCTGCCTCACAACTTTCGGGTCACCAGGTTGATCCTGAAGTCAGGTTCCTGTCTGTGCAGAGTTTCTTCCTACCTCCAAAACACTCGATAGATTGGCTATGATAAATTGGCCCAAGTGTGAATGTGCATGTCTGTGATGCCCTGCTATGGGTAAGCATCCTAGTTCCATTGAGCACTTACTAAGGATTAATAAATTAGCTTGCAAATGGCAAGGCAATCTGTGGTTTCACCTGACATTGATCAAATCTGGTGAAGCCACAGCATTTTATGGCCAGAAGACCACAGTGCTTTTTGGGTGAGAAGGGTTGTACTGTATATTAAATCCATGTTGTTGCATAAACAGCACATGGAAAATATCAGTGGCTAGCTTTACGGGTCATAGCAAAGGGGCTTTGGTATCGATTAAGGAACACCTAGGCTGCAGCTCGACCCTGGATATGACAGATTTGAGAAAATTGGGTTTGAAAAGCAAGCCAGTTATAATGCGATACAGTGTAAATGCACAATTCCAAACTTTTACCTATACATGTTGCTACAAAAGATATACTTCAAGGAAATAACAGCAGCAGACATCCTGCCAGCACTGACAGAAGACTGAACTGCCACTGAAACTTTCTAGTTTCTATACTACAGCATACTGGGTGTGGGGGTGAAATATTTTTTTGAAGATTTATAAGAAAGCTTGTTCTAATACTTTAAATCTATAATTTATTGTAAATGTAATTTTGTAGAGAGATTGCTGTGTCATTCACATAATATTCAGCTGAAGTCCCACGTTTTTTTTTTTTTTTTTTTAACACGGTAAATATAAGGCATGATGTATTTACGTTAAAGGCATGTGATCATTTGCAGAATTGTAGCCTGTGTACATGAAATGTGGTTCTCACTTTAGTCTGAAAACAATCAGGGGCAGAGGAATTAAAACATTTGATATTTGTAATCAGGAATAATTGCATAGGTCACTGCCCACAACCCAAATGCAGAAAAATGAAAAAAAATAAATAAATAATGTATTTGAAGCAGCATATTTGTCCACAAATAAAGACTATACATTACTTTTGTTAATTCAGTTTTTACCTCACTAACTGACCAAGTATTTTCACACTATAACTGAAAATGATTTGTAATTCAGCCTCAACCAATAATGTACTATAAATATGTTGTGGTTTTACTAATAGCTCAATATAAAAGTAGGGGGGGGGGGTGCTAAACATTAAATAATTGATTATAGAAATACAATGTAGATTCAGACCTCTAATTTGGGCTGTTTAAAGGCATCAGATTCTGAAGCTCACCTTTCCCTTCAAAAATCTACATTTCCAGGTATGCAGCTTCTATAAATTCTACACTTTCAACCAGACCTAGTTATAAAAAAAAACAAAAAATTAAAAAAAAACTAGCTTAATTTAGTACAAAGAGAAAAAGGCAAAGTCTTTTCCAATAGATTTATTAGAACAAATTTCTGCAAAAAATCATATAGTGAGGCTGTTTTAATCCTCCTCTGCAGCCTGAGCGCGAAGGAAGCTGGCTTTCTTCTGAGCAACGCGGTCTTTTCTCTGGCCCAGCGTGAGCTTGGCCCGGTTCCATCTGTTGTGGAAAAATGATCAAAAAAAAGTTAGCAATACCAAACCGTTTATAGACAAAAAATATACAGATTGTGCGCTGCATGCACAGCACCAGTCTGGAGGCACTGGCCAATTCTCCCACAATGATTAAAGCAAAGATCTGTTGAATAGATTTTGCCACACCATCTGAAGATTAAGTCCAAGGGAAGGTGAGATTCCAAAATACAAAAATGTGTGCAAATATAAAAAGATTGATGTAGGCAAGTTTCAATTTCCTCATCCAGAGACAACCAGTCAATACAGCCAGAGTTTATAAAATGCCTTTTTACATTAACATTTTAAATGGGTTATATGTATAGGCACGCGTAGACATGTGCTAATATTTAACAGATGCAAGACTAAGTAATCTTGCTGGGACAAAGCTACCAGGTCCTGGTAGTAATGCTAAAAAGATGCAAACAATGGTGTGGACAAAGCAGTACTATAAAATAAAATAAAAATCTATACATTTGCTTTGACCTACAATTGGGCACTCACAGTAGAATGATTAAAAATGCTCAAAAGTTAAATGCCTACATCAAGAAGGTTGGTTTCATTAAATCAAGTCACACTAATTTTCAATATAGGAAGATAAATAATAAGATTGACAAAACTACTTTTGTTGCAGAGCACAAAAAAAGAAATTTAGATTATTTCAAACTGAAATTGCCATTCAAGCCAGTAGATTATTCCCCCACTGTGGGATGAATAAAGATTTATTTTATTATGTGGCAATTCATAGATCACCTCATGACTTTAATTGCTTAAAATGTTGTATTAGAGGCAGTAAAATTTTACAGTTCCTCTATAATCCTACAGGTAATACACCTTTTTTTTTTTTTTTTGGATTTTTCCCCTAATTTAGTCGTGTCCAATTCCTCCCTCGATACTAGGGGGCTCCCACATTAAGGCTACTACTACCACTCAGTCGGGAGGGCTGAAGACCATCACGTGTTTCCTCCGAACCATATGACGCCAGCCAACCGAATCTTTTCGAACTGCTAACACACTCTCACTCGGAGGACAGAGCTATCCGCTCCTTCCGTTTGCTTGAGCTCACAGACACCCCTGATTGGCTGTAGAGCCGTGATTAATGTGGGAGCACAAAGTACCTCTCATCCCTCCCCTCAGAGAGCTCGGCCAATCAGCTCTCTCAAGACCTCCGGCTGCGAGAGGTTGCAGCATCACCCGGGAATCGAACCAGCGATCTCCGGATGATAGGGCGAGCACTTTATCACTCGGAGGCCCCACAGGTAATGCACTCTAAACTGTTCAAACATTTCCAGTGTACCACAGTATTCTGTGTGGTAGGAATATTTATAAAATCTTGATAGTCAGGTCGCATTGGCATCTAGGTATCGTGATATTGTATCGCCTGGTCCTTGGTGATTCCCATTGCTAATATCCATTATGTACATTAAGTACCATATCTTTAAAGAAGCAAGTCTACAAATGAACAATGAATAGTGTGTTACAAGTATAGAGAAGCTAATTTTGTGCACTGATACACCACACACCGTTCCAAAAGGAAGGGGAAAAAAATAAAAGAAACTGTACATACCTCTTCTTCTTGACCTCCCTCTTGGGCTTCTTTTCATGCACTGGGTTCTCACGGATGGCTGAGTGGGCGTTCTTATACATTCCCTCAATCTTACATGATGAAGAAAAATGAACAATGTAACAAACACTCTGAAGTTATAAAAGGTAAATGACATTACGCATCACAGTGTACACTATATGTCTACAAAAGGACGTTTGAGTCAAACCAGGACTTTCGATCCACACAGTTAAGTTAAAAAGTACCTTAGTGATATTTAGGAGCCAGCCAACCTTCCAAACAAAAGCACTCTACCCCACAGGAAAGGAGGACAAAGCAGCATGGTGTGGAGATGACAGCGTTTTAAGAGGCCGGCTACAGTATGATGATGCGGCTGTCCTCTAGCCCTAAAGCGCTAACTGATCAATAAAACTTCAAAGTTCGCTCTGAATTCCTATTTGTTTGCATTCACCATGACAAAAAAAAAAAAAAAAAAGGAAAAGAAAATGTGACAACGTGGGGAGAAAAGGGGGATCATTTTGGCCAGTAAAAATATGCTTGGCTGATTTTTTTATTTTTTTTTTTTAAATCCAAGACTCCTCCCTGTACTTAGATTGAAGTATTTTGTAAATATCTAGCAGTTCCTCACCTTCATTCATACATTTTAATCACAAGTCCTAGTTTGAATTTAATGCCCCCCTATTTTTATTTAATTACATCTAAACAACCAAACTATATAGAAAACTATAGTTATATAGAAACTATATAGAAAACACTTACGCTCTCAGAGGTGACACCATTCTTGATGAATCGAGCAAACTGTTTCTTGTAAGCTTCCTCATCCTCCTCCAGCAGGAGCCCCATGTACTCAGACACATTCAGGCCCAGAATGTGCTTGCGGTGGACCTCTGCATTGAACTCTTTGCTTTCGGCATCATAGCCAGGGAAACGCTTAGTGCTAGAAAAGAAAATGGAGTTGCTTTACAGCCAATACAGGAATCATTCAGATCCAGTGCTTACTAACTGTTATTAAGGGGTGAAAGTGGGATGGGAGAGTGGGTGTCTTTAAAAAGCAGGATCCAAACATCATTTCTATTCCACACCATATGGCTTCATTTAGATAATGGCTTGCTTAGACACTTAAAACCACATAAAATTAGTAAACTTTACTTTGCCATAAGCTGCTTTCAGTCCCGTCTTGAAACTAGCTTACATCAACTGTGCAAATGAAGAACCAACTACAATTTGCTCAGTTTGAAAGGAATCATCATCAAGCAGCAGCAGGTCTAACAAAAGAGCCTTGGAAATACAAAAACACTGACGCATCTGAAAGAGAACGTTAGCGAGCACGTACCTGTGAGGGATGGACAGTCCTCCATCTACGGCTCCCTTCAGGGCTCCGAACACTTTGTTCCCAGTGGTGGTTCTGGCAAGCCCGGCATCCAGGTAGCAAGTGAAGGCACTGGGCTGTCCATCAATGCTCTCCACGTTGAACTCGTCTCCGGTGATCTCCACTTGGCCCTCGTACACCTTATCCAAGCCAAATTTGTTCAGCAGCTACGGATAAAAAGATTCAATGAAGTTGGATGTCTTTAGCCACCAAACAATTTATCGACCCATTCAAGAACATACATCACTGAGACTTGTCATATTCAAGGCATAGTATATGATTATTGGAAAATAGATCAAGTTTGTAAATGTCCTGAATTACAATTGCACAGTAAGCAAAGAGAGACAAGTTAAAACCATGTCCTGCAAGAAAAGCCATATTCACACAGGATTATCACCACTAATTAATGATGGCATTTCCACCTTTCACAGGGGCTTCTCTGATTTAGTTCTGATTTACCAAGACTGGAACTTAATTTCCTGCATATAAAAATATTCCAGATCAAATTTTCCCCAAGTTTACTTGAACAAATCAGCAGTGGTCTAATTTCAGTCCCATCCAAACAAACTATTGGTCATATAGATTATTCTTCATGTTGAAAATAAGTTTTTTCCCCTAATAGCATTGGAATCTCAATCAGGAAAAAAACTGATCAGACTGGCGAATTGGAGGTTTACACAGTTATGGGTATGTATGTCAACTCATTCATCATCTACCATATTTCCTAATAAAAATAAATTAAAAATAATATATATAGTAATTTTTTGCTTAAACTTATGCATATAAAACAGTGGTTTTAACAGAGAACCACAGAAAAAACATGTAAAGCATTACTACAGATGTCACCTAGAAACAATAACCCCATGCAGGCGGGCTTAATGACAAAAAAAAAAAAAGGTGGAAAATCGAGTGAGAAAGAAAAGAAGCTGGTACTAATTTGCGCTGAAGCTAAAATACTTTAACGGCACAGCCAGGATGTGGGTATGAGCTAATTACCAGCAGACCTAAAAAAAAAAAAACAATGCGACTAAAGAGATAACTCTTAAGATACACAAACTTAATTCATTGTTGTGTCACATCCTGTGTAAGGAGTCTCTTTTCTACTGTATAAAAACTAAAATCTGAATGACAAAGCGAAGAAGTAGTGAATTGGGGCTTACCCTGCGGGCGAGGAGCAGTCCAGTGCAGTAGGCTGCTGCGTAGTTCGTCAGACCCACAGTGACACCATACTTCGGAAGCTCATGAGAGTATGCTGCACACACAATCATGTCTCCCTCGATCTTGGCATAGGCAATCTGCAATTAATAAAGGGGAGGGAAACATCAATTTAAAGTACTTTGTACAACTGTGTCCATAGTCTCAGATTGGAGATCAGACAAGGTTGTCCACACATCATAATTACAATCGATCTCTATTCCCCAGCTCTCATCCTCACTCTCTTTCCCGCGCTCTTTAGTGCTACATGATCATTCTACAGGCATTGTTGTTAGCTCAAAAGGCACAAGGGAAAAACAACGTTTTGTGCACATTGTTTTGATCAATTACCAGAGATACAACAGTACATAATGTTATAGCCAACGCTTTCTTTCACAGTTAGATGGCGAAGAGATGAGAAGGCTGTTAGCCAATTTAGAGGTCAGTTGGTAAAATTTTTGAAAAATGGAGCACCATTTAAAAAAAATAAAATAAATGCTTAGTCATTAGAGTCTTTAAGTAAGTTTGACACGACATCTGTCTTGTGCATGCTTACCTGCAAATCATACATTCCCCATGATGATAGCATTTAAAGGGGGAATCTCATTACATACGGCACACCATATTCACTTACTGCCTGATAGAAACTTTCGCCACCATCCACCTGATGCAAACACCAACACCACCAGCATGCATGCCAAAAAATACCCAACTACTGAACATATAGTCCAAGAACAACAAACATTTTAGATAAAGGGTTTTGTACAACAAGCAAACATGATGACCTTTTAAAACGATCATATGGTTAAAATTAGAGTCGATATACAAAAATTAGGACCCTGAAGCCTGAATAACTTGTATGGCCAGGTGCATCAAACTGGTCTCTTCTTTGTTCACTGACCAAATACATCTTGTAAACACCGAACAGAAAACCATTAATAAACCCGCAGAAACCGCCACAGAAACCACCAGAATACATAGCTGGAAAGCTAGATGTACAACAACTCATATAGCTTATTTTTCCAACAAGCTATACTATTTTGACAGGACCTGCAAAGGGTCTCAACAACCGTCATACCCTAATCGTATCACAGTATTAACTAGGCACTAAAAAGTAATTTTGTCTCTTTAAATCACTTGGACATCTCAGAGCCTCTGGACGCATGTGTGTTTTTGTGTAATATAGACAGAAGCATATTCCGACCCCAGGGTGTGCAGACAAATTATTTTTGTTTGCACAATTAACACAAGTAATAAAATATTCGCAAGTCTGCCGGGACAGGAAATTAATCAACAACAGAGTGTGATGCAGCTTGATGAGAAGGCGATGTTCTAATAACGGGACATCCCAAAGTGTCTTACTTCCTACTTATAATTTTTCTACATGCTGTTGCATTAATTATTATACAATGGACAGTTAACACTGATTTGCAAAATGTATCACTTATTATGGACGGCATAAACAGGTATGCCATGATTTTCACCTTACTGACAGACACTGGAGATTCCTTCAAGAAATGTTAAACACTACCAAAGAGACTCATTTTCCAAGTCACAAAACATTTACAATCTATTTTTAATTGAGCTCATCTAAGGTCCAGTATACCAGTACAGATCTATGAGATGTTATCTGCATTCAGCACATTAATGTAAACCTTTAAGTTGAGTTAAAGCTGAAACAGCAGTCGGAGCTTGTGTTGTAGAAAGTTAATCGACATTTGAATTCATCTGCACTACAGCTTAAGCTTCTTAAAGCTCCCTGCAGCACCTGTACTGATCCGTACTGTGTATAACCTACACAAAGTCCCGAAAGTCACCATAATCAACACATGGGAAATTAAGACCTAGCAAAGTCTTTGAGAAGTTCGCACTCTTAGGTTAAATCTGTAAACACACATGTATGTATACAACACATAATATATTAAACTCATAATAACATCAAAAGAAGTGAATCTTCGACCCCATAGGGAACCAATCAGGTGAAAGTCCGTTGGAGCAAGATAAGGACTAGAGGGAGGATGCTTTAACACAGCAAAACTAAGTTTTTGACAGCGTGGGCAGAAGCATACGGCCATTTGTCATCAGCTGTGGACATGAACTGTTGTGTCTGGCTCCTTCCTGATGGCTAAAATTGCGCGACCTTCCTTGATCAACTTTATACATGCATTGACACTTCGCGATAGAAGATGAGAAATTCGATAAACAGCACCAGATATACCCTGAGACTACAAATAAACTAAAATCACTACACGCTGCTTTCTTTTATGCAAATCACAAGTGGGGTGTTCATTTTTACTCGTGCCGCAATTACAAACATGTTCGTTTACATCTGCACAGCAGTAACTGGGAAGACAGTAGCCTTAAATAGAAAGCGTTGATAAGACAGTGTGACCAACAGAACTTAAGATAATCGGAGTGCAATAATTTTAGACTCGCCCACGTATATCCACATACACTTATAGAAATATAGATAGATGGATGTAGATAGATATCTTTTTGCCAAGTGAGAGGACTAAAAATAATTGATAATGAACTCATGGCTAGATCACGATGAACTTTACCAGGGGAAAACAATGGCAAGCACATCACACACACACTGTTGGCCAACTTTAACAAAAAGACGAAGCGCCACGGATCAAACGAGAAGCGTGGAAATCCACTGACAAATTACACAGACGATGTGGCGCGGTCCAGAGACTTCTGGGATATCATACACAAATGCACAACATTTTCAATTAAGAACAGTTCCAGTAGTTGAATGCATCTGAAGTTGCACTGCATCAGTGACAGTAGGGCGCAAATATAGGACCTTACACACTGACACAAACTCACCTGACAGACGATGTCTCTGTTGGAGAAGCGGACGATCATCCTGTACTTAGGTGTGTTGTATTTGTTCTTGTCTTGGATGACCAGGCGTTTGCGGGCGAAGTAGTCAGTTTTTCCCTCTGTGATGAAAAACAGCAAAGATATGCATTCGTGCATAAAAGATATCAAGACTGATGTCGTTATCAATACATGAGTGCATGCTCCAAGTCTCACCTCTCCTCCTCCTGTACTTCACCTGGTACCTCTTGAAATAGGCCTTGTTCTTTACTACTTTTACGAATCCCTGTTAAGAAATGGCACAACATGAGACTGACCTGCATCTGCATGAAGAACATGACACAAACCACTGCATAGAACCTGCACAATGGCAACAACATAGTTAGCAGGGTTAGCATGAAGCCTTAGGACTGGGGTACAAACGTGTTGTTATTGTGATTTAACTAACCCTATAATACGTGCCGCTTTTCTAACATATATCTGTTACCACTTCTGTTTGAAAAGTACCCTGTACGAAGCACTGAGGTTTATTTCTGAGCTCAGGAAAGCCTGAAGACAAGCCATATTAGGCCATGCTAAAAGACCAACACAAGGGTCGGAAGAGAACAAAATCTACCCCCATCCTCTATGTTTTAACATTTCTCATCAACAATAACCAACAGGACAGACATGCGATACCCGATTAATCTTATTCTGTGTGTATTTAGTGATTGTACTGACCATTTTGCAGACTTTTTAGTCTCCTAAGCCGGAGCCAGGAGTCAAACAACGCACGGGAGTGACTCCGCTGCACTGGAAAAAGGAAGACTCGTCTGCGCATGCGCGGTAAATACCACGCGCGCAGGGTGCGCGAAGCAGACATGTGCGTTCGTTCGAGACAAACGTCTTCATCGCCCCCTATTGGCAAGGAGGAGGTCATTACAACGTATAGACGCTAAAATACTGTAATACTCAATTTAGATTTCCTTCCAAATTTTCCCCATCTGTAAGGTTTTCTGAACTTTCCCCTGCCTCTATGAACATCAAACAACGCCCTCATTGTGCTTTCTGATTCCTTATATGGTAATACATCCTATCTATCCATCCATCTGTACTCCAAATTGGGACCGTGGAGGCCAGTGGTGATTACCATTGTATTCATTCCCATTTTTACAACAGTCGTAGGACCTCCACCAACATTCACACATGCATTCACATTATCTCATTCACCGTCTAAACTGCTTTATCCTGTATACAAGGTCGCGGGGGGCCTGGAGCTTATCCCAGAAGATTTAGGGCATGAGGCAGGGTACACCCTGGACGGGATGCCGATCTATCGCACAGGGAGAACAATGCAAACTTCAAGCACACAGATCCTGAGGCCCCTCACCGGACACTGGAGGTGCAAGGTGACCACTAAACCACTGTGTCGCCAGTTTATACTATATATCTGTCTTATTATTCTAGATAGGTGGTCTCTGTCTACCTTTATGTATCACGACTGTTGTCTGTCTCCCATATCAACTCACTTCTTTTCAGTGACTACTTTTCAATCTTGCTCAGATGCATCAAGAGTGTATCCCCCTTACACAGACGCAAGCAGAAGCGAGGAAGGAATACATCCTGAATAGAATACCAGTACATCACAGGGCACTATTCACACACTCGTTTACAGTGTGTAGCCAGTCCAGCTGTTGGTTATTATTATTATTATTATTATTATTATTATTATTATTATTATTAAATCATCCAGATCTACTTTAGTTTTCTAACAATGTTTCCCCTTTTCCAGGCACAGTGGATGGGGGTGGAAGAGGTTTTGTGGTTACATAATGTTTTGTGGCAAATATTTTTTGGTTATTTATTTCTCTGGAGTTTTTTGTGTAGTTGGAGAAGCCAAGGCCTTTGTTACTTCAGCGCCTCCTTGTCTATGTGGTGTTACTTAGTATTATTTGGTATTATCCTGTAGTCATATTACTAAACCTCTGACTGTTACATTACAATGGAATCTTATCATGTAGGCATGGCGGGGCAGTTTACACTATTACAGGGGAAACAATGTCTAAACATACTGCATATAGTCGGTAATGATGAATTTGTTGATCTTTATGAAAATAATTTCAGTTTAAATACTGTGCAATACATTCTAGGACTGGGATAATCAGCATCACTGTATGTGTGTTATACAGTTTCACAAATAAGCATTAGGAACTGACATAAAAGACCCAAATGAGCTCATACCACCCTGTGTGCCTGGTAGTTGGACTTTGTGTAAATGAATGTCCCAAGTTCAAATCCCACAACCATCAAGTTGTCCCTGTTGGGCCCTTGAGCAAGGCCCTTAACCCTCAACTGCTCAGATGTATAATGAGATAAAAATGTAAGTTGCTCTGTATAAGGGCGTCTGTCAAATGCCTAAATGTAATGCAAATGTAATGATAGACTGACATAGAAATAAATACACATGATGAGAGAATAAAGATTTTATGTTCTTAGCACAGACACTCCCATTTTAGTTATTTCTAAATCGCTTTCTTAATGCTACATATTTTTATATTTAATATAACATGGCCTCACCTAATTGTGCAGGCAGTTAAATTGTATATATTACTATACTATAACTTTTCCCTACTAGAGATGTCCAATACTATCATACATACTTTAAACAAAAAAGTGCAAAAAAACAAAAAAAACAAAAATGGATATCCTTAGATTATGCCACTTCAGAAGCTCACAAAATGCCACGGTGGCACACGGAGGCAGAGAATGTAAATGTTTGAGTTTCCTGATCTAAGGTGTGACTGAAGGAACAAAAAGGAGAGAGACATTTGGCAGAGACATAATGACAAGGAAACTAAAACTAAAAGCTGTCATGAAGAAAAGAACAGATAGAGCAATACAAACAATTGTTGTGATAGTGATGAGGGGGGGATTACTCGAAGCACTTGTCAAAATAATCTCTTGATGTGTTTTGACAGCAGTCACAGAACATTCATCACGTGCAGCAAAGTGAAACGTCAGAGTTGAAACCTTTACACAAAAATCAGGTGATTCTTACCTCATGTTCTCTGCCATCTCACGTTTCCCTAGTTTTTATATGTATTTATAACTACGATAATTAGGAAAACAATAAATTACACATTCACAAGTACGGTATATTATAAACAAACAAATCAATAAAGAAAAAAATATACAGAGTCAAGTTAAAAAATGTATACACACTCCAGGAAAAGAAAAATAGTATGATGTAGATTATATAAATATGATTGTAATAATATTAGCATATTATTATCATATATTAATATATATAATATATATAAATAAATTTAGTATTAAAATATTCATACAAGTTTTTCTTTTCCTGAAGTATGTATAAATTTTTTGGCTGACTCTGTATATACTGT
>JAQMYL010000036.1:11073954-11087919 GCA_030014365.1 Clarias pachynema
TGCAGATTAAACTTCAGGCAGAGATCTAAGGACTGCAGGAGATTCAGTAAATTACAGACAGACAGTTTTGTGTGATGTTGTGACAAAATCTGTCTGGACAGACATAAAGACAGACAGATAGACAGACAGAAACCAGAGACTGGTTTCTGGTCCTCCAGTGTATGAATGAACCTTTTTGTGTACCTTCTGTAAAATAGAAATGATTTCTGACATTATACTGTATATTATATATATTATATATACATTCTAAACATCTACACAGGGGGTTTCCTCAACAACAAATTACTCCAAATTTATATTACAAACCCCACGCTCTGACCCTCCTCATGGTTTTATCCTGAGTTTGTCTTCTCTAAATGTTCATCATATTGTTTCTGTTGTTCCGCTGACTGAGAGTCTCTCCATGTTGTTCAGGAATTAATGGAGTAATTTGTCTGTATTTTCTTTGCTGAACTCCTACGCTAATGTAGCATGTCAGGAGAGTGAAGAGGATAAAATAACACACACACACACACACACACACACACACACACACACACACACACACACACACACATTAAGTGTGGCTTTGTTGACTGTGACTCACACTAACACTCCAGAATAATAATAAAACACATTTGTAATGTTCATTTAATAAAGCCTTTATTAAAACAAGAGGAATTAATTTATCAAGCTTAAAGCTAAGATGATGTTTATGTAACCCTAAACGTATGTGTGTGATTTCACACATCAGTGCTGTTTAAACATAATCAGAAGGTCATGTCTGAACTTTTGAGGGCATTGAAGTGTCGACTATTAACTCCAAACGTACTGTGTCTCTAAATGTCGGGTCAGATATTATTTAAAAGAGAGATTTTTGGTTTCTCTTAATTCTGTTCTCCATATTCATTTATTCATTCAGTTCTAGATCAAGTCTATTTGTCATTTGCATGTCAACACATGGCCAACAATACAATACAATGCTTAGGACGAGAAGAGCCAGTCAACTTGTATGTGTATATATGTGAGTGAGTGTGTGTGTATATATGCATAAGTGTGTTTATTATTGCACATGGTCACATACTGTACATTAAAATACACATGATTTACATTAAGATTGTATTGCACAATGTTGGTAAAGACATTTAAGGTGTCATTGTGCAGCCTTTTCTTTAAACAACGATTTTAGTGTTTGGAGCTTTCTTAGAGCTAAACTTTTAAACAGGTTTTTTTTGTGTGTCCAGAACCAATGGTGTGTTATGTAGTTATTACATCACTCAACTATCCACTCGAGTTAAGAATTCTAATAGCCTAGTGATAGTCTCTTAGTGCGTGCCGACAGGCTCCTGTACCGCCTACTAGATGACATCAGACAGAAAAGTCTGCGCGCGGGTCCTGGATGATGCTACGTGCATTCTGCAGGCATCGTCTGTGGTATATATCCTGGATGGTTGGGAGCGTGCTACCAGTGATGTACTGTGCTGTTTCCACCACTTTTCGCAGTGCTTTCCGGCTTTGGTTGGAACAGTTCCCATTCCACACTGTGATACATCCCTTCAGCAGGCTCTCGATGGTGCTCCAGTAGACGTTTATAAGTGTGCTGGTCTTCATGCCAAACCTCCTTAGCCTCCACTGTAAATAGAGCTGCTGGCGAGCTTTCTGTACCACGGTTTCAGTGTGTGTTGTCCAGGTGAGGTCATTTGTAATGTTCATGGCAAGGAATTTGACGTTGTTCACTCTCTCATAAACAGAGAGTACAGGAGAGGGCTAAGAATGCACCCCTGTGGTGTACCTGTACTGAGGATTATTGATAGTGTGGCTCCCGATGTGGCTCTTTTACCACCTGTGACCTGCTGGTCAGAGTCAAAGTCAAAGATCCAGCTGCACATGGAGACCAGATCAAAAAGTTTCTTAACCAGTTTGGAGGGGGATGATGGTGTTGAATGCAGAACGTATGTGTTCCCTCTGTCCAGATGGGCGAGAGCAGTGTCTGTGTCTAAGGCGTTGGCATCAGTACTACAGTATAAAGTATCAGATAATAAAACTTGTGCAAAATAAATGTTTGTTGTTGTGATCACACAGTGGAGGTTAAAGAGCTCTGTACTTTGACTGTTGTTGACTGTTTACTAGCAGCATGATCAGAGAGATATGAGATTCTAGCGATGGTATTTCCTGTTTTTTTTTTTTTTTTTTGTATATCAAATTCTCCTCCTTCTGCTTTTTTCTTTTTAAACATCACATTTATTCTCTTGAACGAGACCAGTTTACAGAGGCTGTAACGTTCAGTACTATGCTTAGACATCACAGCATACCCTGAGCAGGTGTGTGTGCCTTCACACAGAACTTAAACGGTAATGTACAGTACAAATGTTAAATCTTTAAGTTTGTGTAAAGCTGATAGTCAGACAGTAACTTTGCTCAACCACACATTTGCCCCTGATGGTTATAACTCTAGCACACACCCAGGAAATTAACAGGTCAGTTAACTATGTACTACATTAGTAATGGAACACTTATTACATGTATTAAGGATAATCTAATATATTTACATTGTAAATGTTATGATATGGTTAATTTGTATTTATATTTAACAATGGACAATAGTACTGAGTGTGTTGAGTGGATCTTCAGCTGAAGCATTATGGGGTCTCGATTTTATAGAGTTATGTTCTTTATATATACTTCACTAACAAGCTACTTCACCATGAAAAAAATCTAAGTGAACACGTGAGAGTAGGAAGGGATTATGCTGGGCGGCGTGATGGAGTTTGAGATACTGTAGCATTCGGACATCCTAGTTTACAAAAACTGTAAAAAGCTTACATTTTACAATAAATCTTTTTTTCAGCCTGGATTTAAACACTGAGACTGTGTCTGAGTCCCGAACACTATTTGGAAGACTATTCCATAACTTTGAGGCTTTGTGAGAAAAAGCTCCGCCCACTGCTGTAGTTTTCATAATACGCGGTACTGACAAGCAGCCTGCATCCTTTGATCGAAGTAGGCGTGGCGGATCGTAAGACACTAGAAGTTCGCTCAGATACTGCGGCGCGAGACCATTTAATGCTTTATATGTCAAGAGTAGTCTTTTAAAATCAATCGAAATTTCACAGTGAGCCAATGAAGTGAAGATAAGATAGGGGTGATGTGCTTGTATCTTCTGGTTCTAGTGAGGACATTTAGGTCTCTATGGTACAAAGGTCATTCCTTACTAAAACACATGGCACATGGCAGCCTGATGGGAGTTTGCCAAAAAGACCCTGAAGGACTTTCACAGCATGAGAAAATCCTCTGGCTTCACCAAAAGGGCAGGGCTACACCTTATTAATACAATCCCTATAATCAAAGATGGTGGTGGTGGCATCATGCTGTGAGGATGTCTTTCTGCAACTTGGAGACTAATAAGTATAGGTCAGGGGTGTCACACTGTATCCAGAAAGGGCCATGTGGGTGCAGGCTTTCATTCCAACCAAGCAGAGACCACACCTGTTTAATTAGTTGTTCTTGGTTTTCAATAAAATATCAGATGTAGCTTCTGCTTGGTTGGAATAAAACCCTGCACCCACATAGCCCTTTCTGGACACAGTTTGACTCCCCTGGTGTGGAGGGAAGATGAATTTAAAAAATAGAGGACAATCTTGAGAAAAAAAACCTTCTCCAGGTTGCTCACGATCTCAGGCTGGGGTGATCGGTTTACATTTCAACTAGACAACAACCTGAAGCATACTATCAAGAAAACACAGGATTGGCTTCAGAATAATTCTGTGAAAGTCCTGGAGTGGCCCAGCCAGAGCCCGGTACACAACAGAGAATTTCTGGAAAGACTTGAATTGCTGTGCACCAAATCTGCCCATCCAAACTGGTTGAGCTTGAATGATTCCACCAAGAAGAATGGAAGAAACGACCAAAAGAAAGGTGTGCCAAGCTTGTGGCATTATTGACAAGCCTAGCTGCTTTAATCAAGTTCTAACGAGGGGTCTAAATATTGCATATTTCAGTCTATTTTTTTTTATTATATACAGTACCACTGAGTGTGAAACAACTAAAATGGAAAAACAGAAGGGGACTGAAAACGTTCCATTGGGACTGTAGCTCTGTTTTAGAATTATATATTCCTCCTATTAAGCACCCTCGATATTTACTTTTGTCTTTTTTAAAAGTAAATTTAGGATTTCTAAGCCACTGTCTACATGGAGTTTCACATGTTTTTCTATGTCTACATCAGTTTTCTTCAGGTTCTCCTCCCATTGTCTAAAACACATCACATTGTGGCCTGGCTAATCTAAATTGCCCCTAGATGTGAATACATGTGTTTATCGTGTTCTTTTCTGCCTCTCACCCCGTGTTCCCCGAATTTACTGGTTACTAAACCTGAGAGAAAAAAAGAAACAAAGAAAGAATGAATGAACAAATGAAATTTCATCCAGCCATCTTCAGTAACTGTAACCCAGAAAGGGACACCAGTCTACTGTAGAGCACCTCGCATGCACACACTACACCACCTCAGAGCACCATGTACACACACAGTCATATGTTCATTCACATCTAGGGGACAATTTTGTGCCATCAAATGGTGTTTGTTAATTGTAATAGATATATAATTTGACCCAGTTTAAAGTCTTCACTTGTTTCATGGATTTTAGCATACACCTTCATTTAGCACTTCATTCATGAGAAGAGTTTAGTATACTGTATAATACAGATGTGCATAAATGGAACTGGGATATGAATAGAGATGGAGGCAAGGATAAAGACAACAACGTTCATCAATTTATTCATTCATCCTCTATATCGCTTATCTTGTACAGGGTTGCGGGGGGCCTGAACCCTATCCCAGGAGACTTTGGGCACGAGGCGGGGTACACCCTGGGCAGGGTGCCAATCCACACACACACACAAAACGGGCAATTTGGGAACAAAATTAGGCTAATCTACATGTCTTTGGACTGCTGGAGGACACCAAAGTATGCTGAGGAAACCCACTAAGCGCACACGCACGCATACACACACACACACAGGCCCGAACCACAGATTGAACCCTTGTCCCTGAAGGTGTCTACTACGGCACTATACCATCATGCCACCATGCCACGTTAAGACAACAGCAATGTATAATACTAATTAAAGTTTAATAGTCACTTTTGAATTCTTTTTTTTATGAAAACTTCTTTCCTTTTTCAACCAAAGGAAAGTTCAACAATCTGTGCATGGTTTCTCCCACTGCCTCATGCACATTCATTTTGTAGGGCATTTATGAGGTCAGACACTGATGTTGGATGAGAAGGACTGACTCGCAATCTCTGTTCCAGTTCATCCCAAAGGTGCTCAATAGGGTTGAGGTCAGGGCTCTGTGTGGGCCAGTCAAGATCTTCTACACTAAACTCATCAAACCATGTCTTTATAGTCCTTGCTTTATGTGCTGGGGCACAGTCATGTTGGAATAGAAAAAAGGACCTTCCCCAAACTCTTGCCACAGAGTGTAGCATTCTCCAAGATTTTCATTTACAGCATTTGGCAGACGCCTTTTTATGATATTTAACATCTGACCTGCTGAGGGTTAAGGGCCTTGCTCAAGGGCCCCGCCCAACAGGGGAAAATTGGAGGTGGTGGGGTTTGAACCTGGGACCTTCCGGACCATAGTCCAATGCCTTATAGCTGTACTCAGATATATCAGATACAGCATACAAACCTCTTTAAATGAGGAGTAAGGGTTAAGAGAAAGCTCTTGGAGCTTTTTAAGGACATACTGTACACTATCATCAAAAATACAAAAATGAGTTTGTATTTGATTTGATGTGCCCAGTAAAAAAAAAAAAGGAAAAAAAAAGTGAAAATCATTCACAAACTTCTTACGAGCCCAACCAGTGATCTTCAGTCATTCCTTAAATGTCTGAAGCATTAAGAGTGCTCCAAGACTTTTATACAACTCAGCAGATGGCAGCATTTGGCTTTGATTAGAGAACACGATGCGCATGCGCGGTCAGCTCCAGCGCAGTGACGTGTGTCTGGCCCATTTGTCGGCGCTGTGTATGCATTTACGCATGCACACACACACACACACACTCACGGAGAAACACTCCGGTTCCTGCCTAGCAAGCTTGCTTGAACTCCATGGATGTTGTTGAGCTCGTGCCCAGTGTGAGAAGCGCCCGCTGACGCTGCTCTCCTCTAACGGCCCCTGCGCGCGCGCGGTAATAATGCCAGTGCACTTCGCTCGCGGGGAAGTTAATGTTTAGCTAAAGGACGCGGGATTGACCAACAAGCTTCCAAGGTAAAAGTGCTGGAGCTGTGTGTGTGTGTGTGTGTGTGTGTGTTATTAGCTAGGCTGTGCTGCTGTAGCTCAGAGGGAGGTGCATGGCTGCCTGTTGTTGCACTGTAGAGCTGGAGCTGTACATGTTTGTGTGTTTGTGTTGTTTAACTTGCTTTTATACACATGATGCAGCTTTGCTTTGCCTTATCTTTAATAAACGTCACGCGTTAGTGTGTTTACATCTCGTGCTGTGTTTATCCACTGTGTTTTCCTGTGCTGTCTCCATTCATGGCATGTTTTAGTGTTTTTTCCTGCTCTAACACACCCCTTTGTCCTTGTATGTTTTTATTATCCAGGACTAACTGAATTGTGTTAAAACTTGTACAGACACACTAACATGTTTAGGACATAATAACAGAGCAGAACTTAAGTTAAAGCCTAATAGATTGCTGATAGGTTCAATTCTACTAAATTTAACTAGTTCCTTCCACTTATTTTGAGGTTTTTGACATTGTGTAATATGTCGCTCCTGCCATGCACACATTTGTCCTTTTGAAACCAGTAGAGCGTATACTTTCCATCCATACATACATCAAGGAACCAGAGTATGTATTCGCATTTTTATAACCGTGTTAGGACCTCCAGTCAACATTCACACACTACAGGCATGCTAAATTAGCCTAATCTGCATGTCTTTGGACTGTTTGAGGAAACCCAACAAGAACAGGGAGAACATGCAAACTTCATGCACACAGACCCCGAGGGACGGGAATCGAACCCGGACCCTGGAGGTGCAAGACAGCAGTGAGCCACTGTGTCGCCAGTGCATACTATATATCTGTCGTATTGTGCTAGTTGACTGTCTCGTATCAACTCGCACGTTTACTCCTTAAATCCTGCTCAGATGCATCAGGTGCATATCCCCAGAACACTGATGCAGGCAGGAACACATTGACACACAAGAGCGTAGCCGCTCCACCTATTGGTTATGATGTTTGTTTTTGAGATTTGCTAGGAAGACAGAAAATCGACCCAGAATTTGTAACCTTGACTCAAGATCGAGCTTATGACCTTGGGCTTGTTTTTGTATGCTTGTGTTAAATTTATGGATTTGTTCTCAAATTGTTGAGAAGATTGGTCTCTTTAACTCAGATGCTGAAGCTGAGGGGGAAACTGATTGTGTTCTTGCACTGAAGGAAACCTAAAATCAGTGCATCTCAAAGTAGAGTGCTGTCGGTTTGTTTAGCATAGTTGGGGGGGGGGGGTATGTTCCCCAAACCCCCTGATTTTCTCCCTAATTTAGTCATGTCCAATTCCTCCCCACTCAGTCGGGAGGGCTGAAGACCTCCGAACCACTTGACGCCAATCGACCACATTTTTTCGAATTGCTCGCTCACGCACCATTGGGTGATCCACTCGGAGGACAGAGCTATCCACTCCTTCCACTTGCGTGAGCTCACAGATACCCTTGATTGGCTGTAGAGCTAGAGACTAAGTACCTCTCATCCCATCGCCCCTCGGAGGCCCGATGGTTGGAAATCACAACTGAAAGTGGTGGCTCAAGTGGTAATTCTCTGGGTTACTGATTGGAAGTTTGGTGGTTTAAGCCTAAGAACCACCAAGCTGCCACTGTTCAGTCTTTGAGCAAGGCCCTTAACCCTATCTGCTCCAGGGGTGCTGATCAAGTACTCTGCAAATGCCTAAATGCTCTAACCCCAGCTTCCTAACTGGGATGTGTGTGTGGGTGGGTGGGGATAATTTTACTGTGCTGTAAAGTACATGTGACAAGTAATTGAATCTTAATCTTATTATATTCATTATTGAGTTCTTATGTTTATTAGTCTGCTCTATTGGTCCCTTGATTTGAGTTTAATCCAAACCTTATTAACTTAACAAGTAAGAAATCCGTTCTGTTGGTGGCAAACTCTAGAAAAACAAACAAACATTGATTCCCGTATCTTGAATCCACGATCTGATGGGATTTTTCTGATCGTGTCTGCACTGAGGGCTCATCCTCTTTAGTTAATCCTTTGTCAATTTAAGCATTTCTTGTTGTATAAATTGTGTGCACAATAATGATTATATATGGATTAGACTGGAATCACATTTGCCACCGAGAAAAGAAGAATTGGACATATTAATTTTGTGTGTGTGTTTTTAGAGGTCGTTACTTCTGGCTCTGTTGTCTTACGTCTGATGTCTTAGGTCTGATGGTTTGAAGGAGAGCAACTGGAGACCACACAGAAGAGCTTGTCTTGTTTGTACTTGTCCAGTCAAATTCCTTCGACTTTGGGTTTGTAACAAGACCCTTAGCCAGCCATGTTTAATAGTCAGCGACTGTTTAGCGTCAGATTCCTCAGTGTGAACACGAGCAGCACCTGGGATCAGTTTGTCTTCCTGTGCCCATGATCATTTTCTCTCCCTCGTTCTTTTTCTCTTGTATCTCCTCCTCACCCTCTCTTGCTCTCAGTGGTTCCACAATGCGAGTTAAATGTTTTCCTGGCAGGCTGAGCTGATTGAAATTCTCTTGCTCACCACCTTGCCATGTGACCATGAAATGTGAAGGAAAATTCATTCATTCGTGCCAGACAGGAGGGAAACAGCAACAACGCCCTTTCTGGACTATTTCGTAGGAGTTATATATGTTTTTTTTTTTCTATTTGTTTTTTTTTATTATTTAGTGTTAGCTCAAGTATCCATGAATAACAAGTAAATTGGTACATGTGCTTTTAGTGCTGTCCAGTCTTGGCTTCCCAAAAAACAAATGCCTTGGCCATTCTCATGTTGCCCATTCCACTGTCCTAGTGCTTGGTTCCATGCTCTCTCATTTAGTATTCCGCCGGTGTCTTTGCCTCTCTCTTACACCGATGCGGGGAGAATACAGTATCTCTGCACCCTGCATTTCTGCTCCATGCTGAGGATTTTGGTTAAGACTCCACTTGTGATGGAGGGCATTCCTGCGTCCAGCAGGTTTGAACAGAGGACACTGTTAATGAACACAGCATGATAGAAGTCTTGCTCATTCCATAACAAAGCGTGCAGCTGCAAATCAGGGCTTTAGTCACACGTAATCGCGGCGCAAATGCCATCTGGCCTCGTGGGAAGACCCTTTGTGATTACAGGAGAAAATGTTTGTTTTACTCGCTTGGTTCAGAGAGTGTTGTGTGTGTATATGTATGTAAAGGATGAGGTTAACTTGAGTTAAATGGTAATAATTAGTTAGGGAAGTATTCATGGCCCATGACGAAAACTCAAGAGGAGATCGAGAGAGAGAGATGATTGGCTAAACTGCTTGTACAGAAGGCTGTCCTGCTGTGCATCTCAACTCCGAGAACACATTGTACCTTCTTGCTTCCCATGATAATCTGAGTTTTTCAGTCAGTTAGCTGAATTGTACATGACACATTTAGGGCACATAGATCAAAGCACCCAGTTCCCAGCAAACTTCCTTTAGTAAGGTGTCAAAACATATTTTTCCATCGTAAAAATAAGTTGGCATGGGCAATTCGGTTTCATGAGTCCTTTTCAGATATGGGATACAGCCATCAAGCCCAGTGTTTCCCATACAGAGTATACTTGGCCAGATTAATGTCTCTCGCGCTCACGCTCCTGTACCTGTTTATTCTGCTACCGTGAGAGTGGTGTACTAAGAGGCAGTAAATACACAAGAATAAGAAGGCCGTACTGATGCTCACACCTGCTCTGAACGGGAGCATGGAAAATTGCAATGGAAAAAAGCCAGGAGAATTAACCTCTAAAAATCAAGTGGCACGGATCCGTGCGGCAACGCAGCATTGGTCTGTGACACTTTAGAAAAACTGAGAGAAAAAAAACAACAGCTGCTTATTTAGAAGTCCGGCCAGTGCGTGTCGACAGGGGAGCCTTCAAACATCAAACTGTGCATTTTTGGATATATTCTGTCAAACCAAAGTTCATTTCTTTGATCATTACTTTTAAAACGTGCTACTGGAATATGGGAACCATGTCACCAAAACATTTTAATTAATTTTATTCAATAATTTTTTGCTCAGTCATGTATATACAGTCGGTTAAAATGAAATGAAATTCAGTTCATCATATTGCCTACTTTGTGCTGAAAAAAGGATGTCAGTTTATATTGCACAATCCTGCCCGTTGTATATGTTTATAAAAAAAAAAAAAAGAGTCTAAAAATCCTCTGGTTTTTAACGGCTGCGCTGACAAACAGTGCCATCTTTGTATACCAAAAAAGTGTTTAGCTCTTACTTTTCTTAACGTGTCTTACTTTTAGGTGGAGGAGAGGGTCAGTGGGTTGGCACTCTTAAAATGTGAAATTATTAGAAATATCAAATAAATAAAATTTTTAATATTGCATCATATGTATTTATCTACCATCGCAAGTATATTTCACACCTGTGAGGGAAACACTGAAGCCGTTAAAGTGATGGCTTTCGGTCATGCAGACGTAGGTCATTTTTACGTTAAAGATCCTCAGTTTCATTCGGACATACCCACGACCATGATGATGGGAACCACGAGAGCCCGATATCATGAGAAATATAAAGTGATCCAGTTTCCAGGCAATCTTGTGTCTGCTTCTGCTCAAGAGCCCAACAAAACAGTTGCAGTAACACCGGCAGCTTGTGAAGAATGTCTGGGATTAGGTTGCAGCCAGGGTTGCCAGATCACACTGACAAAATCCTGCCTATGCAATGCGGAGTGTTGTTTTGTTGACATACCATTTGTATAAATCCTACTAACTAACACTACAATCTAGCAACGTTTAGTGTTGTTTCCTAGGCTGTCATGATTGCTACCTCTATATGTAACAATATCAACTTTGTAAATCGCTGTGAAAAAGAATGCACGTCTCAACAGAGCTTTAAAACAAGGATTGTTTTTGTGACTGTTTCAGGACCATAGAACTGCTGATCTCCGGTTTTCTCTAAAGTCTATAAGGAAGTGCTTAAGCAAGTTTCGCTCCTTTTAGCCAAGATCCCAGTGTAAAGGCAATGCTGGATGCTGATCATGCTTCAGGGAATATTTCTAAAGAGCATGAAATTTGTTAGTCAGCATGTTCACAGCACATATTCTGCTCTCATTAGAGACCTGTCTGATAGATTTATTCATTCGACAGACACTTTTATACAAAATGAGGCAGAATGCAATCCAAGAATGTAAGTAGAGGATTAAGGGTCTTGCTCGAGTGCATTAATGACATGCCGGAATTTGAACTTGCATTTTTTTGTTTCCTCCATTGTGCCACTACCAAGTGCGGATTTCACAGCAAACCTGATACGGCAGAACGTGTTGATCATCATATAGTAAATATGACCACTGGTGTTTTTTTCTTTTTCTTTTTCTTTTTTCTCTTCTTTATTTTATCAGAGACCTTGCTGAAATAAACCTCTACAGTGTTTTTATGGAGCGATGCCAAGTTGTAAGACAAGCTCAGCATCGTAATGATTAATTCAGCTGAGTGTCAGGTGGCTAAACCTTCTTATTGCTGTGTTATCTCACGTACTAGCCTCTTTGACTTTGACTTGAAACTTAGAAACATAGACATTGTCAGCCTTTTACAGAGAGATTGAGCTCGGGCGGTTATGTCTGTGCTCATGTCTGGGAAAGTTCACACACAGATCGTGTGTGTATATCGATCTGTTGAAAGGTGGATGTTCTGAGGCAGCAGCTCTTTCATTGTCAAGCCTGTTTGGACAGCTGGAGCAAAATCCATAACAACCAGCAGGGGGATTTTTTTTTTTATTGTTTTATTTTTTTAAGATCAGCGCCACAGCTCTAGTCACCTGGAATGATTTTGACCCAAAACCGCTGCTCTCTGTTTTGTGCTCCACTCTGATAGATTGACAATCAGCATGGAAGAAAAAAAAATCAAATAAACGTGTAAAGAGAGCAATGCGGCAGCACTCGATTCCCTTAGTCTGTTCAAATCCCTCACCTTTTCATCTGCTCAAACAGATCAGGTTCCAAAAGCTTGGACTCTCATGCTAATACTGTCACCAACACCATTGCGCTGGTCGTCGTATAGATCGCTAACTAGACAAGCTGAATCCTCGCTGTAACACGGTATGGCTGTTTTGTATAGTGTGTTACGTTAATGATCGTTGAGTCTACTCTGAAATAAGTTTACAAAGTTCGAGTCGGTGACTGAGTAGAATAGCGCTTGCTCAGCAAAACCTGACTTTCTTGATGTTTAACAGGAACACAGTTAGCGATATCTTCCTGCTGACATCATCCCCAGACACAGTCCAACACTAAGCAACAATTTAACATGACATTTTTACATTGAGTCCCAAACACATTTCACGTTTTTCAGGGTGGAGTTTTTCTTTAAACCTGATATGAAAGCAGAGCCTGTTTATCTTCCTCAACCTTACAGTGTTGGTTTGTAGGCTGCAATAACGACAGTCTTCTTTGTACTACTTTGAACACTAGCGTTTCAGTAATCCCGATGCCCGTCGCTTTACGTTTTGCACTCGGCTAAATGCGAAATCTCTGCAGTGAAAACACACAGTGCGATTGCTTATCAAAGCTGGAAAATATCTCGCAGTGCCCTTGACTTTGGGAACCGGGTCAGGCTCAGGGTGTATGCCTTAATAACCTTAGCTAGTGTTTCCTGTTTTTCTGCTCCGGGTTGGATGTGTAGGTGTGGGTCCATGCTGAGCATCAACTGCCCAACTTTAATCACAGACGTTGTGATCATGTGATCATTTGCTGAAGCGCAGTGGCAACTGTGTGTAAAATGCTATACTTCATTGTTGCCACGGTCTGCTGAGTTTCTGTCTGCCTCACATACAGCTAAATGTACCAGCACCAGGTGGCTTATTACTTTAGCTTCAGTTTGGCACTGCATGACTGTTCCTCCACCCAGGACCTCCAACAGGGAGCGTGGAAAATGCAACACACTCCCAGCTAACAAAACGCGAAAACACACAGACTGTCACTACCTGATCCACACTTCCTCACCAGTTTTAGTAATGTGCCGCATTATGAGCACAGTGCTACATATGATGGCGCATAACTTTGTGTGGCGATTCACTTATCGCTACCCTGACTCCAAAATAATAATAATAATAAAAAAAAAATAAAATAAAAAAAAAAAAAAAATAAATATATATATATATATATATATATATATATATATATTTTCATTTATAATAGAGGTGAATCAGTTGATCGGCCATCACCGGTGATTGGCTGATCAGCCTCAGGTATAAACATTATCAAAAATTCGTGCATGTTAAAATACTCTGATCTTCCTTTTTCTCCAAACTCTGTGAGCCGATAATTTTCAAACTCGCGCTTACCCTTGCGCTAATCAGCCTTGAAAATCGCGTGCGGTAGAATCCCCGCGTGCCCGTGTTAGAAGCCATGCGCACCCCCGTCCTCGTGTCCACTCACCCACGCGCTAGCTGTCAAGTTGAGTTTTGAAACTTTGGAGGCGTTTAAGGAGGTACAACGTTACCATTTCTTTATAATCCTCCTACAGGCGGCACACTCTGTACTATTTTCATTCCAAGTGGTGGGAGTGGATTATTTGCTAAGCTTGTTTGGAAATAAAAATGATTGCGGATGCCCTAGATGTGTGCTTCTCAGTAACAATGTAACTTTTTTACTTAAATTAATTGAAAAGCTAAAGTTATGAGGAATGGGGTGCATTTAATTACTCATTAAACTTTTTTTTTTTTTTTTTTTTTTTTTTTTTAAATTTGGGGGAAAATAGAATATTTATAAAATGT
>JAQMYL010000036.1:11096935-11110369 GCA_030014365.1 Clarias pachynema
TGTGTGTGTGTGTGTGTGTGTGTGTGTGTGTGTGTGTGTGTGTGTGTGTGTGTGTGTGTGTGTGTGTGTACATACATTTGTGTGTCTGGTATGCATGAGCACTCCAGACGTACAGAAGCCCTCTGTATCTGCACATATCAGTGTGCGGATGTACGAGCGCGAGAGTGCAGATGGTTGTGGAAGGCATCTGGCATGGAGAAGGATTTGGGAGGTAAATGATTGCAGAGTGTATGACGGATGACTCCTCACTGTGTAGGAGTGAGTGTCAGTGATGTCGGACATGAATTTGAATATCTGAAGGAAGACAAATGACAATCCATGTGTTGTGAAAATATATAAAACAACAATGGCGCTAATGTGCGTACACACCAGGGTTGTGGTAGTGTGATGAATGCTTAGTCTAAGACGTAAAAGATGTGTGAAGGTCTGCCTGGGGACAAGCACTGGATAAGATTGTTCTGTGGCTGAATCAGAACGATGTAATTTTTTAAAAAGTACTTTTCTAATTACGGCTTGCAAAGATCATGCTAGGTAAAGACACAGATGTATCACCACACATCATGGTGCTTTTTTAATCGTGCTTTTCTTATGATTTAGCGTATATATACATTATTGTGCTACCACTCATTTCATCATTTTAATATTTAATATTTGAATTAAATTATGTAGATTAAATTAAAGAAATATGAATAAAACTTGACTGCAAAGTGCCTAAAGATCCAATTTAAAAATTGGTTGTTTATGTAACTACCTCAGCAGCAACCTCATTTCCCCTCTCATCCGTTTTAAGCATTCAGCATCTCCAGACTACTAATCACCAGCCTGATCATCTGTCATCATCTCGCACCTGTTCCTCACTGGTTCATGCCTTAAGTTAGATGGTGTTCATACTTGAGTGATGCATAGGTCACTGTGTGGCTTAACAGACAAATAAAATACTGGGCTGAAAACGAGAACCAAGACAAGATGGTTCTTCAGGAAATGTGGAGAAATATTCCTCAAGACTACTTCAGAACATTTGTCTGTTTTAGAAGCAAAATATCAAAAAAATGAGGTGGCTCAGGACTGTATATAGTTCATGAAACCATGTAGTTTTGAAAATAACATACTGTATAGAAAATAATGTCAAAATCTGGTTTCCGCGGGCAGTCATACACATGATCTAGCAGTGATAGTTATGATAGTTAGTTACCAGTACTAGTTGCAAGTTTTGTCGGTAATATTATACCACTATGAAGCACTTATATGTGAGAAAACGAAATTTTTTTGCTGCAAGAATAAAAAATGGCTCTGCACCTGTAGTTCACTAGCGCCGTCTCTGCTCTACACTGTCTGTGTACAGTATATCCACAAAAGTCTATATTTTTAGAAACATGTTATTAGCCTTTAAACAGTGTGCTTTGGTCAGCATAGATGAAATAATTAAAAGTGCAGCATTAAGGTTGTAAATGGCTTTATTTTATGAATTTTAAACCTTAATCGGTAATCTAACAAGGAGCATGCAGACTTCATCGTTTGTATAGATGCAGGCTCACAGCGCGTCATACGAAACAATGCTGAGAATAGTGCTAAAAATACAGCTTGACAATGATTGGCTGTTTACAGACTAGGCATCAGAACGATCCAGAAATAGGTGAAGTGTTAATGAGGTGACGGTGCTGATCGGAAAAACCGTTGCCAAAGTAGTGACAGAACAGCGAAGTCAAGTTGGCAGGTAAGTTAATAAGATTTGGGTATATGTTCACTGATGAAGTGGGAAAGGCAGCAGGCTTGCACAATATACAGTGGGTTTCCTGTGGAAATACAAGACAGAAACAACAGCCACACCCATGCAAAAAGATCGTTGTGTATGTGTGTGAGGTATACAGTACACGTTGTGTTCTCATTGTGGTGGTAGTCTGTGACAATAAGTAATTCAGCTTGTCCTGCAACACCTGATACGTTTCTATCATCCATAAGGAACAGCATAGATTTGTTATAAGAGCAGAAATTCTTATCACTTGTTTTTTTTTCCGGCTGACAACCTTTTCTTAATTGATGTGGGTGTGATAAAACAGGGAAAGAACTAAAGTATGCAGAGCAGGTGGTCTTCCAGGAGCGAGTTTGAGAACTGGCATTGAGGTTGTACCACATGGCCTCACACACTCTCACACACACTTACTGTACACACTCAATAATCTGCAAGTCAGCAGAAAAAACAAACAATGTAAGGAAGGCTGAGTGAATTCTAAAGTGACCCACTTGTGGTAATAAGTATCAAATATGTCCTTAATATATTCAGTAATAATAATCGTAATAATAATAATAAAGCATTTTATTTATATAGGTGCTTATCTAGATCATACAGGCAATAAATGAATAGCATCGAGTGTTAAATAACAGTAAAACAATATTAAATAAAACGATTGACCGAGTTATCACCCCAAAACAGATCCAGTAAAGATTTCAGCGCTTCTGTGTAAATAGATTTAAGACGTGATTTTAATGTGGTTGGAAAGTCTGTTTTACGGATGCATATTCAGTGTATGTACATACACATAGTGCATTTCCAGTTAGTTAAAAACTGATGATGATGAGTAAATGAATGAATAAGGAAATTGAGTCACGGCTGCTTGCAACACCTTGCTCAAAACTTGTCAGTTACACGGTACAAATAAATCACACTTATCAGGATTTCACTGGTTTAAGAGATCCTATCAGTAAAAGAGCAGAAACGGATTTCATGAAAGCTACCAACTCGGGCGAGTAAATGCTGGCAGGTGAGATGAGTCGAGCCGTTGCATAGTTTTAACCAGTGTGACAGGTCAGTGAAGTACACTCGTCTTAACGAGAGGAAAAATTCTATCTGCCCTCTTCCACATACCTGAGCTCAAAAATGCCTGTGATTGATAGGAAAGAATGTGGCTTCTTCAGTCCTTTTGACCAGAGATCACATACAGTACAGTTTTGCTCTCCTGGACACCATGCCATGAACTGTGACTAATTATTAATGATATTCTTGTTGGTAACTTTGTGAAGCTATTTAATGCACTTGGTATTCTAACATCCAAGCAGTTCTTAATGTATGCATTAAGAAATCTTGACTGTTCTTGTATTCAGCGTTCTCATCACAAAAAGTCGACTTGCACCACCAGGTTTGGGGGTCGAATCTCACCTCAGCTTTCTGTAGTGAGATTCTACTTTGTTTTCCTTTTACAGTCCAAAGACATGCAGTCCAGGTTGAGTTGATTAGCTTTTTGCAGATTGCCTGTAGTGTGTGATCATCATGGCTGTAGTGTATCGTTTTGTCATTACTATACTCCTACTATAGAGTCTGGATATTCCCGTGGGAGAGCTGGAGGAGGTGGCTCAGGAGACAGAGGTCAGAGCTTCACTGCTTAGACTGCTGCCTCCACGCCTCGGACATGGACTAGTGGAAGAAAATGGATGGATACAATAAATATCAATTGAATTACTTTACTATATTCTGCACAAAGTGTAACATGGAGACGGTTTTATGGAATGACAGTTGCACCAATGCATACATTAAGAACTGCTTGGATGTTAGAATACCAAGTGCATTGAATAGCTTCACAAAGTTACCAACAAGAATATCATTTAACGCTCTTATTCAAGCAGCATACATTAAAGATAATGTAAAAATGATTGCTGGCGTTTTTAATTTAGTCCATAATGCATAAATTAGCCTAATGTTAATGAGAGTGACCGATGTTCTCCTTTAGGCTATGTGCTAACTTAATGTCGACTTTTACAAATGTTTGCAGAGCAGTATAAAGTGCAGTGTGTAGGAATGTAGAATCAGTTCTTCCATAATGCTGTTGTTTATAAAAGGAGGATGGGAATATCCGCACTTCTCATCCCATAAAATATAACATTCTCTATGTCTTTGTTCATCCAGTTGCATCAGGTCTATTGACCCGGCTTGACCTTTGATTTTTCTGCCCTGATGTCTCTATAGGCATGACGTTCAGGCCTTCTGCCCTCTGACCCAAGCTATGCAGAGGAAGCCCCTCGCCACAGCTGGGTTCTTTTCATGTGGCACAACTATCATGATTAATGCAGTTCTATCCACCTGCTGCGCTCATACAGCTCTAGTGCATTCGCTTCTCAGTATAGTGCAGGGAGGAGACGTTCTTTCCTTTATACCCTGCAGTAGCTGTGACCGCTGATGTTGTTAAAACTGCATTCGTTGTAGTGTTAATCGTCCAAGTTAACATACTCGAGTCAGCACGACATCTAATCAACACCATCCTAAATTTAGAAAAGATATAGTAAAGTGTCTGAGGGTTGTTGTTTTTTTTAGCGTTGTTGAAGGTGTGGATTCATTTTCAGTTACAACGCGTATCTGACACTGTAGCAGAAATACTCATTTTATATTCATGCACTTGATATAATGTGTTGGTGTTTTCCTACTAACAGGCTTAGCTCGTTCACTGCAACTTGTATGGCAGATGCATCACATCACTTGAGTCATAATAAACAGATTAAGAAAATGCATTCAAGAAAGAAAAACATTTAACTGTGGATATGGTGATTGGGAGGTTCATTAAACATTTCTGGAAGGAGACGTGGTGTCAGTGGCAGTATTTTGTAATATTCACGGAAATGCCCTCGAGACTGAAGAGTCTGCTCTTTACGCCAAGCTGTGTTGTTGAATTTTTATCTTCGTAAGGGAGAAAAGAGGCAGGGAAATGAGTGGCTGTTCATATGCATTAAAATGACAACTTATTTTGTGTGATGTGTCCTTCGTTAATGAATGAAAGTTAGCACGGTTGGCAAATCACTGTGGTTTAAGGAATAATACTCTTCAAGGCATGCATTAATAGAAAAATAATCCACTTTAGGCTGATGACAGAAGCTCCACAACAGTCAACAGAGATGTTATAGGAATTAAATTTGTGCACATCAGTGTAACTGTCACACTGTCTGAATATCAGATGAAAGCACACAAACTTCTCACAATCATATATCTTGTAGGTGTTGTCAGCCAGTTAGTGATCACTGGGACTGCACGATCATTCAGCATCGCCAACGTGCCACAGTGTAACTGTGCTCAAGCTGCAGCATCATAAACCACGTATCCGGGTCACTAGCTTAAAATACCGTCTTAAGCTTTAGTTGAAGGAAGAAGATGGAAGATATAATCAAGATATTTAATCTCTAAGATTGTAAGAAGCAGCTACACTTATACTACTGGTGCAAAACTGAACATGCAGAGTGTAATCTGTCCAGAGCATTACAGATCTGAGTTGCGACTAAAATTGATAATCAAGTTGGTTGGCAACAAATTTAATTGTCGATCCGTTCATGACATCATCGCGCTTGATTCTCTGATGAACGGTGAACGCTCTGACATGTAGGTGTGAGGCTGACTGGAGTGATGTAAATAATGGCATGATGGCAAACACCTTCACGAGCAAAAAAATCTCCCAAGTGTGTGAACATTTCACTCTTAACTTAAGCAAAACAGCCGCTACAATCAGAGAGAGAGACTTTCTGCTGGCGCGTTTTTATTTCCAGTTCCTCAATTAACCTTTTGAAGTGAAATTCAAACACACGCACTACGGCTAGCTTTACAGTGCTGCACTCACGTTCTCTCTCTCACGCTATTGAACGCTCCACTTTTTTTCCCCTTTTTTCCTAGCTCTCACACACACACACACACACAAACACACACACACATGCATGTGCACTAGTTATCTGTATTCTCCTCAGGTGTATGTCTTTTTTCCACACTTACCTTACTCTCAGGCCACAATTGCCATCCGCAACCTTTAAGCTTTAATTAATAGTTATAATTTATTGCTGCTACTTTGCATTTCCTTTGTTTTAGAGTCCATAAAAAGTTTTTTTTTAATTATGTCTTTAAAAAAAAAATCTTAATAATCTGCATTGTTAAGAGATGCACAAAACAACCTCAAGATAAATTTAAAAGTTGGTAGCTTAATAAGAACTATTGAGTAAATACACCATTTTTACCCAATTAAGATCAATCGATTATCAAAATGGTCATTAATTGCAGCCCTAGTCCGATGGTAAATATTAATTGGTCTACAATGAGAATGCACAGGAATGTTTGTAACATTAATATACTCAGTAACAGATGTTTATGCGAGTAATCCTAGTTGATGTATGTATGTGGACTATGTATATGTACTTGGATGTATGTATATGTACTTGGACTACCCCGCCCCCTCCAAAAAACAAAAAAACTTTCCCAACTGTGTTGGACTTTGCACTTAGTTAGTAAACTAGCCAGTGACGGAAACTTCAAAGCACTTTTTGTAAGTCGCTCTGGACAAGAGCGTCTGCTAAATGCTTAAATGTAAATGTGTAACATACCGTGGGTGTAGTAATTAGTGAATGTGATGGGATTGATTTTGAGGAACACAACAATGCAAGAAGCATCGTACTGTGCGGTTAAACCGATTATTAATTGATCATCGATCGAAACTGCTGATTGATTATGGAACGGTTACAGAATTCAGAAATGTGTTTTTTCACAGCAAGTGAACCTGCCTCTTTTCAGTTAGGACACTTTAGATTTCCGGGTAATTGTTTATGATTTTTGGGCATCAGAAAGCCTCTTATCAATACGCAAGAGACTTGGGATGTCGATAATCGATAAAATGTCAATAAAATTGTAGACGATTTAAATTTTCCTGTATATTATTTTTTTATACACGCAGTATACAAACACTATCATCAAAAAAAAGTTTTAATTGAATACTGACACCCAGTATAACTGGGTTTAAATGATGGAGAATAAAATTTGCAGCAAAGTAATATTCCAACATGAAAAAGGCTAAGGTAATTAAACTTGTTCATTTGCATTCTCTCTCATTTGTTTGTTTAGACTTATTCTCTCTCTCTCTCTGTTTCTATTGGCTGTGTGTCCTGTCACTCACCGTGTACGTTGACTTCTTTTATCGTGCCACTAACGCAGTCAATATTACTGCGTCGTCTGGGTGACTCAACTGCCCAGTAACATTATATTACAGAGAAGTTTATTCCCCCTGCCTGGTGGTGTTATGATTATTTCTAACACAGAAATTCTTTGCACTCTAGCTTTAATTCGGTGTGAAATCCCTGGGAAGTACACCGAGTGTATTTGGGGAATCCCTGAACCACAGATGAGTCATACAGTGATACAGCGGCAATACAGCAGGGCTGATGGTGCTGAGGTAGTGCTGTTATCAAAAGTTACACGTTAGTCATACTGTAGCTCTGACTGCGTAGCGGTCTGAAACCAGCAGTTAGACCTCAAATATAGTGTAAACATGTATATTTGACTGTGTCAAGAGTACTGGAGCTGCATCCTCCAATGATCTTAACAACACGGGAAGCAAACGTACTCTACAGCACGCAAGCCTTTCTAAGTTTGAATACACAGGCACCTTGCTAGTTGGTTCTGAAAATAAAAAAATCTGTCTTTTGTGTGTTTACTCTGTATTTGTAATATTAGTTTTTAATTTAAATGTAATCAAGCACAAGTGAGGGCTTTTAGATTCCTCTGTCTCTTTCAGGGGAGCACAGCATGTGCAGAGTGTGTTCTGTGTCACGATCTCCTCTGAAGATTGAGGACAGGATCAGTCATTATGGTAAATTAGATATGCTGAGCGAAACGCCCACACACAGTTAAAAGTACACATTTGCTCTCTCTCTCTTTTTTTTTTTACATTTTTTTTTTTTTTTTTAAAGAGGACACTAACTCAGGAGGAAAAAAAGGGAAAAATATAAAATATATAAATTAAATTATATAAATTATACAAATTAAATTCTAAAGGAAAATAATCAGGTTAAAAAATAAAAGTCACCACCTGGATTTAGCTACGCAAATGGGGACGAGCCCATTCATATGTTAATGCAGTGAGGAGCCTCTCTTTTCTCTTCAGTGGTTAAGATGTTGGACTATTGACCAGAAGGTCCTAGGTTCAAACCCCACCACCACCAAGTTTCCACTGTTGGGCCCTTGAGCAAGGCCCTAAACCCTCAACTCCTTAGATGTCTAATGGGATAAAGATGTAAGGGCGTCTGCCAAATGGCGTGAATGTAAATTGTTGTTACAGAAGGGTCAAATTATTGGCCTGTGTCAAGCAAAGAAAACAACTAAGGAGATTGCTGAAAGTACTAAAATTAGGTTAAAAACTGTAAAATGGTTTATTAAAACCTGGAAGGATTGTAGTGAACCATCATCTTCAACGACGAAATGTGATCGGAAAAACGTCCTGAATGTGCAATTAAATTCTAAACAAAACAAAAAAAGACCAACAGTAGAACTAACAGCTATAGTATTAATAGTGGAAGTGAGAGGATTTCCACACATAATGAGAAGAGCATTCAAGGGATTGGAATAGAACAGCTGTGTAGCCTTAGGAAAACCACTTATCAGTGGGACTAATCAGAAAAAAGGCTTCATTGCCTTTTGGATAAAGTTCATGTGGTCTGGTCCAGATTTACCCTGTTCCAGAGTGATGGGTGCATCACTTCATCCTCCTCTCCTTCTACTCTGATCCTCACATCTTACTTACATTTATCTCATTATATATCTAAGCAGGTGAGGGTTTAGGGCCTTGCTCAAGGGCCCAACAGTGGCGGCGGGGTTTGAACCTAGGACCTTCTGGTCAGTAGTCCAACACCTTAATAATTGAGCTATCATGCCTACTGGCTACAGTACAAGCCTGTGGGGGCTGTGGGTTTGCTTTTGTTGGTCAGGTCTAGGTTCAGAAACATTACATGCCCCCCCCAAAAAACTGAATGTATTTGTATTTATATTACAATTTTGTATTTGTATTTCGTATTTCAGACGCATGCACGGACGCGTACACACACACACACACACACACACACACACACACACACACACACACACACACACACACACACATGTTAGACTGTCTGTGATAGACTGTGAGAGACCTTCAACCTTGACAGGTTGAAGGTCTTGTGACTTTCAGATAAGCGTTTGTGTGTGCCTGTGTGTGAGGGAGAGAGAGAGTTTGTGTTGGCTTAATAGAGATTGAGACACTGATGTACATTCTCTCTGGGCATTAAAAGCAACAGCTCAGCAGCATGAGAATCTAAGCGACCTGGTGAGAACCTAAACAACTCCAAATCTTGATAATATACAGTTCAATCCATGAAACTGCATAGCTGTTTGACTAATTGATATTTTTTTAGTGTCAGTAAGTTAAATAAGTTGTCTGTTTTCTCTTTAAACCTCTGCGATAGATGATAACGGTCTAACTTTTTTTACAGTACAACCCAGTACACAGTGTTGTTTTACCATGATGGCATGACAGCGCTTTGACAATGGCACAGAGTCACGACAGCGACTGCACCATCGCAGTACAAGGGTTTGTTTGAGTTTTTGTTTAATTGCGCTGTGATTACAGTATTGGATACATGGATCATACACTGCATTGCTATGATGATATGATTGTTGTTTTCTATTCTTACTAGCCAAGGTCAGACAAAATACTGAACATCAGTCGATTCTTATCTGTATGGTTTGTTTGTTTGTGCTTCCTTTTTACTTAGTCACATAATTTTTTTCCTGCTGATAAAATGCAACATATTTGTGTTCGTGATAGATCTTCAGGCACTTGGTTTTGACTCAGAGTAAAAAAAAAACTTGAGCTGTGCTTTGTTTATCCATGGGTGAATCATTTGTAGAGGCAGCCACGTTTAATGCACTCTGGACTTGACGAAACAAAAAGAAATGCATCTTTTTTTATTGCGTGGAGTATAAATTCTAAAAATTCTAAAGGACTTTGAAGTATGTCTTTGAGGATTTATTATTTAATTGAATATATTTTTATCGGATTTCAGGGGTGAAGCTGTGGTTTAATATGTGGAGTGTTTGGATTGTGCAGAATAAAAGAATGCATTTATGAGAGTAAAAACTTGAGATTATATATATATACTGTACATACACGGGTATATAATCCCCTCCTAGACTAATGCACTCCCAGCTTTTCACTGGTTCTTGGATACCATCAAGGTATCCTGAAAGTCTGAACCTCCCAGGAACTGCTTTAATAGCCCAAACATGTGGAAATGGCTTGGTGCGAGGTCAGGACTGTACGAGGGACGTGGCAATAACTCCCTGCCGAGTCCCTGTAATGTGCAAGTGGTGTTTTTTCGAGGATCAGGCTTTCCACTCAGTGAATGTTCACGGAAACAACCGCAATGGGCGCCAAGCCGGGATCGTCATTTAGGGATGTACGACCTTCTTTCAAATGTTTGCACCGTTCAGATGTTTTACTGCGACTAAGAGTCTCATCACCGTACTGTGCCTGAAGTCTTCTTTAAATGTCAGGCCATTTTATGCCTTAATTCATGAGAAATTTCATCACAAGTTCCATTTTATCTTGAATGCCCCTTTTAACAAGCAAATCTGATTTTAGTATTTTTTCTTCCCACTTTGGACTGTATTTAGCTCTACTGAGTCATCAGAAAGGGCTTTCCCAAATAACTGACTCTTAACTGATTGTATAATTGTGACAGTAGATTGTGTCACACCACAACAGTCATGCAACTGACTTATTGAAATGATCAGCACAAACAGAAACGCCTGTACCTGCTGACTGCCAGGGTTTAAAGCTTACAGTACCAGTTTCTTATTGTGCAAGATGTACAGACTTAAGCCTCAGTCACTCGGCAGTGTTTTCATGGCTGTTTAGGTTTCTGTCTGAGATTCTCGCTAGCTTGATACCTGAGGAAATTGTGGTTAAATGTTTGTAGGAGTTACATGGAATTATGAAAGTGAGCAAAATGAGCTAAACAGGTCCAAGATCACAGCAAGGTCAAATGTCTGGAATTGTTGCATGGTTTTTATAGTAGCTAAATTCCTGTTTGAAGTACCTTTGTTGTCCTAGTTAGACCAGACGTTTTGGATGCAGAGGAATTCCCATTGATTTTGAAAAGGGACAAAATGGCGATGACTGAATCAGAGCAACTCTAAAACTGCAGCTCTTGTGAGATGTTCTCAGTCTCTAATGGTCATGACGGGTCGAAAGTGCTCCAAGGAAGGAAAACCAATGAACCGGTGATGGGTTCATGGGCGGCCAAGGCTCATTAATATAATTTACAGCTATTATAAGCCTTTAGAGTCATTTCCTTTTTGAGAGTCCTTGAGAACTTTTAAATCCATGGCAAAGTACTGTAAAAAAAAATTATTATAGACTTGATGTTAGGATTTAAAAGTCCTTTTACAAGTGCATATCATATGTTTCTAACACTTTTAAATAATTAATATCTCACCCGAGAAGTTATATACTGTATGACTGTTATTTATTTGCAGTAGCCTGTGCTCCACTTCTCGAAGACCTGCATGAACTCAGAGTCTGAGATCACTGAAACATTCAACTCGCAACCTTCAATGGCTCCTTCAGCTCTGTCGCCCTCAGTGCCTCTCATCAAATGTGTAACCGGACTCTTAGCTAGGGAGCGCTGGCCCCTGCTCTTTTTTTTCCGAGATCAGGTTTCTGTGTGTGTGTATGCACTGTGAGCTAATTCAGCTGCATACTAATAGCTTTCGTGTCTGTCAGGGCAACCTGCTACCTGTTTGTGTGGCCCTTTAAACATTGGTGTTGGCTTTTCTGCCTTATCAGTTCACTCACTTACTCATTCTCTAGATCGCTTACCCTTGTACAGGGTTGCGGGAGGCCTGGAGCCTATCCCAGGGGACTCGGGGCAGTAGGCAGGTTACTCTCTCTGGATAGGGTGCCAATCCATCGCAGGGCACAAGCACGCGCACCCTCACTTGCACATCACGGCAATTCAGAAACGCCAATGTCATTTAAGGGGGAGAGGGAAACGGAGTACCCGGAAGGAGCCCCATAAGCACTGAGAAGAAATTACTGTACACACAAACCTGTCGGTCTGTTATTAATATACACCGATTAGCCATAACATTAAAACCACCTACCTAACATACGCAGAATCCCACAGCCACAAGTTTGGAGGTTATTATAACAGTACTACATGTAGATCCACAATAATAATGCCCAGGTTTTGCAAAGGGATGCGCATCTGTTCGTGATAATTGTGTCCACATACTGTGGATATCTTGCTTTAAAAAGCTCATTATGTCATGGTGTTTGGAGGTCTGTGTATAGACGTGTAGACTGACAATCAGACTGCATCCTTGAACATGCTGAAGGCTGTGACCAGAAAAGTGCACAAAATGTCAGAGCTTCTGGAGCCAAGACTGTTTGCATACGTAATATCTTATTATTATAGGAGTGTGTTGACATTACCACTGTAGGACGTGACTTTGTACCTTGTGAACTCGGGCCTAGCTACATGTACTGTGTTTACCTGCAGTTTTGATTGATTGTAAGCCAGGATGTCTGTTTATGTCTGAAATATACTGGATACAGAATATACACCCATGAAGTAGTAGTACCCTGTTACCAGGACATGTCATGTTTTAGGGGTATGCTTGTTGCATAAATCAGTGTGTTTCAATCCATTAAAGGATTTTGACCTGTAGAAAATTCGCCAAAAACATATATGAGCATTTAAAACTTTATGAATCAGTTTAATTCATCTATGTTTGCACTTAAAATGACTGAGATCAGTTGTGAGTTATTATTATTACAGCCTTGCTACAGTATGCGGCTTTGACTGTTTACGTCCCCGATGCAAAAGCCTGTTAATATTTTCCTGAATTACTCATCCATTTATAGAAGGTAAGAATTGTACCAGAAGTGTATAAATAAAAAATACTGTACATCTGACCATACTGTGTAAGAAAGCATGCTTTGGTTGCCAAGAAATGTTTTAATGTTGCCCCAACCTCAACAAAAAGTCAACAAGCTGTTGGTCAGTTCTTCAGCTGTGAGCGGTGCAGTAAACAGGATAGCTCTGACATTTTTGCGCTGTTTGTTTTGCTTTACTTCCCTTGATAGGAAGACGAGGGTAAATAATCCGCTTAGGAGCCAGGGGTATCTCAGTGTGTTAAAGCTCTGACTTACTGATAAGAAGGTCAGTAGTTCAAGCCCCTGGCTCCACCGAGTTGCCGCTCTTGGGCCCTTGAGTAAGGCCCCTAACCCTGTCTGCTCCAGGAGTGCCATCTAATAGCAGACCCCAGAAGTCTGAAAGTAAAGTAAAAAGTAAAAGTGCATGTTTCCAGAAAGTCAGTATAAGGAGGCTTTTTTTCTGGTTGTTGAACATACAATGGTGGCAAAAAGTAAAATTTTGTATTTCATGACAATATAGAGAATAAGAATAATGTGTTACTTAATCCAATGAAATTGCTTTAAACAATACGAAGTTCTTTATTCTTTAAAACCTTTATTCTTTAAACTCCACAGAGTCAAAAAGACGTCTGCAATATCACTGCAAAAGAGGCAGTGGTGGCTCAGTCGGTTAAGGCTGTGGGTTACTGGGTTACTGATCGGAAGGTCGGGGGTTCGAACCCCAGCA
>JAQMYL010000036.1:11122480-11166976 GCA_030014365.1 Clarias pachynema
ATATTTACACATTAAGTTTACTGAAAGTAAAAACAGTTGAAAGTCAGAGGACGTTTCTTTTTTTGCTGAGTATATATGCATACTATTGCACTGATCTGTAAAAGCACAAATAATGCCAAAGTTTCATAAAAAGTAATACATCTACGTTTGTTTTATAGGTTCAAGTATATCTTTTTTTTCTCTCCTTTTTTTCTTTGTCAAAAGTAGTTCCCTCAGTATGAGGACTTTACAGCAAAACTCCATGAATGCCATAGATAGTGTAAAAAGAAAAATCACAAAAAAACTTTTAGAAACTACTGATGAAAAGATCTAGAATATTTAGTAAGTGGTTTAGGAAATTTATTATTCTTATTATCATAAGAAATGACCCCAGGGTGGAAATGATAAATTCAACCTACCCGGAAAGGTTGTGATTTGCCCCCCCCCCCCCACCTTTCTTTATACCGAAAATAGAATCCGCTTGGTTACTTATGTTTGTTTTGGTTTCTAGACTCTCAAGTTTTTCTCTTTTTGCAGAGACTTCGAACAGAGAACAGGCTGCTGAAGCAGAGGATAGACACTCTGGAGAAAGTGAGTGACAGCTACTGTACAAGCTTAACGAAAATGGGGCCGAGTCAGGCTCTGCCCATCAAACTGTTGGTCACGTTGTCATGATCGCTTCCCACATGACCTCATCTCTCACGAGTCATGCTGACGTCGCATGAGCTCACATATACTAACTTGGCTGTGAATAACCGTAGCTACTGACTGACCTAGCGTTGTCTGTTGAGACAAGCTAATGTGTATAACAGTGAAAGAGTGGGCTGGGTTTGTGCTAACTGTGTTGCGTGAAACAGGTAAGACTAATCTGTGTGTATCACTAACTGGACGGCTGCGCAGGAACCCTGGCGGGTTATGTACAAACTAGTGTACGAAACAGTTTTTGAATAGAGCATGCACTCGCACTGTTGCATGCCGGGTCAGTGGCTGCTTGAGACTTGTCCGTTCTGCCACGCATGGTGAAAATGGCGAGGACTGGTTAATGCTGGTCTATAAGTAACCATCAACAACAACAACAATAAAAAAAATTTAAATCGCCTAATCTCCCCATCCTTTCCTTCGAATGTCCTGCATGACATGGTTGTTAATCCATGTACTGACCGAAACTACATCAAGGATTTTCCCAGTACTTATTTTTAATCCCCTGGATAGATGAAACGTTTATAAAAGAGCATGGCTCTCACCGTGCATATCTAACATCCACTGCTTCTTGCTGCTTCTTTTCTGCTTGCACTGGTTTCAGCCTCACACTCGAGGTTGCCGTAGGATCACAGTTTGTCTTTGGCACATCTATCATGCTTTCATCCTTACACTCATATTATTATATCCACACTGTTGTTTTTCTACCCCGTCTTACTCAAACTGGAATGGAATGGGCTCCAGTGTCGCCCACATATTTGTTTTATTAAAATAAGCTCTTTAATCTGAAACAACCTGAAACATGGGGTGGAAAAAAAACAGTTGTCTGTCTAAAGTCACCTTTGTTGTTGGTTTTTCTTTTTTCTTTTTTTTTTTTTTACTTGTTGTAATATCCTTTGGTCTTTCTCTTTCTGTGCATTTCTTTATGGATTTTCTCTTCGTAGGAAAGTGCTTCCTTGGCAGATAGATTGATCCAGGTATAACCTACACTCCTCTCACCTCTGGCACTCTTCTCTTCTTTCTGCCTTGTGTTTTTAAAGGAAAGGAAATATCATTTTCAGCCTTTATATTTTTAAACTATTCCACTTACTTGGACAACTGTTGGGAACTGAATGTTTGTCGAACTTTTCCAACACCCTAGTCAGCTGAGTCCAACAAGAGTCCAAGTAAAAGGAATGATAACTTGAGGGAGATCCCAATGCATACACTTTCCTCTGTATTTCTTTTGGCTTTGCATGTTCGCAATACATTTCAGTGAAATTAATGAAATGAATATGCGCTTATACTTTGACAATTGAAAACATTCTAATTTGGTGACTGATAAAACTAGCTTACTTGACAAACATAAGGCCATAGATTTGTTAAATCAACTCGAGGAAAAAAATAAATAATCAGTCACCTTTGCAAAAAAGTTGCTAAGAGCATGCTGATACTCCAGAATAATTTTTCCGCCATGCAACTTAATAACTTCCCCAAAACTAGCTACTTGCTTCACCCCGTCTGTTGTCCCCGATCGGTCGCGTCAGGGTCAGGTGACGCGCGCCCAGGAGGCAGAGGAGAATTACCTGATCAAGCGGGAGCTGGCCACTGTGAAACAGCAGAGCGAGGAGGCCAGCGCACAGCTCGAGCAGGCCCAAAGCAACATCAGGCAGCTCAAACAACAGCAACAGCCTGCGGTAAGGACAGTGCACAGACAGCGCCCCCTCCTGGATGTGTCTGAGCCGGCTGCTCAGAGAAAGAGAGGATATACAGTACTGTACTATGGCGAAAAACATTCAGAGCTTCAGGACATCCTGAGTCACGCAGTCTTACCTAGCAACCGAATCAGGCATTGCCAGCCAGTTGTAGTGATTTTTCAAGATATTATTATTTGAGCAGCTCAGCTACTCGGCTAATAGCTTCATGAAAATTTATGAGCTGAGAGATAACACTGTTGTCGTGAGCTGTTGGGATTCACTAACCGTTATGTGTTTTTGCAGAATAATATCTCATAATTTATTTACATAACTTAGTCATACATGCTGCTGTCGAAGTTCTGTTTTTGTGGTTTTAGGGCCTTGGGAATAAGAGTAAAGCACTCATCTCTTCTGCATAAGGAGTTAGACTCTCGGTTCTTAATCAGTCCCTGAGTGTTGCTTTTTTCACTCGCAGCTGAATGCAGCCATGGATTTGATTGAGATGGTTATTGTTACATCATCACGCAGTTGTGTGCAAATTCAGTATTTTAAAACTATCTTATTTAGCCATGGGCTGTACATCTCTGTGCCTGTAGAAGCCGAGTCCCCGCTACACAGAAGAGTCCATCCTGCAGTTGGAGACGGAGCTGGTCCAGGCTCGGCTCAAAGAGGCCGAGTCTCAGTGCGCCCTCAAAGAGATGCAGGACAAAATCCTCGACATTGAGAAGGTGGGTTCATTTCCCTTACCACGAAACTAGTTCACTGTCATGACGAAGCTCCATGCATTTTCCAGAAACGTGTTTTAAATTGAGCTATATGTGTTTATGCTACAGAGGAACATGTCACTGCCCGATGAGAGTAACGTGGTGCGTCTTCAGGAGGAGCTGATCGCTGTAAAGATAAGGGAGGCTGAGGCTCTGACAGGCCTCAAAGAGCTAAGACAGCAAGTCCGAGATCTGGAGGAGCATTGGCAGGTATATACACGCATTTGTTGGTACTTTTTCTTTAAAGGAAGAAAACTGTGGACACTGACAAAAGTATTAATAAATAATAATATAAAGGACATTAACTATTAAAATCAGGTGTGGTTTTGAATTGTGATAAGAATACAAAAACAGACTACAGGTAGTCCTTGACTTATCATAGTTCTGTTCCAGGAGCATGTTCGTAAAGTGAGTCATATACGCCTTTGATATGAATATACAATGTAATGCATACCAATCCACTTAACTAAATCTGTCCCCGTTCCCCACACTACCTCTGCGCCTTTAAATCGCAAAGGGGAATCCTGGACGCGTTTTGTCTCAGAGCTGTTTTCCACTGTATTGGACTGTGAGCATTTTCTGAAATTAGGATTATTCACCATCACGACAGCTTTACAGGACAGACATTTTCTATCATTGTGCTCCTGGTCTGATTTATTGAAACCGGTGAGGCTGACTCGTTTCTCTTACATTTACTTACAGTACACACTGAAAATATTAACACTTTAAACTAAAGTGTGTTTTGTATTTAGCATCCCAGGTGACTTCCGTCTTGTGATCAGTTAGTCAGAGTATTTAAATGGTGAAAATTAGTCACTATGTCACTATTAGTCTGTTTGGTATCATGTAACATGGACCAAAGAGCCAAGGGCAACTTCCAAAGAGAATCAAGCATCACCATCCGTTGCTGTTTGAGCAAAAGTGGGCTTAATGGAAGACGACCCAGCAGAGGAGTCCGTTGTTGAAAGCAATCCATTAAAAAGCCTGACTGGGGATAAACCACAAAGCTTCTGGGAGAATGTGTTTTGGAGAGATTAGACAAAACTGAAGCCTTTTTGGCAAGTAACATCAGCTGTACTGTATGTTCACAGATGCAAATATTATAGCCTTCCAAAGAAAAGAACCCTGTACCTACTGTGAAACACAGAGGAGGCTCGGTCACTCCATTCATTTTAAATGAAATCTTAAGACTATCAATTCATCCTGGAGCCAAACCTACTGCCTGCTGTGAGAAAGCATGCTCTCTGTCGCAGGACATGGGTCCACCAACAGGATAGTGCCCCAAAACACTTCGACAGGTGTGGAAGTCTTGAGAGCTACAGAAATCACTCGATTGCAGTGATTGTCTCAGGAGGTTGTGCAGCAGAATATTAGGTTACTCAGTTTGTCCAGGCTAGGTTAAAGATTGATTCAGACTATACGAGTGCACAATAAATATGAAGAATATTCATAAAAATTACGAGTGATACCGTTATTCATTAGTGTCTGCCAAAGATACACAGGATCAGCCTTATCTGTGTTCAATTATTTCAATGTTTTATACAACACGATGTATTTGCTGTACTTTATTTTATTTTTTCTCTTTATTTTAACATTTAACACGTGTAATATACATTTTAAGAACCATGTATGGTCTGTGTCAATCTTTCAACAATCTTTATTATTCTGTTTAATCATAATTCAAAAGCAGTGTCCAATTTTTATTATTTGATGTTCATTAAATTATTAATTACTATAACTTTTTAATTTTCAAGTAATTTTAGTGACCATTGTGGGTTTTTCATTCTTTAATGAAAGTTTTCTAACAAATTTGCCCAAATTTGTGCGTGTACACAAACACCCTCTTTCAGATGAGTCTAGACAGTTATGTTTCCATACATGCCGAAGTGTATGTGGAGCATGCTTCAGTTATGTATAATTTATTATGTTTTTTTCTCAAACAGTGCAACATCTTTTCAGCCACGCCAGCTTAAATTCAAATTTAAAATGTGCATAAACGCAGCTTTTTCTCCCACAGTCCAAAAACATGCAGATTAGGCTAATTGGCGTTCCCAAAATTGCCCGTAGTGTGTGAATGAGCATGTGACTGTGCGTCTGTACCCTATGACGGATCGGGTGATCCCTGCCTCATGCCCCAAGTCTCCTGAGATAGGCTCCAGGTCCCCCACAACCCTGTATACATGATAAAGCAGTATAGGTGATGAGTGAGTGATTGACTGAGAAACACAGCTTAGTGGTTACTGATTCAATGGCTGTTATTTGGAGAAATCCTGTTTGACCGAGTGTTTTCTTCTGCAGAGACACTTGGCACGTACAGCTGGCCGCTGGAAGGACAGTCCACGGAAGAACTCTGTAAATGAACTTCAGGATGAGCTAATGAGTGTGAGACTACGAGAGGCAGAGGTCCAAGCTGAGCTCCGTGAGACCAGGCAGAGACTGCTGGAACTGGAGACACAGGTGTCTTTCTCTTAACAAAGTTTGTTGTCATGTGTCTCATCATAGAGATCTTATTACTACTGCGCAGTAGTAAAAATAATAATAGCGTAAATTCTGTTAATAGTTCTCAGCAGCACAGTGTTATAGTGACTTGTGAAGAGAGAATATTAAATCTCATTCATGATGTGTATTTTGTGTGTAAAGTGACTGAGTGCAGTGGATGGAGGATGGAGTAGGCAGGCTAACTGGATTAAGTGATATTCAAACTGATGTGCATTTCATTACACTCTCTTCACATTTTGCCTCATATACAGTAATAGCTGAATAATTGTATTATTTAATTGCCAAGTTTTCTGAGTTGAGTTTTATTTGATATAAGGGGTACAGCAAACATGCTTGTGTAGGTCAGATTATTTCAGCAATGGATAAAATGGCCACTAGAGGGCGACAGAGGTCAATCTTAAACTGAGAAATGACTGGCCCAACCTTTCCATCTAGTCATTAAAACCTGTCTTCTTTATCACCGTTTCTCTTAATATAGGCAAAGAATTTAAATTTATAATTCAATATGTATATTTTTAGACATGGATTTATAAAGTTCATAACGGGAGTCTTGGAGCTCTTGTTTGGGTCTTCGGTACATAATTATTTGAAATCTGTTAATAGAACACTTCTATTCTTTAAAGGCATTATAAAAATAAATAAATCAGTATCTAAATCTGTGCAGTTAGTCCTTTTGGAGGTGTGACTTTAGGATTTGTAGTTATGCATTCCCAGTTCATGTTCTGCTTGATCATATGTGGATACCAGAAAATCTTCTAGGAAAGTTAACAAAATATGCAATAAGTTATAATACAAGTTAATAGATAATTAATGAAATTAATAACTGGAACCATTTTTTTTAATCGTATTGCTCCAGTTCTGGAAACTTATATTACAGCAGCATATAAGAACAGCCTTAAGCTCTTATGTCTGTCTCATCCTATAACATCCGTCAGTATACTGGGTGTAATTGTTTTAAGATTTGCTTCATATTGCTGTCTTAAGAAAAGCCTCGACTGTTAGACTTAGTCTTTTAGACTTAGACTAGAATTGTAAATCCTTAATTCCTTATAGTGAAACGTACAGTTGTCATAACTGATATGATCCTTATGACTTATTATGCTGGAGATGCAATACAGTATAGATTACGCTTAAAAAAAAAAAAAAAAGCAGTACTCATTTAACATGAGAAATTAAATCACGTATTCAGCAGAGTTTCATTTTCATTTTTATTTATTTATTTTTTTTATAATAACCACAGGTCAGGAAGAGATTTGGAGTCACTTTGATATTTATATGAAGATTAATGTTGTGTTTTTTTTCAAGAATTATTCTTATATTTCTAATACTTGGTATATGTTATGAATACTAATATTAAATTGAATCATCTTTACTAATCCTGGTTTGTAGTCAGTTCTGCATTCTGACTAGTTTTGTATTCCATTTAGTAAAATATGCCAGTGTACATGCAGTGATCTAGTAAATGGCATGTTATTGTGCCTCTCTATCTGGTGATTCATTTTTTCCTGTTGCAGAAGAAGGTGGCAAGTTTTTCTCTATGTTTAGGCAGTGACGTTACCTGGTTTTCAGTCCGGGTAGATAAACTGAAATAACTTTTGCCTGGTGAGGGGAGTTGAAGCCCCTGTCAGAATGCTTTTTATTTATTATTATTATTATTATTATTTTTTTTTTTTTGTAAGAATACATTTTCTAAATCATCATAAACTAATAAATTTTTTTCAAGTAATCCTGGCTGAATCAGTCCAAGAAGGGTTTTAGGTTTCAGAATGAATGTATAGTATTAACAAGGGAAACAACAACAAAATGACACATGAATAACAACCAGTTGGTTGCATGTTGAAATCTCTTTAGAAAAAACACAAATCAAAATTGCTGCCATCTCATGGCGCTGACGGTTCTCAGACTTTCTCATCATTCGTTACTGCTCTGTGTCCTAAGAGCTTTCTCCATCATGGTTCACAAGGTTAATATTTAAACTGTTGCCCTGCATCTAAGCACCATCTTCAAACCTCTTTGCAGTTCTCTCTTTTTTTTTTAATCTCTTCGTGAATAAAGTCTGGATGGGGAAAGCAAGTGGGACACGTTAAAGTCTAACTTTTTGTTTTTGTTTACCTACAGAACCAAATCCATAGCAACCAGCTGCGACGAGCTGAGCAAGAGACTCGCAGTTTGCACGATCGTTTGCAGATTTTGAGCACGCAGAATAAACTGTTGCACTCAGAGCTGCAGGAGTCCAAACGCAAGCAGGCAGAGATTGAGTGTAAGGTAAGGACGGCACCCTTCAGGTTTGATCCTTCACACCATCTCGGAGGCCGTGGAAATCTTGTAGTGTGATATCGAGAAAAAAAAGCTTAACGGCTTGAATCTTGAAATGTTTTCCTGTAACACTTGAACCCAGTCATCAGACTGCGTATCTGCACATTTCGCAAAAGTCATGCTATTTCACCATTTGTGTTAACGATCTTATCCACGGTCACAATCAGCAAATCCAGTCATGTAAAGAGGAACTAGTGGGTTCTGTTTTCAACTTCTGTACCAGATAGATAATCCCCCTCCTTCTCTCACACACTCCCTTTCTCTCTGTGTCTGTCAGAATAAAGAGGAGGTGATGGCAGTGAGATTAAGAGAGGCCGATAACATGGCTGCCATGGCTGAACTCCAGCAGCAGATCTCCGAGTTGGAGATTCAGGTAAAAACATCCAGTAGTATTGAGGCTCCTCTCTCATTGGAATAAAGCACGACAGTGCATGCTGCTCTAGGAAAGTAATCAGCGAATTGCTGCTGTGGTGTGTTGCAATCTGTCGTGAAGCAGAGTTGAAAGATTATTTTCCTTGACGGTATATCCTGAACGGTTTTATTCCACTTATACCTGTATATACCACACGAGTTATTAGTGATACAAATTGTAGATTTATTCATAAACAGCACAAACAACATTTTAATCCTTTATTGTTTAATAATCGCAGAGTCCATGAGATAATTTAGTTCTAGTGATCCCTTCCCTCATCATTCATACCCCCCCAAAATCAGGATTCACCCCCATCAGAATCCTGATTTTAAAATCTTAGTCATGAAGTTAAAAAGATATTTTAAAGAGAAATTTTATTGTATAAAATTGATATACTTATAAATTTATATACTCCTTTTAAAAATCCCTTAGAAACCCCTTTAACAGTGATTAAACAATAATATATTAGGTGCTCATAAATATCAAGTCAAGTAGGTCTTTTTTGTCTTTTCAACCATATACAGTTCAGTACACAGTGAAACAAAACAACGTTCCTCCAGGACCACGGTGCTACATACAACATAATTTAACAACACTGACTTGTTAAGGCAAAACTATGTAAGAATTATGCAAAAGACAACAAAGTGTGCAAACAATAGCATATACATTTAAATCTGTGATTTGATTTCATGAGGATAATATTGTCAGTGCTGCCGTTATAGAAAATTAATCATCGGTTTTGATAAGTTAAAATCAAGACGTAATGGCGTAATTACAGTGATCACCAAAATCATATTATTATTAGTTTTTTTTTTAATAATGACAATCAAGATTATAGTATAGGAATCAGTTGTTATTTAATGCAATGGAATTACTACAGAGCAATCAGTATGTATAATGACGTCCTTCATTCTTTAAAACCTACTGGATCCGGCTGGGCACAGAGACATAAAGACATCTGTAGTTCCTGCCGTCACTTGGTACATCATGTCTGCTTGATTGCTTCCTGAAGATTGTGTACAGAAGACAAGTTTCCTGACTGATAATGCCTTCTTCACCATTGCCTAACAGTTTTCTATTGGGTTTAGGTCTGGAGATGACCCCGTCCATGGCTCCAGAAGCTGAAAACCTTAAGTTCTTAAGTTAATTAAGTCTTCAGTCTGATAGACTAGAACTAATTAGTTTTGTGCAGAGGGAGGATTATAATACATGGCATACGGTATGGTGTTTTAATACTTTTGGCCACCACTATTTACTCAAACCTCACTTTTTATAATTTAGACAATAAACCTTGTGTTTGGGTGAAAGATGGACACAAATGTTACTGTGATTTCTTTACATTCACTTCCCTTTGTCTGTTTGGAAAAAATCTGAAATCTGTGCACATATCTCTACATGAACTGTCAACACAGTTCTCAGCGCCTTCTGTTTGCTAGGTTGTAGGAAACCATGGGTGTAGCCTGCTGTAGAATTTAGCTTTAACAGATAAGCCACAAAAGTGACAATATTGAATAAGGGAGCATTCACATAATTGTTTACCAACATAAGAATGTAAAGAGGATTAATGTTATTCCTTAATTTTCAATTTTCAATTTTTTTGAATTGTAGAATAATACTTGAACTATAGTGATCTCGTACTGTGGCATAGACGGTCATATTTCTTGTTCAAAGTTGCAATTCCAACAATTCTTTAAATTGTTCTTGGACATGCAGTGATCTTTTGTAAATGCGTGATATCTTCCATGCCTCTCTCAACAGTTAGTATATTACATGTTATAGAGAAGACATTGATTTTTCTGATGGTCTTGTAAGTTCACGGTGGTTTTGCTGCTTAGTCCTAAAATTGACCCACAATCATTGCCGCTTTACCGATCAAGCCGTAACACTTTGGGTTTCAGGGAAATTGTACCCACTGACGATACGGGGAAAACGTGCATATAATAAGAAGACATGAACACGTGCTTGGTGGAAAGTGGGAAGTCATGACGACATCATTAAATCATTTTAATAATAAGCGTGTAGTGTAACTCAAACCAAAAAAAATTTGCTGTCCCCTACATCGCTATTTAAAGGAACCATCTCTAAACATTCAAATTAATAACATCACTTACTGATTATTGTAGTTAGATGTTGGTAATACTGTCATTAGTGCATGTCTGCAAGTTATTTCCAAACTGATCCTTGACCGTGAGAAACTTGCTACTGAAATCCTGAAACTTGCACTGTGCAATGGTTTTGTTTTTTTTCTCGGTTTTGTTGGCCGCAATATGGTAATGTCAGTGGGACCAAATTCTCAATATTATACAAATGTGGCTTTTGGTTTGGTACGGTAGCAACCAGTGGCTTGTTATCCATGTCAACTAACTGATCACAGACCGCTGATGTGCCCAGAATCTAGTTTTACTTTTGCAGTGAGATTATGGTATAGTTACAGTAAAATAGTGATAAAGGAGGAATAGAGATGGCAATTACCAGCCACTTACAAAGAGTCCTTGTAAGAATCTGTTCACATTGCTTTTGCTAGTGTTTTTTTTTTTTTTTTTTTTTTTTTTTTTTTTTTTTTTTTTTTTACAAAGGACCACAATAATTTCACATTTTTACACTCAATCTCTTCTGCCATTATGATCTGACAAGACATAGTATCATTATTAGTCAAAAATCTGGTGAGAAAGAGTGACAGCGTGAGGTTATTTTCTTTTCTTGTGTCCCCACATCACAGTAGGCAAATTAGTTTTTTTTTTTTGCAAGCGTTCATAATAATGTTTTAAGTGCTGGATGTGTGCATGGTTGCTCCGAGGCAGGTTTGCTCTGAAAGCTGACTGCCATCCTGTTTCAGAACTGTTTCAGAGATGTAGCTCTGTGGTTTTGGTTAGCCACATTTTTATGCACTCACAGTTGTGGGGATAAGCCTTTGGTTTACCCAATCTGGTAAATTTACTAGCAGGCCTGGTGCAGAGCTTTTGGATTTAATAGAAAAGTGAAAGAGAGAGAGAGAGAATGTCCAAGTGTGAGACGTCTTCTGTCGCTACTCTGTAATATTATCTATTAAACTACTCTCGTGTTTGTTGTCACAGATTCATGAGGTGCTGAGAAGTGATTAAACATGTAAGGTTGTTAAGAGTCAACTCAGATGAGATGTAGTGATTTCAGTGTGAGGTTTGCTTACTGATGCACACCCTAAGATTCCGAGTTACTCATCAGAAGGTTGAAGGTTAAAGCTGCCGCCGTTGTTGAACCCTAAATCAAGGATCTTAACCCCTCCCTGGTCCAGGGGCACTGTAACACGGCCAAACCTGCACTTTGACCCTTGGTATGCAAACAAACAAACAAACAAAAAAAGAATTCACTCTGCTGTTGCCTATATGTGGCAAAGGCTTCTTGTGCTTCTTCTAAGGCAACATTTTTTTTAAGGGTTGAAGCCACAAGACTCGTTCAGCTCATTCTCTTACCATTTCACCCACATTTAGGCCACATATACCACCACTGGAAAATACTACAGACCGAATTTGTCTGTGCAGAGTTTGAGTCACCTCAGAGGTTTCACTCTGGAAAGATTATCTTCAGACACGTCTGTCTGACACCAACTCAACATGGGACAGGTAGTTCTATAGGTGTTCTAGAAAACTCTTAACGTAGTACGTGACCCGTCATCTGCTTACGTTGGTTTAGTTTAATTTCAGTATTAATCATTCCGTAGCTACGTCTTTACAGAAAAAAAAAAAAAGCAAATCTAAAAACACGTGAACAAAACCTTTCTTAGTCAGTGTTCGACAACGTCAACCAAAAGCAGAGTCGTCTACTGGCGTGTCATTTTAGCATACGCATCACACTGCTGCCTGAAAATAACACTTTTTTTTTGCACCTCTGTTGCTGTAGGGTAAAGTTGTTGCTTTTGCATGGCCTTTCTGAGACCACAGCTTAGCTATCTTCATTACCATATGCGAAACCACTTCCTATCAGGCTCAGATACTCACTGAGCTGGAATCAAAGCTGACTTTGTACTTTGCTGTTTTGCGTGCACTTGTTTAAACATAAGACAGAGATTTAACAGCACATTGTGGATTAAATATAGAGAAGAACTATGGGTACGACAGCTCGGTGTCCAGAGAGCGCGACCGCAGTATAAAGCTACTCTTTTCTGAATGTTTAAAAAGAAGCACCGTTGCATACACACGTACTTGCAATAAGCAGGTACGCAGTGTGCAGCTTATTGGGATGGCCCTTAAAGGTGTTGCGTGTTTCTATAGCAGCAGAGGAGACTCAGAGCAACAGTACTTTACACTGGGTTTTCCCCATATCTAAATAAACTTATCAGAAAGTACCACGGCTGGTGCCAGGTAAAGCAAGATCAAAGTCTTTCTCAGAAGTAATATTTTTATGAAACAGCTGGCTTTGCCGTTGTGCAATTTAAATTGCAGTGCTATAGGGGGTGTGTGGTATGTTCGTCACTAGACAGGAAATATGCCAAAAAAAAAAAAGATATGGGATTTACCAAGCGAGCCACAAATGCATCATTAAGAGAGAGACATAAATCTGTTAATGTTAAGTGTTAACGTTAAAGCATTAATAGTAATGATGAGTTCTTGACTCATTTTTGAGTCAGTGCCGTCCTCATCCTCGTCCTCTGCCTCTTAATTGGCCAACAATGACTTTATAGAGAAGCGGTTTAAAAAGTTTTATGGCCATGTACATATTTAAATTAAATGTCGTAGATCCATCAATTTATTCCATCATGGTCGTGTAAAGGAGTGCCATAATATTCTGATTGTTTATTGGTGCCAAGGAGATTTCTATTCCTTTTCTAACTTTTCAGTGACAGAAATTATTAGGCCTTATATGATATTTAGTAGTGTTTGTTTTTTTTTTAAGTTAATGAGGTTTGGTTTAAACCAGTCAAACAGGCTTACACCTGTAAGAACTCAATAATAAATATAAGAATTTAATGTTAATGGTGAGATGAGATGAGTAACAGCACTGGCAAAAAAAAAAATCACAGAACTCTTCGCTATGACTCACCACACCCTACTGTGAGAACCACCGCTTTGGAGAATTTATCATCTGACCAAATCTTGCATGCATTATCTGATAAATAACCAGGGGTTTTCTATAGTGAATATCTGATTGTTCTCTTTGCACAACTACAAAATAAAACTTTGCAATTCGATAAAAGCAGGATAGTAAAAATATTCTTGTTTAAGAAAAAAAGTGTGTTACTGTGCCAGACTAACCATGGAAATCAAAACTCATAGATGGGTCATAATGAGGCAGACCGAGATATAGCTAATGTGAAAAAAACACAGTCACATGTTACGATAAAACTGTATTATGGCAATAAGTTTCCACGGCCAGCGTGGCAATAATACAATGCTTTCAGCTTCAGTCTTGGAACTTATAACAGTTCGTTTTTAGCTAAATGGGAGGCCGGCTATCGTGGGCGATCTTCATAAATTTTATTAAAGCTTCTTCTCAGACCCGTAGATGGCTGTCCTGCCAGGAAACACATGGAACCTTTATTCTCATTCACATGTGCACGGGGCGCTCAAGTCAAACCGGGACTTGTGATGAAATTTCCTGTGAAATGAAGTGTAAAACCAACAAGACTTGAAGAACAGTGCGGTGATGAGACTCTTAGCCGCAATGAAATATTGGCAAGGCTGTACTGTACATCCGTGAATGAAAATCCCGGCCAAGGTGGCTCAGAGCCCACCGCAGTCGTTCCCATGAACATTCGGCGAGTGGAGCGTCTGATCCTTGAAAGTCGATGCATAATTTGTCGCCAGATTGCAGGAGAGAAGCGTCTGTCTGTGGGAACTGTACATACGATCATTCACCAACACCACTTGCACATTACAGGAACTCGACTGGGAGTTATTGCCACATCTCCTGTATAGTCCTGACCTCGCTCCAAGTGATTTCCACATGTTTGGGCCATTAAAGTGTTTTCTGAGAGGCATCTTAGTGTGTAGGGGATTATATCGAAAAATAAATGTATTTTTGTGTTCTATTATTGTGCACAATCATAAGTCTCTGTATTGAGGGTATTCATTTTGCATTATGTCCAAAATGGTTTTGATTATGAAAGGATACAGCTCACATAACTGGGGATGCAGGTTAAAATCTCATAATTGAGGGTTAACATCTAGCGACACAGCGGTTAACCCTCAATTATAAGATTATAACTCACATTTCCCCTATTCATAAGAAAAACACTGTAAAGAATCTTTGGAACAAAGTTTCCATTGCTTCATGAATAAATAACTGTTTATATCAACTCTTTGAAATAGTCTTTGTTCAACCCTTCAGTTTGGCAAAATTATAGAAATAGCTGTGGGATTCTATATATTTACATTGAAACATTACATGAACATTACATTGACCCTGGTCTGGTGTGATGAGGCAGTTACATTTAACATTGTGTGAATTTCATTTAAAAAGGTTAGCTGGAAATATAAAGCCGTCTCACAGCAACACACAGTCAGTAATTATCCACATTCTCTTCAGGTGTAAATACTTTCTCACTAACCCGACTCTCACATCTTTCACTAAGTGGCCAGTGTCTTTTTCTCAGATTCTTGTGGCTGTTTTGCTCGAGTTTAGAGTGAAATGTTTCCACATTCAGGAGATTTTTGCTCGTGAACTCACTTGTCAATTAATCATTGCACTCCTACTGCTGTGGTACAAAATGGGTTTCAGCTATTTTTACACCACAGCGCACATGAATTCTTAAATACGTTCGGTCAGAAAGTGTTGAACTTTAAATTTGATTGCTTTTGTACCTTTGTCATTGTTGATTGTAATGCTTCAGTATATTGCAGGCTTGTATGAGATCTGCGCACTTGTCTGGTCAACTTAACCGCAAAGGAAATATGAAAATGACTGATGGAAAACATGTGGAATTTCAAAGCTGTGAGTTGCGTCTGTGTGTCTGTGAGAATTGAACTGAATTTCACAAAACCATTTCTTGCTCTCAGACATGAATGGAAAATGAGTGAAAGCTGTAGTATGGCTGTTCTCTGTAATTGTTTTTTCATTCGTGGATGATACTGCTTTTGTTACATTATGTAACCCTAAGCGTTGAAATACCACTACTACTTATGCTTCCAGATTCGTAACACAAAAATTGTGAAAATGGTCTGTTATGCTGGACGGAGCTTAACAGGTTGCTGACCCCAGCGGTGATGTAATGACACTTTGCCACTTGACCGTATTTTAAGAAGCAAGCTTTTTGTTAGTGTGTCTTGAGTTTGAACAGTAATGTGTTTGTGCAATCACAGCAGTGAGACTTTAACAATGTTAAAAAAAAAAAAAAAAAAAAACATGTCTCACTGGTAAACTAATTCTCATAGTTTTTAGCTTTTATTGTTATATATTTCAGGATCCTGTACGATAAAAGAAACAGAACTCTAATCTTGCCATTTCTGGCACTATGTGCATTTATGTCTGAACATTGGCTTTCGGTTAACACAACAGCAACAACGCAATGACTTTATTAAAGTATCAGGTTGAACCTCTCATGATTGTTACAGTTGTTTTTGTTTTTTGGTTTTAACGTTTTTAACAACAGCCTCAAAGGTTGTATTTTTGGGGGGGGTGCTTAAGCGAGGAAACCATTATTTAGAGCTGTTTGACGTCCCTGGCCGCAGCCTGCCACCTGCTGACTTTACGCAGCTGAGTGTAAGGAAGTCTGCTAACTGCCTCTTCCTTATCATTGTCACCTGGGGGTGAGGGAGACAAACCTCAAGAAAAACACAGATTCCTGGAACACTGGCGCTTCAGATCCCTCATCATCTCCAGCCTATCAGAAGCCTGCAAACCCAGGCCTTAGTGCAGACCGCAGGAATGAAAAAAAAAAAACATCTCAAATGCAGGGCTGTTTTTGTGTGTGTGTGTGTGTGTTGATTTGCTACGTAGGTCTCATGCCCCTGCCTCAACTCTTTTGTTCTCCTCTTCCCCTTTTGACCCATTACTTCTCTCTCTCTCTCTCTCTCTCTCTCGTTTTGTGTGGCAGAACCTTGCAGTTTCTTCCAGTTTGTCCTTCCAGTTTGTTTGCGAGGTTTTGCAGATGTGTGGAATGTAAACAGCACGTGTGGCAGTTTAACACCGCAGCTAGGCGTTTCCCCAAGGCATCAGGAGCTAAATAAACACGTTCAGCCTGCTGCCAGCACGATGCAGTAACGCTGTGCTAGACGAGCTTTACTCTTCCTGCTTCTGCACTCCTACCTAGCTCACAAGTGAACATACCACAGATTTTCACTTTTAAATGGAAAATAATGGTAAAACCTGGGGAGCTTCTTATAAAATGATGTAATCTCCTCTGCAAACCAGTTTCGAGGTTAGAAAGCTGTGATACGAAAAGGATTTGAGGCCCCAAATTGTAACATGTTAAATCTGGACAGAGTTCAGTGTATTAATTCAGTTCAGGTTATTAAGTGTATTTTCTTACATGGAATTAAAGTGTTGGTGAAGATAAAACAGTAGTGATTGTGACCAGAAAATATAACACATTTTGTGGTGAATGTTTTTCGGTTAGATGACAGACCTGTCTTCATTTTCCCCACTGTTTTTTTTTTTTTTTTTTGCGGTAAAAGAGCTTCTTAAGCTCACATTAGTCTCTTAATGCATCATCCATAATACAGTGGTGACCAAAAGTGTTAGTGGGACTGTGGTGACTCAAACAGTTAAAGCTGTAGATTACTTGGTTTCTGATCGGAAGGTCAGGGGTTAGAGCCCCAGCACCACCAAGTTGCCACTGTTGAGTTCTTGAGCAAGGCCCTTAACTCTGTCTGTTCCATGGTCGGTGTATCCCTGGCTGCACATGACCTCTGACCACAGCTTCCTAACTGGGATATGCGAAAAAATCATTTCACTTATTTTCATAATTTTATCATTTACATGTCAAAACCTTAATCATCTTAAGTATTAAGATAAAACAAAACATTTGATTTCACTAATTAGATTGAGCCTATGTGAAGAGTTTTGCTAATTAACTGAAGAGCTAGTGAAAAACTTCCTATGTGACAATGGTATTCAGTGTCTGCAGCCATGCCCTGGGTGATCTCCAGACTAAACAGAATAGAAAACTTTTGAGCAATGGTGAAGAATGTAGTAGCAGTCAAGAAATTGTCTTCTGTACATGAACTTCAATAAGTAATTAAGCAGGCATGTATTGAGTGAGTACTCCAAAGACGTCTTTTTATGTCCAGACCGATCTCGCAGGTTTTGAAGAATAAAGGAGTAAATATTGATTGATGTATAGCAATTTCATTGCATAAAATTAAAAAAAAATTCTTATCTTCTTATCTAATTGTCATTATTTAAAGAAATTAGTGTCATTTAAACATCGAATCCCTCATTTATTTTAATACTTTTCGCCGTAATTAATTATGCTAAATTATGTAAAAATCAGTAAGGATGATCTGTGAGCATTTCAGACGACAGCATGGAAGTATGAACACATCCCTGTAAAAGTGCACATTATATAGTATATTGTAACTGATGCTCTTTGTTCTGTGACTAAAACAATGTCTGTTTTTCTCTGAAACCCATCCTCAGAAGGAAGAAGGCCGAGTACAGGGGCAGCTGAACAACACGGACTCCAGCCAGTACATCAGAGACCTCAAAGATCAGATAGCAGAACTCAGGCATGAGGTGAGGTGCAGGTTGCAGCTTAGCAAGCACTATACAAATATGAGAACGTATCTGAAGGTTTTTAAAAAAATTTTTTTATCATCATCATTTTTGTAATTGTTGCACAGATTTAATTAGCGCTGTTAACAGAACGTGCATAACATTTTTGCCTTAAACTCACCGTGACGTCTAAGGTACTACACTTAGTAAACTGCTACCTCTGTTTGTTGTTTTTTTCACTAACTGTTTGTGTGTTTTTGATCTGCCAGCGTCTTGTGTGGTTTTGCTTTTTATTTTTTCCTGGGCTTTGCGAACACTTTGAACAAATTTCAGAGCTCCTCCAGCAGTGGTGTTTAGAAGTGTTAACTACGCCCTGCAAAATGCTGTTTCCTGCACTTTGGCAGTTAAAATTGCCCCGCACACGCCCCACTGTTCGGTTCTAGGGTTTATATGTACTTATTTGCATTTTGGCCTCAAGAACAGCTTCTGGAACGATTTCAGTTCTTGTACTCAGTTTAAAAAAAAACGTTCTGAGCTTAGTTAAGTCGTTTAAACATCTTGATTATTTATTTTTTATTTATTTCGTTTTTTAAGTTGAACCAAAAATCTGTGGCAATGATTTCACAATGTTTTTATTATTCCTTCTTTGCTAATCGAAGTATTAACCTAGCCTTTAGAGCTTCAAGTGATTACATTTTTTTTTCTCTTTTAAAAAGTTCATGGTGGTTATGTTCTGCAGGGGTATAAAATAATTTCTTCTCCTGAAGATTGGATTAAAGTGATTAAATTCAAGGGACTAGTCAGATCGGATAATAATCACAAATCAACCAAAATAAATAAAACAAATCGTGCAGACCCACCTCTGAGAAACCTCTCTTTGAGGGTGTTTTATTTTATTTTTTTGGATGTTCATTTCTCCTCTCTGTATGCATCTGATGTGAGCCCTAGTATACTTCTAAACTGCTGCTCACAAAGCATCACAGGGCAGCTTTACGCACTAAGCAAAGTGTTATCACCCCCCTTCCACCCACATGAGCTCAGAAACACCCACAACTGACACGTGCCACCGTGACAGACAGGAGAAAGAAAGTGTGCTATTCCTCTCGCTTAAAGCATGGCAGTTTGGAATTGCCAGGATTCTATTTAAATTTTTACTTTTTTTATGATTGTTTTTACGATTACCAATTTTTACTTTCAAGGCTTAAAGTAAAAGGCCAACATTTTAACAAGAGCATTAAATAATTTGCAACTGGGCTTAACAGGGCCGTCCGTAATTATTGCCACCTCTTGTAAAGATTGGAAAAAGGGTTCCGAAAAATCCATCTTTTCCTGAAGTAGCTTCATCCCACACTGAGGAAAGACTTGACCTTAAATTGAATTAACCCAAACATGTTCCACAATTATTGACACCTCCTGGAAATTATAATGAACATAACCGAATGCACCTTTTTCATTTAAACTGTTCATTTTGGAGTTGATTGGAGTGTGGAAGAACTTTCAAACTGCATTCCATGACTTTCTAATTTAAGCGGATTTGGCCTGTGTGTCTTGTCCTATTTGTACCCAAGTTAGTCATTCATCAACACTGGAAGCAAAAAAGGAGAAACAAAACTAAGTAAGGGAAAATTCTTTTACCTTAAGTCAGTTTAGAAAAAAAATTATGTTGCTATAATTATATAACGATATTGCGTGAAAATGCTTGTTTCTACTGTTACAGCGATAATAAAAAAAAAAACTAGCCATCGACTGGATGTTACTAACTTGCTTGGAAGAGGACTCAAGTTTATTTTGCCCCCACAAATGGCATAAAAATCCATTTTTTATGGATCACTGTTGGTAAGAACAAGTAAAATCTTTGAGTTACCAAAGATACCAGCATCAGACACCACCTCCCTGCCTGCCAACAGGTCATTTGTAAGGTATGCCAGGCAAAAGACTTTTCTGTCAGCTCCAACAAAAATAAGCATTTTTCTGAATATGTTTATTATAAATGTTTGATTTTTTTTTTTTTTAAAAAATTACAGTGAGACATTAAGCTACTGGATTTCTCCTACATTTTGTGTCCTTAATCTTTACAAGGGCTGTCAGTACTTGGGCAAGGGTCTGTCCTGTCAGAATGATTCATACGCTTTGTCACATCTCAAACCATGAGAAATCTGTTTTTCCCTCCACTTCTGGGAGGAAACATACGAGGTATGATTGCTTTATCTTGATATGACCGAGCTTAGCTAGCGTGCAATGTATTCATAGCACACATGATAGTCTGCGCTTTTATTTTTTACCACCCAGCTGGTCTATAATTGTGGGTAAAAAAAAAATAAAAAATGTAAACGATATATTAAAAATATAATGATTATTCTTTTTATTATTTTTATTTACGTCATGCTTCACCTTGTATTTTAAGAGAGATCTGTGCATCGATACAGTGTCGTTTAACCAAAAAAAAAACAACAAAAAATAAGATGCGTCTAAGAAATTTTTTTTTCTTCTCACCCCTAGGTGTGTTTGCATTTCTCATCTCGCCGCGTTGTTTTTTAAGCATTTCGGTTATAAACCTGTGTTGTGTACAGGCATGACCCCAGAAGTGTGACTCATTCAACTCCTGTATTTGTGTCAGAAATGGGTTTAACGAGCAAAGCATTTATTAAGACTCGTTCTGCAGGCAAGTACACATAATTGGAAGGCGCACCACCATTTTTGAAGCGAGCGAGCACAGTGGAGAACAGAAAACAGAAACTGCGTCATTTATTTACATTGTGAGGATATAGTCAGATTTTTTTTACCTCTTCTTGAAAAACAAAAGGTTGGTGGCTTGTGGTTAAACTGCAGCATACAAAAGCATTCAGACAGTTCCTTTCGAATCCCTATCAACAAAGCGCAGAAAGCTTGCCTTAGCCCAGAAAGCTACTTGTTTCCTCTTCATATCCACTCCTGCCTCTGCATTGATATACTTTGTGGCTTTATGCCTTAGCAACACGGCTGATGTGATGTCTGTGGTGAGGGGGTTAGAAAGTAAAGTACGATTGAAATATGGGTTATGGTTTCTTCCCATTCAGCCAGAACGAAAACCAAATGTGGCTAATGGTAATTAGCACAGTAATAACAGCTCAACAGTTTGAATTAGATAGGCTTGTAGATTATTTTATTCTGGAAACATAATGCAACTGCTTCAATGCCGTTCTTTCTCACAAGGCAGTTGTCCTATGTTACTCGCTCGCTCTAGAACAGCGGTTTCCAACCCTGGTCCTGAAAGACACCCTACACGTTATAGTGTTCTCCCTGCTCTTCCACACACACTTGTAGTTAAAGGGAAAAAAAAATGCAAAGAAAACACTAATATGTCCAGGACGAGAGTTGGGAACCAATGGACTAGGCTATACATACCATCCTTAAGCACTTTTGACCCTTGCTTTAACTATTGAGATCATGCTATACTGAGTGGTACATCAATGTGATCGCTAACCGTGCCCAAGCATAAAACTCAAACGAAAACACAGCTGTAAAAACTTCTTATGCATATAGCACGATTTACTGAAATTGAACTGCTGCGTTCAATGGACAACGGTTGTATGGACAAGCTTCAAAGGAAGAAAAAAAAAAAGTCAATTTGCCAGGTAATAATTTGCCAATTTGCCTCAATAATCCAGATTGTTTAGATGAAAGAGTTTAGATGAATAGAGCATAAACAGCCATAACATTAAACTTGTCTAATAATGTGTACTTTAGGTACCCTTGTGAATAAAAAACCGCTTAAACCCATTAAGGCATGGACTCAAAGATCTTTGAAGGTGTTGTCAGCTGGTAGAGACAGCTGTAGCAGATCCTTTAAATCACAGATCCTAGATAGGATTGAGACCTGAACTCTTTCTGTTCCTCAAACCATTTACCTCCAGTCAAATATTTGGACACACCTTTAATTCCATGGTCTTTCCTGATTTTTATTTCTTTCTACATCAGTTAAACAATTATAAAGGCATCCAAAATATGCAACGATCGCCTTTGAACAGTTGATATTGAGATGTGTCTGCTGTTTAGATTCTGTAAAGTCTTCATAACGGCTCTAATCTGAGGTTCTGTTTGTTAATTGGTGATTATTGAATCTGGTAACTCTGAATTAACTACTCCTCTGCAGCAGAGGTAAGTTTTTAGTCTTGCTTTCCTGGGATGGTCTTCATGAGAGCCAGTTCCATCATGGTGCTTGATGGGTTCTGCAAATGCACTTGACAATACTGTTCTTGCAAGAACTTTTCCAGAACAGCTGACCTTCCTGTGTCAAAATAAGACGGGAAGGTCTGTTGTTGTTGTTACTTAATGACATAATTCTGTTTGTGTAATTTGTTTGTAGTTTTAAAATCTCCAGTATTGTTTTAGAATGTCCAAACCTTTGAATAGAACTGTACAGTAGGCACATGACCCTGCTGAAAGATGCCTCTGCTGGCTTTCCCCTTATCCCATAGTGCATCCTGGTGCCATCTCTAACACGGATACGTGACCTACATACACTTATCATTCATCAGACCAGGCCGCCTTCTTCCATGGTCCAGTTCTGATGCTCAGGTATCAACTGTAGGATCTTTTAGTAATGGACCGTAGACAGCATGGGCACTCGGCGGCTACTGCCGCTGCGAAGCACTGTGTCTTCTGACACCTTTCTATCAAAGACATCAACAGAAGTTCATCTGCATGTATAGGCTGCCGATGGTTCTGTCTTTTTTTCACCATTTGTCCTACCTTTATACATAATCCAGTAGAGAAAGAAACCTCAATAGGCTTCCTGCCTCTGAATGCAGCCTGTTATTTTGAACACACACGGTTTCTCATTCATTTTTCGTGACCGCTAAAAAGGCATCAATGGTGTAAAAACATTTTTGTGAGTTGAAATGATTTTTTTCAGTTGTTGTTCTACTGTAATGGCTTTGTTGTGATAAGGTCTGCGCTAGAGATCTCTGCAAAAATAAGACATCGTTCTTTTGTGTTTTAGTCAGTCTGTTTTTGGCAACCAAATATTGAAATATTCATGCGGTCCAGAAAACTGTTATGTCTAAGATATAAACTGTGTAAAAAGGTTTCTGCTGGTTATGCTTTAAATCACGTAATTGCTAAAGAGCGAGAGGTTTCCTATCAACCGTATTGCAATAAGTGAAACTATACACCCTCAACATAACCTCTTAACACGACCAGGCTGTCAAACACAGAGTGTCTTTGCTGCTGGTTTCCGGCTTATTCATCTTCTCTCTCTCTCTCTCTCTCTCTCTGTCTCTATCTGGGTTTCTCTTAATCTTTGTTTCTTTATTTCCTCTTTCTTTCAATCCACTTGAAAGCAAAGTTCTCATAACCTGCAAGAAAAGTGTGTTTTATGAAAAATGTCATTACACATTAAGATGTTTAATGAGTGTGTGAGGTCACACATGAGGTGTTGCGGTTGCTTTGAAATACCCATAAATACCTCTCTTCCCACATGTCTGTCTTGGTGAGGCAGTGTGTTTCAGGTAAGTGTGTGTGTGTATTTTAAGCATCTGTGAATTACACCCCACAGAAAATCCAAACCCACATTTCCGTCGGTTTCCTAATCACTCAAGCTTTAACTTTATTGATTTTATTGATTTGTTTGTTTGTTTTCCAGACATGCATGCATTTACGTTGTGCTGTTTTTTTTTTTTTTTTTGTATCTATTTTCTTTTTTCACATTTCCTGGCTACAATTAGCTGCAGACAAGAGCAGGACATGTTATTGCATTTTGCAGTCATCTTTTGTGCACTTGAGAATCAAGCCACTTCCTTCTCGCAGCAGAAATAGACAGAGCCTATGTATATCTATAGGTTGAGCTGCGTACATATACATACATCATTTTCCATGCACGAAAAATCACAAGTTGCAGCACTAAACTATAATGGTAGCATATAATGTATAATTAAAAAGCCCCTGTCTGTGTCTTTTTTTTTTTTTTTTGACGTATACATTTCCTATCAATGTAAGACATTTTACGCGAAACAATTTGACAGCAAATCTCTAAACCTGCTCCTGATCACTGTGATGTGAAATCGTGTCAAGGGTTATTAGTTGTTGTGCATAGAAAGATAGAAAAGCCTCCCCCATTGAGGTTGTTCATTCATTGCTGCAGGAAAAATCATGACTTCAAGGCAATGCAAAAAAACATCAGTGTGACTGATTTGAGTCAGCTAGTTAACCCTTTGACTTCTGAGGAAAGATGTTCCGCCAAATAAATACAAACAGGTTACCATCTTTTTTTTTCTTTTTTTTAAACAAGATAAATATCTGATTAAAGTTGAGTCAAACTTCTAGGTATCTACCTACATTCAAACATCCTTTGTATCCAGTAGTTGTTAATTTTTATTTTAAATTGGTAATAAATGTAAACCTTTAATTAAGTCAATAATATAAATGCAGTTTTAGATTACTTTATTGTGTATCATTAGGAAAGAGCTTTGAACGTCTTACTAGCTGATCTCCTTATGAAACTGCACATCAGCATTTACAGAAGAAATTATTATTGCTTTCGAGTTTGTGTTCACAGTTATATACTGTATAGACTGCCTCACCAACAAAAACAAAAAAAAACAAGCCACCACCTAGATTTAACTAAGCAAATGGGTACTGTATAAGCCTTCCATTGGATAAATACTGCAGTGATTAATATGGTTCAGCTGGCAACAAGTTATTTACCCCTAATTCATTCAGTGTGTAGCTTCTCATTTCTTAAACAACCATATCAGCAGACATATCCTGTGGTTGTAGCAAAAATGGTACTCTGTTTGAAAGATCACACTATTGGCCTGCATCAAGCAGAGAAAACAACTAAGGATATTGATGAAACTACTAAAATTGGGTTAAGACCTGTACAACGTGTTATTAAAACCTGGAAAGATAGGGAAGAATCATTATCTTTGAGGAGGAAATGTAGTTGGAATGTTGGCCTTTTTGAATAACCATGATCGGAAATCGCTTAAATGTTTCACATGCACAATGCGAGGTGAACTCAATGGATTGGGACAGCTGTGTAGCCTTAAAAAAAACACTTAAAAAAAACAACAACTCGAGAGTAGTGCTTGCATCATTGTAAGAAGAGAAGCAGATGAAGTGGTGCACCCATCTGCCTAGTGCCTACCGTACAAGCCTGTGGGGCACCGTGTTGTGATCTGGGGTTGCTTCTGTTAGTCAGATGTAGATTCAATAATGTTATCTGGTCAGCTGATGACCTGAATATACTAAATGATGGGTTTTTTTCTATCAATGGACGTGATGGCACGGGCGTATTCCAAGATGACGATGCCAGAATTCTTCAGGCTCAAATTGTCAAAGAGACTCGCACATGGATTGACTACCACAGAGTGCAGGACCCCATTGAGAGTCTTTGGGATGAGCTGGAGAAGACTTAACGCAGATGACTCTCCTGATGTCAATACAAGACTAATTAATGCGACGATGGAAAATATCAAAAAGATACCATGGCGAATATGTGCTGTAATCAAAGCAAAAGGCGTTCCAACTAAATATTTGAGTCAATTATTTTTCAATAGGCGTTTCGTTTCATAAGGGTCACTATCGTCTTGTGTTGGTGTCGTCATCGGCCATCATCCGTTGTCGTCACACTTTTCCTCAATCCACAACTCCATCTGAACCATTCATTGGAACTCCTTCTGAGCCATTTGTCCATAATTTGTCCAAACTTGCACAGTGCCTTTTTTAATAAAGCAGAAATGTGGACTAATTGTTTAACTGTCTTATAAAGTCTTGTTTCAATGTCTTTTTTTTTTTGTTTGTAATTGTTGTAATCTAATAACGTCCAATATAATGTAACTTCAAGACATTTAGTATTGTGGCTACACGGCAATGCCAAATATCACCACAAGGTGGCACCTCCTATTACTTGTGGTAGCCTACAGCCGAATGCGTAATCAGAAGACGTTTTGCTGCGATGCTGCTCTGACTAGCGACCTCGCTCAACTTATTCTCCCCTGTAAGGAGCAGTGCAGGGTATGATTGCTATATTCTACAGTTCACGTATAACTTAGGAATGTAGTCTCATGGACAACTGGCTTCTATAGTCGATGTTTCAGATTGTAGACGTTCACTAGCTATGCCATTGTGTCGCATACCAGTGAAGTATAGGTGACGCATGTGTATCACTTTCTGTCGTCTTGCATCAGCAGGCATCATCACTCTTTTCCTTTATCCACAGCTCCTCCTAAAATATTTGTGAGAATTCGGCCAAGGCGTCATGGGACCTTTATTAGGACATGTAGATGTGGAGTAGCTATGATGTGGATTATCTACAAACCATGTTAGTTTTGGCATGACTTACATTATAGCAACTGCAAACAATCACTTTCTAACCAGATTAACCTTTCTCCGTCTCAAAGTTCTTTACCTCTGACTATTACAAAGTTCTAATGTGACTGGAGACTCCTTCCAAAAAGAAAAAAAGTGACCATAATGTCTTGTTACTGAAAACATTATGGTATAGTGATTACATGCAGGCTTATTATTTTTATGTATGTTGTTTTTATAGAAACAATATTGTATAAGATACAGTATCTGCCCCATGCGAGAAATATAATCCGCACTAATGAGATTGGTATAGTCAACATAATGTAAGCCTGAACACACATTGTGTTCTTTTTCAGTCGGTTGACAGCAGAGCGCTTATAGTACAAGATATCATGCCCTCATATACAGTATGTACGTGACTAAAAATATCTGTTCTGGCCTAAAGTTCATATGATATAGATAATAAAAGGGTGAGGAATCTATTACCCTGAATTAAATATAACCCCAGGTTAGTTGTACTTGTACTGTGTCCCTGCAGGAGAAAAATTATGATATGAGACTCTTGTCATATAAGCATCAGTCACACATCTCCATTACTGTGCATGATCTGCCTTACATCTATGAATAATTGCATCATCAGGTACACTGATCATGCAGAGAACCAGGTTTCAGTTCCAGATTTGAAGACCACACTGCGATGAAGACCATGAAGTTCCCACAGCATACTTGTTACATTGTTAACTGGTCAAAGTCATGAAAAAATATACGTTTGTCGTGTTTTACGTGTGTTGCTTCGACCATGTCCTCACCAGGCCAGTGGGAGCATGGCTCAGTGTGGCACGGGCCTTAGGTTTAGGGGGACGTGGTACGGGTTGGATGGTTAAAGCAAAGGGCAGAAGGTTGTTAGTTTAAATCCTAGCAACAACAAATTGGGTAAAGCATTGATCTCGCAGTTGCTGTTTTAATTGTGCGTTGCTTTGGGTTAGGGTAAAGTGTCAGGCAAATAAGTAAATGCTCATTCCCCTACTTCCGGAAAGTGTTTATATGCATAGCTCAGCTCTAACATAGAGGCTCTTTATGCAAAGTTTTATGTTGAAAATTGTGTTTTGGATTGCATGCATGCTCAACATCCCTCCCATCTCAACACGCTCATGAGGAAAGTGTATCCTGGTATTTTCATACAGGCTTTGCATGAGGAAGATGTTTTTGTTTTCCAGTAGTCCCCTGTCTTTGAGAGTTCTGATGTGTGTGTGTGTGTGTGTGTGTGTTTACAGATCCGCTGTTTAAAAGGGCAGAGGGGCTTACCCGGCCTCACCAATTTTGATCGAATCCACATCGTCAATCACTACGGAGGGGACGACGAGTCGTGCCAGTCCTCGGATGAAGACGGCGTAAAGCTACCGCTTAACGTGACGCCCCGTCAAGGCGGCGGACGCATCACACTCCACCCCCAGCTGGGAGACACGGACAGCGAGCCCGATGAGGACGGAGAGAGTCTGAGGCTCACGGTGCCTTCCAACAGCAGCCATAAGAGCACCACTGTGTGACCACCGACACTAAGACAGCGGACTGCAACGGGAAAGTCACACCGGAGTGTTCATAGTTGCATCCAGATCTGAAACTGCCATCTGCTTCATGTGCAACAAGAAATTCTGAAATCTGTACAAACTAAGAATTAAGATTTTTTTTTTTTATTATTCACATCTGCTTGTTCATTTTGTTTTTGCCAAAATGAGCCAGATGTTTATATAAGAACTTGTCTTTGCATTTTGGCAAGAAATTCAGTGGCTCGTCATGTTCTTTAAAGCCACAAGATCGAATATTGAAAGTTTAAAGACTACACAGACTCTTCTACACCACACATTGCTCTACTAGAGATGAAGTCATTTGTGTGGTATAGTATTTTATGCATTATGAGATATCTTAATTCTTCTAATTTTTATTTAGTTTTTTTTTTTTTTTTTTTTAAAGAATTATCAGAATCCCACGTTGTGCTTCTGTGGGTGTCCGTCACGTTGAGGGAAACATTAAAGGTTTAGCAACACTATAGTTCACGTGAACATAACATAAAACCTGCACATAAAAACTGATTAGTGTCATATCAATCAACGAGAACAACCTGTTTTTTTTTTTTTTAGATTTCGTTTTTTGTTTGTTTTTTTTTATAGATAGCATGCAGTAAATCTAATGACCTTTGACGTGATGTAAAAATCTGATTATCAAAGATCTCACATCTGTATATATATGTATATGTACATGTTGTTTTGCATCTTCATTTTGACTTGAAAGTATGTGTGTTTAGTGAGTTTCATATCCTGGATGTACAGTGTACCATTCAGTTCAAAGGGACATAATCACTGTTTTTGGGAGACGTTTGAATGCAGCACCCGGCTTACTTCTATGTTCTCACTGTACTGTATCCAGCTTTTGATTTCTAACATGGTTCATACTCTCAAAATATCACAAGATATTGTTCTGTTGCCTGGACAGATATTGTTTTTTTGTTTTTTGTTTTTTAATTGTAATTTTTAAGCATGCTTGAAAAGAGCATGTACTTCGTTTTAGAGCAGGTTCACAAAAGGCAGATGCAATCCAAACAGGAGACTAAAGTCATCATGGGAGTAATTCTGTTTTTGTCACCTCATTCATGTTAAGCACATTTGTCGCACGTTTGCACAGAACATACAGGGATCTCCAGAAGTATTGGACACGGACACTGACGGTTGTTTTGGATCTATGCTATTGCCAGTAATTAACACCGGATCGATTGTCAGTTAAAGAACTGTATGTTGTGGTTTTTATGTTACACCCCTTCATTTCAGGCCATGGCCCCTTTTAATATTAGTAATGTATAATGACATTCTCAAGTGTGTATATATGGAACTTTTTAGTTCTCGCAAAACCAGGACAAAATAGATCAGTGTCCTGTCTAGTGAAGTGCCACCCAGTTACCGTATAGCTGCTCTGCTCTACAAAGTTTTCTGTTTATCTTAGCAATTGTTCTGCTGCTACTCTATTCTTGGTGAAGAAGTAAACCAGCTTTTCATATCTCCTGCCATAACACTAATCATCTTGCTCTCTCTTTTTTTATTTTATTATTTTTTTTAAAGAGCACACGTTCATCCATGCACACCATGTTCTAAACCTGACCGCCTTCGTATAGCACTTTGCTTTTGCTTTTTTTTTTTTTTGACTCAAGGATTTTTGTGCTTTGATATCGTCGTAGAAATTACGGTTCTGCAAGTGTTTCTCCTGCATGTGTTGAGTTGTCACATCACTACTTACACTAGTGGTTTCTTTTTTAGTCATGCAATAAACAAATAATTCTGGCAAGCCTTTTATTTCTGTATTATGTCAAGTTTTACTAATTGCAACAGTTTCTTGACCGTTAATCTAAAGTGTTAACAGTAAAGATACACAAACACATTACAGTACACCTGTATGAAACTGGAAAATGAGTTCCGAAATCATTTGTAGAAGTGGTTTCTGTGACGAAAATATTTTCAGTATGTAAAAATGCCCATGATTTTCAAGCTGTCAAATCAGACGGGTAGAATTACAAAATAATTCTAAATTTACTGAAAATAAATAAATCAAAGAAGTCAAAAATGGTGCTAGACAGTTTTCTAAGAATGAGGAATTCGTGATCATGGTATTATTACAACTGTGATGTCTAGGAATGTCAATGAGTTGCTCATGGCTTTCACTAACAACACACAACCTTGGGAATAGCTCTTTAGGAGAATCACCAGCTGCTAATATCAAGATTATGAAATGAGTCATGTTCCGACTGGGCGAACCGTGTTATTCAAATACTTGCAATACAGTACGGGTGCTTAAACCTTCAAGGAACACATCTGTCTAAAAATGAAACAAAGGCTCTTAAGTGACCCCCCCCAAAAAATATGAATTTTGCTTGAATTTATGATTCTGAAACGAAAACAGGACTGAATATAAAGAAAGCAGCGACGATTAAACCTGTATGCATCTTTTAAGGATTTTAAGTGTAAGTGCCCTAAAGTGTTTTTATCTTAAATCACAGCAACATGCCAATCGCTGTTTATTTATGTATTGTATTTTTTTAAAGAATTTAAAAGTTGTACCATTTGTAGACTTAATTCTAGAATATTTAATATGACATTATTTAAGCAGTTATAAACATTTTCTTGAAGTTAATCAGACATAAAAATGTCGCTTGTCACGTAACTGAAAAACTGCAAAGCCTCATTTCTGAAGACTTTAATTTTTCAGAAAGTTTAACAGCTGTAAACTCTTTCTGTTAATGTTAAGTAAGCATCTCCTTACAGGCAACGTTTTTGTTAAACAAATTTAAAATCAGTTTATTATTAGGTTTAGATTTTTTCCCCCCTGTGCAATCTCTTGTGAATTAGCTGTTACTATAGAAACAACAACAATAATAATAATAAGCACATTCCTGTGAAACTGTGATCTGCCTTGCAGCTAGAACTTGTCAGAGCTGCTGCTTGCTATGAAATGATGACGTGTGAATTGAAATGATTGCTGTAGAAACTATTAATAATCTATTAAAAGGAGCACATTAAAAATAAACTTGTGATTTGGTTCACAGTCGGTACTACTTTCAGAGCAGCTTTTGTAGAACGTTAATCAACATCTTCCGACAAACACGAATGGAGAACTCAAAAGTGCTGCGGTATTAATATCTGTAGTGACTGACCTTTAAAACTGACAGTAAGTTCTCGATCAAGTCATAAAACACCAAACTACGACTGAGCCGAAGTCATTCGGTAAAGCGGCTTGTCTTGAGTGTTCTTAATGTCAAAATGGTAACGTACTCTCGAAAAGCACGGAGGACTGTCGTCATGGCGACTGTGCAACCCTGAGCCCTAAATGAAACGTGTTACAAATAACGTTTTCAGGAAGTTCTGCTTCTGTCACAGCTCAGACTGAAACAGAGCACATGGCGGAGGTGTAAACTCACAGCACCAGCGTTAGACACACAGCAGAGGCTCCAGGATCACTGAAACACTGGATCACAGCAGGTAAGCTTGCAGTGTGTGTGTGTGCGTGTATGTGTGTGTGTTTGCGTGTGTGTGTGTGTTTCTCTGTGTGGAGTGTGTTTGTGAATTGGCTGGAGCAGCCTGGGTATCTGAAAGCAAGCGGTGATATCTGCAGTGCAATCAGAGCTTCGAGATCAGTAAATCACGACTCGATTCAGAGTTTGTACTCACCTGTAACACACTCAAACATGCACTTTAAAAATCTGTAGTGAAAAGTTCTTTTATCTATATTTAAAAATATTTTGCAAGATAAACATGCACTTTAAAAATCTTTATTTAAAAGTTATATACACATACATGCAAAATATTTAAACCTTGACTGATTTGTTGACTTTTGCACCTTTTCAACTCACTCAAACATGTTTGTGCTATCTGTATTATTATTATTATTATTATTATCATTATTATCATTATTATTAGTAGTAGTGGTTTATTTTTATTTATTTATTTATTGATTGATTTTATTTATTATTGTTGTTATTATAGAACAAGCTAGTTCTATAATGATGTTTATAGTTTTTAGTCTTATTATATTATATTATATTATATTATATTATATTATATTATCTTCTTGTCTAAGCTCATGACAAGATGTCATGTTTAATGTCTATATTCATTAATTTTCTTACTCTTATTTACGTCACACCAGTTTATTGCAGTTTTTCACATCTGGGTTCTTATCCAGATAATTGATGTTGCTGAGAATGTTGCTTCATATGAGAAATAATCATCCTAATACATGAAAAAAAAAAAAAACAAGGAAAGGAAAAAGTAAAAAAAATGAAAGAATGTTATTCTTGAATGTCTATACTCGTGAATGATGTATGATATCATTTTTTTCCCTTTAAAATCGGCATATGTTTTGTTCTTGTTGCAGAAATAAAAAAGAAACAAAGCAAACAAAACAAACCCCTGAATTAGTGAACTGTGCTCATTATCCTGTCCGGATGCCCTGCGGTTGCACGCGCACGCGCGGGTCTAATCAACGGAGAGCACATTGCGCTTTGATTTCCTGCACCGTGATGGTTAGACATCTCCAAATCCACAATCTAAAACCTCTCTGCAAGATCCAAGATTAGAGTTTGAGATTAAATTTCTTAGATTTTGGCTGCAGTTAACTATAGTCCGTGTCGCGCGCTGATAACGCCGGGGCCCGCGCAGAGATACTGTAAGTTAATTGTCGGCGCAAACGCAATCGAGGCCTGAATGCATCATGCTGTGTCAGTCTGCATCACTGGCAGCATTTGCCTATTGCAAGCTAATTTTAATATTCACATTTAAAAACAAACAAACATATTTTGCAAGATATCTCTGTGCGAAATGTAAATTTAAGTTAGTATGCCTCCACCTTATCCATACAGGGGTAGTTATCAGTCTTCGTACAGTGCAACCGATCAACAAATTAGTGGTTGCACCCACAACACCTCTCCCACGAGAAGACCTAAAAATCCGTGATGCAAAGAATTATTTAATGAATCTACAGTGAAGGCAAAGATCACCAAAGGTGGCAAGAGTGCAGCAGGTGAGAAAGCATCAACTGGCTACTTGCTTTGCTGGCTCTGTGCAGGGTTCTTACTTTCCCCTCCAGACGTGATGTAGGGGGATAAAGCGTGTGTGTGTGTGTGTGTGTGTGTGTGTTTGTGTGTTTGGCGGGGGGATATTCACGACAGCAGATCACCGGCGTCCCTGTTCTGCACACTGAGAACAAGGCGTCTCTGTTCCACCTGCACGTGCTTGCGAAAAAGCAGGCGTGAAACTCGAGAGGGCGGTGCAGTGCTGTGTGTGTGCACCCGCAACCCAAAGCTTTGGCGGATTGGATTTTTCATTTAAAAAAAAAATAGATCTGACGAATAAAGAAAGCTTGACTCTATACGCGATAAGAATCAGTTAAATATGATTTTGTTGCACGTATGCACATTTGTTAAATCACGCTTAGACACATTTGTACTTTGTATGTGATGTTTATATATCCTATCGAATTATAGCCTATTAGATCTAGGTATTGTATCTATTAGAAAAGTGTTTTGTGTGTGTGTGTGTGTGTGTGTGTTACTTCAGCAACAAATAATTACACATTCCCAGTACCTTAAAAAAAAATACAGTATAGTATGTGAATAATAGAATGTGCATGTGTTAATCTACCTTTAAGCCATTAAATAATTTTTAACCTATGTCTATTTGTATGAAATCTATTCAGGCATGAAGTAGATTGCGTAAAGCATCCAGTATGCATTGTACACTATACTCAGCTCTTTAAATGGTAAACTAAATGTGTACTCGTGAGTGAGCCACCAAGCCACAGTAACGAGCATTATTTATAAATTGTTTTCTTTTTCTTTTCTTTTTTTGAGAATGTACTGAGAAAATGTATATCAGCAACATTTCAGTGTTTTAGTTCATCTGTCATTACATTAATGCACATGCACAGATTAGTCCAACCGTTTATGGATATTTTGATTAAACTTAAAGCTGTAAATATGGGACATTGGATTGTATTTAAGTCGTCTCTCAGCATTTCCTCTCCTCCTCCTATGCGGCTGCTTCAGATCGAGTAGCACATTGATAAAACCAGTGTATCATTTCATCCTGATTGCTCTGCTCCTTATTCCCTATGGGGCTAAGTGCTCATGTTCATTTATTCAGCATCGGACCCTTCCTGCCCCCTCATCCTCTAAAAAAAAAAAAAAAAAAAAAACCGCAGGAACCCTTATGGTTGGCTTTCATTTAAAGCACCTGTCCGCGTGCAACACCTGGCAGACGGGTGGTTGAAGTTGCGCATGCGCGTTTCTCTATCAGGGTTCCTTATAGGCTGACAGGGGAGCTGATTCCCTTCACGACTTCACGTTTTTTTGTCAGTCGGACTTTCAGACGCACTGACTATCACTTGCTGCTTTTTTTGTTGGTAGAAAAAGGAGAGAGTGAAGGGAAAAAAGAAAAATGCCTCGGTCTTTCTTGGTGAAGAGTAAAAAGGCGCACAGCTACCACCAGCCGAGGAGTTTAGAGGACAACTCCAACAAAGTCGAGACGATTTTAGCTCACATCTGCGCAGGTATTTTCTTTCATAATATATACATATTAAAAAAAATAACAATAACAAACTTTTAAAACTATACATATCTACATATTTGCTAGAACGTACTGTCTATGGATATAGAGTTAGGCTGTATGACTATTTATAAATGGATGTGATGTAAGTTTTTATATTGTAATAATGTGTGATGTTTATTATATGATTACATAAAACATTTCAGTGTTAATACAGTTTATTTTCTAAGCTTTGATTTATAGAGAAGAGGAATTGTAGATTTAAATTAAATGAAACCTTTTTTGAATTTTGAATGATGAATTTTGAATAATGAAGATGGTGATGATGATGATGATGATGATGATGATGATTTTTTTTTCTTTCTTATTGTTCATGTTACAATTAGTGTTGTTTTATACACGTATGAATACACGCATTACGCTTCTGACCAAAGCTGTCTCAAAATTCTCATTTTACAGTGGAAAACAAATTTTTTGAAATATTTTTTTAAATGTTTTAACTGTATTCACAAACTACAAATTTACAAAAACTCTATTTGATTGTCTTGTCTATGTAAACACGAGCTATCGTGTCTCTCACTCATGATGAACTTGTGTTAATACTGTACATCCACCGCTGTACATGTAAATGCAATTCGAGTGCGTTCCTTTAAATCAATTAAATTAAATGGTCAATTAAATTAAATGATCTGTCTGTGTGTTCTGCCTTATAATATAAGATATAATATTAACTTTTGAGTTTGAAATTTGTTAATATCCACTTTACATGGAGACTTTTAAGAAACAGTGACACAGTTTGAGTGTTTTATTCCCTCCACCTGAACCTGAATCCTGATTTTCCCAATAGGATCTTATTTTTGTTTAACGTCGGATTTTTATTTAATTCTCTCTCTCTCTCTCTCTCTCTCTCTCTCTCTCTCTCTCTCTCTCTCTCTGTGTGTGTTACACACTACAGACAGTAGGAGTGTAGACGCAGACGAGGTGTGTGTGGATGTTGGGAGCGCAGAGGCGGCAGAGGCGGCGGAAGCGTTGGGGCTCGCGGTCTCGGGCGCTGTGCCCTCGCGCTCTCCGCTGAGCTGCAGCAGCAGTGTGTGTGATCGCTCGTCAGACTATGAGGACAGCTGGAGACCTCCGTCACCCTCTGCATCACCAGGTACAAGCCTGTCTGCGTCTATGGTAACACTTACCCAAAGTGGTTTGTGCGTACATACAGTTTATAAACCACCACAGGCTAGAGGGAAGTGAAGCTGAAAGTGTTTTCCTTTTTATCGCATTGAAATTAATTTCTCACCTTTGATCTCTGTGTTATCGATCAGCACACTAACTAGGGAATACTGTTGAGGTATTATGATGATGATGATGATGATTAAATAATTGATTAATATAATAATAATAATAATAATAATAAAGAGTGCCCAGTGTTTCTGGAATAGGCCCAGATTCACATACACAGATTGACATACTACCTCTCTGTATAAATGTATATTTATAATTTGACTATAAATAAATGACTAGAATTTTACTATACTTTATTAAGTATACTAAAAAGACCCGATGCTTAAGTTGAAAACAGTGTACAGTTAATCAGGACTACTTTAACACCCTTTTCTGAGAGCCTGAGGCGGAAAATAATGCAAAAAGTGAAGCTTGAAATAGTTTTTCCTGCTTTTTTCATTTTGGTGCTTGTGATAGCTGCACACCAAGTAGAAAATGCAACTGAAAAAATATCATCATCATCATCATCATAATATAGTATTATTTTTTTTAACAAGGACTCCTGTTTAAAATTGTGTCCTTTAAATTTTGAGTTTTATAACGATATTATACTAGCACACATCCTTAACTACCCCATTTAATTATTTTATACTCTGTATGTGTGTGCTGTATTGTGTTTACGTTTCACTGTATTGCAACTTAAACATCCCCTCAAATCTCGTCCTTTAATGCATGACTTTTGCGAACTTCTATAATAACAGGATTGAAGAAATACTGACTCCTTTTTCTATTTTTTTCTTCGACAGACTCTGAGAAGTCATTTTCACCCAGTGTTGATGAAACCCAGCCATTTGCAGTGTCTTTCGAACCATGGAGCAACAGTTATTCAGGTTCAGATATGAGACAGTTGGTCCGCCAGAACTTTAATCACCATCAGCCATCCCTAAGCTATTATGGAGAAAGAGTGATCGGACCTTCTCTTTTTGGTGAAAGAGGATCCAGTACAAGTATTTATGGCAATTATGAGTCAGCTACAAACCTTTTCGAGCGGCCCACTGCTGCCCCTGGACTGTACGTAGACAGGGAAATTCGCAGACCTGAGATGAAAACGGACACAGCCGGGCTGTGCAATCGCCTCATATTGAATGGAGCCTTCAAATGCATAAAATGCAGCAAGGTAACAGCACACAACTTAAGTGTTTACTATTTCACAACATGTAGAAACTTAAAACAGGCTTCTAACCTTATTTGCTTCAACCAAGTTTGAAGTGTCTGAAGTTCCTTGAGCTTTCTATAAAATACTAGCGTATATGTCTTGCAATTGCTTCTGGTGATATACTGTGTGTGCTAATCATGTGGTCTTTTTCTGCACCAAAGGTGTTCTCCACGCCACATGGACTAGAAGTACATGTTCGGCGGTCCCATAGTGGAACAAGACCTTTTGCTTGTGACATTTGTGGAAAAACATTTGGTCATGCAGTCAGCCTGGAGCAGCACAGATCTGTTCATTCTCAGGTAACTGTTCTTCCACCCACAGCATGAATGTCCCATTTCATTGCTTATATTATTATTATTATTATTATTATTTACATTACCTCTCATTTTGTTTTCACAGGAGAGGAGTTTTGATTGTAAAATTTGTGGGAAAACTTTCAAAAGATCATCTACTCTGTCCACACACCTTCTCATCCACTCCGATACAAGACCTTACCCGTGTCAGTACTGTGGCAAGAGGTTTCATCAGAAATCAGACATGAAGAAACACACGTTTATTCACACAGGTGGGTTAATTATCATAGAAGGTTAATTTTTTTTATAAATTTGTTTAAATTCACACAAACAACCATGACACAGTTTAGAAAGCATACTGTTACATATTGTGTTTTCCTAAACATACTACAGTATAGGAGAGTACGAATGTTAGAATTTCAGTTTTAAAAATAATTATACCAAACTCACACTATTGTTTTCTAGGAGCAGGGTTGTGGGGTGCATGGCAGAATATATACACATCTGTAAAACACAGAATTAACTGGCAATTAAATGTACTTAAAAATAGTTTATAAGATGTTTATCCATAATATCAGTTCAGTTTTGTAAATAGCCTATAAACTATATTCTGCTATATTCTAGTGGGATTGTTTTTTCAATCAAGTGGCCTTGCATGTCTTTTATACCCAGTCTAATAAATGTAATTGATTTAATAGATCTTTAAATATATAAGACCGTTATTCATTTTCATACAAATTTCATATGATTATGCTATAGTCTAAAAATAGGGATTATTGACAGATCTCATTCTTGTCAATAGTTCCTATGTTTAGACTATAACATAATCATGTGAAACTTGTATGAAAATACACCATATGTTTAGAGTGTCACATAATACCAAAGGAATAGTTTTGAGGTGTTAAAACAAAAGTGAACATATTTTTGTTTTTCTATTTTACAGGAGAAAAGCCTCACAAGTGTCAAGTCTGTGGCAAAGCTTTCAGTCAGAGTTCAAATTTGATAACGCACAGTCGAAAGCATACTGGGTTTAAACCTTTTGGCTGTGATTTGTGTGGAAAAGGCTTCCAGCGCAAAGTGGACTTGAGGAGACACAAGGAGACGCAACATGGACTGAAATGAGGAATGAATCAGCTCGACTTGTTGGAAATTTTCTGTCAACATCTCTGGACAGTATGTTGCATTTGTTAATGCTGGCTTACATGATGGCAATATATCCAGGGTTGAATGAGGCCTAATGACACAATGAATGGAAACGTTTGGAGGCTGCAATTAATAAGATCTCTTTAGTTATGATCCAAGGAAAAAACATTTTGACTGAGTTCCTATTAACCCTATACAGAGTCTCTGTGTCCATACAGCCTAGAAATTTAAGGTACCGAATTGTATTTTGGCCTTGTGGCTGGGATGGTCACAGTCAAGGATAAGTCTTAAAGCTTTAAATAGCTTTTATTATAACTGGTATTTAAGGTCCAAGTGGTATTCACGATTCAGTTAAGTGCCTTTTTTTAAAGTACCATATTTATGTTTCCAGGTGACAGATAAAGGTACAAAGGATGTCACTGAATGATCATGCTGATAAAGAAAAGTATAATTTCATACCTGTGCTTCTGAGAGCGTGGGTGTTAAGTCTACTTTGGGAGTTTTTGTTTTGTAGGCCAGAATAGCTGACAGGGGATTCCCGAGCAGATGTTTATAGTGTAGGCTAAAGAGATTTCCATGATTTTAATGTTTCCAAAATGCTGTTTGTGCTTTGTGTATAGCCTAGATTGTGAGTCAGAAGTCACCCAGCAGGTCTGGCAAGATTCAGTACCAACATGCTCAGCAAAATCTCAAGTGAGGATTGAAATAACAGCTGCAGCCTTGAATTAACACCTAATACACTGAGTTAACCCATATAGCCTTCACGTGTGTCCTGCTTTATACGTTTATAAACCCGGTTTAGTTGCGCATCACTGGAGCTTCTGCTGTGACGTGATACCGTGCGAGTCACGAGTGCTTCACCCAAACTCCATGCTACAAGGGCGGTGTTTCTCGAAACCCACAATATTATCACCAAAACAATCCGGGAGGCGGTGTAGCCAGTAACGGCCGCGGGAAAGGACACAGCTATCAGAGGCGGCATCAGCTGAGCCGCGCGAAATCAGCGCCGCTCACAGTGACGTCATGCTGCTCGCCTGTGCTGGCAAAACACGCACTACAATGAGCACGAGATTTCATCCAAACCAAGATTGTTTGTGTATTATATAAACCTTGACTGATTTGTTGACTTCATAAATATTTTTCACTCTTTCAACTCGCCTACCCAAAATGTGTTTGTACTCTCTGTATTATTATTATTATTATTATTATTATTGTTATTATTATTATTCATGAAGTTCCACGAGTTATACACCTGCAAACTCATCTGCAGTATAAACCTATTTAAATGTATAACTGAAAGTTGAAATTATATATTTTTTCTTTCTTTTTTTTAATAATATAAACATTATTTATTTTAAATTGCAGTTATTGTTTGGCTGAATTAAAATGATTATTTGCAATTAAGTTATGCCTATTTTTGTAAGAAAATCATTCGCTTTAAGCACTTTACGCTCATTACGCTTGATTTCGTGATTTGTTGTATTGTAATCCTTAGAAGTAGATGCTTTTCAGCTGCAAATATTGCTTTGCGTATTTTGCGCAGCTAAATAAACTAAAATTCACATTGTGAAATTCACATCACATTTCACACTGTATAGTTAAGATCTTATCTTTACCCCCACCACCACCACCGATAATAATAATAATAATAATAATAATAATAATATCAGTTCTACAGAACGTAGACAAATAAGCACTGACTGAAAACAAACACAAATACTCAGGGGTGGGACAAAACCATACAAATGCAATATTATAAAATAAGATCCAGCAAATACGCACAAGTACAATTCAAAATATTATTTAAAAAGATACAATAAAATAATATGCAGCAAATACTGTACACAAAAGCACTATTTATATATAAATACTATTTTATATTTATATTCAAAAAGGATACGATAAGGATATAATACTTATAAAATAAAATGCAGCAAATACAAAGTCCTATTCATATAGAAGTATACATTTATACAGAGAGGTAGTCTGTCAAGGGAAGATAATAATAATAATAATAATAATAATAATAAAAGTGAGCGGGCCTATTTTAGGAACACTGGGCACTTATTATTATTATTATTATTAGTAGTAGTAGTAGTAGTAATAACAATAGTGTTGTTATACAGAAAGCAAGATGCAATTCGGCGCATATACCTTTGTTACATAAACTTAATTTTATACTGTATGTTAGAAGCCTACAACACATTTTTGACAACTAAGGTTTGATTCATGCATTTTGTCCTGTTTTGTTTTCTCCATGATGTTTTAGGAAATTAAAAACATTAAACTCTCTTAGTCCCCAAAATCACATCTGTCTGTGGTTGGAGTGATCTCTTTTAAAGTTCTGCATGTGAACGAAAACAAAAAGTCTCGGTTTCTGCAATCCCGCGCCCACTTAACATCACGCGACCTTCTGTAGTGCGGGCTGGGATGTGACGCATTTCATGGATGAGAATACATGTAGGTCATGTACAGCATGATGTGTCAATTTCTCCAGTTACGGTGTGGCTTCATGTTGAAATATGTCGCTGGAAAAGAAAAGAAAAGAAAACATACAATCACACAAACGAGGAGTTTTTGTGATCAGAAAGACTGTGGGGGTCTTTATTTATTAAAAATATCCCCCTAAAATACAGAACTAAATAGTATTTTAGAACTAACTCACTTTTAGCATACCTTATTCTATACAAAACACTCTTTAGGCCTGTGAGACACATCTAGTGCACTGGATCAGCTCAGCATGAATGAATGCTTTGAAGGGAAGCAACAGATGTCTACTGGAGGCTCTTGACTGCTTTGTTATGGGATGACAGTAATTAAGCCTCTTTGTTTACACCTAAAACACCTAAGAATCCCACCGTGTCATCGAAAGTAAAGACACCATTTATTCAGGTTACACAGCAAAGCAATTCTTAGATCAATCACAAGGACACATTTCTAACAGAATCTGATTAAATCTCACAGAAGCAGATGGGGTCTTTTTTATTTTATTTTATCAACCTGCGTTCAAAATTTATTTTATCATGATAGCTATATTTGCCAAAATAAGTTTTCATTCAATATTGTTATAAATTTAGAATTTTGTAATTTATAATAAAAAAGTAAATGTTTCTATCATTAGCCTATTATAAATGGCATTTTAATGTTTCGATTAATTTAAAAGCTCCAAATTGCTGATTATTTTTGTTGTCGAGGATGAGAATGTCACTCAAATTCTATAGAAATGTTTAGTGGAAAATCTGTAATTGTTGGTTTTTGTTCCTTGCAAAACCAGCATTTCTAAAAGAAAAAAAGGTACATTGTGTCCTTGCATCTCCAGGGTTGATGGTTTGAGTCCGGTTTTCTCCCCATGCTTGCTGAGTTTCCTCCAGGTGCTCTGGTTTTCACCTACAGTTCAAAGACATCCAGATTAGGCTAATTGGCGTTTCCCAATTGCCCAGAGTGTGTATGTGAGTGTGTGTGTGCTTGTGTCCCTGAGAGTGTCTCCACAGCCTCAGCAACCCTGTACAGGATAAGCGGTATAGAGAGTGAGAGAGTAAGTTTATGGAATGTGGAATGTTATGGCATATTGAATCGGTGTGATTGTGGTCCGGTGTCTACAACATAAACTTTTGGTCACAGAAAATCAGAGTTACATTTGGGACATCTAAAAAAAAAAACACACCTAAGATTTCTTTTACAAGAATGTCAGGAAAACCTGATCGAGTCGAGTAGCAGTGTTGAGAAGTGTCTCTGGTACTGTGTGTAAGGTCTGGCATGGCTCATTAGGCACACTAACAGCTCCAGTCCTGTTTCACTCAAAAGGACCTTTTAGTCTGGTGATGGTTTTAAGACAGTGCCTCCAGGCATATCAAATATAAATAGAAAAAGTGCCAAATTGATAAGTTGACATAGTAATCAGAACAAGTCATTCACACACATACAGACACACATGCACACACACACAGTTTGTGAGTTTAGTGAGAGTTAACACTATAAACAACGGCTTGTAATTCTATCACCCTTATATGACATGAACCAGAACTTCCTGTTTTCTACTGTATGCTTAACATTAATCTATAATTTATATCACCAGCACATGAAAAATTTAAAGATCTTTTTAAATAGCTTTTTTTTTTTGAGACTTTAAGAAAGCAGTGAAACCTTTGCACAGAGCAAACAATACTGTGATCATTCAACAGACTCCAAATGAAAATATATATATAATACCTGTGAATCTAAACAATAGAGCAGTGTGTTATACCAGTGTAAGGCCTGGAGCGACCAACATTTGGTTGATGATGAGCGTGAGAGTCAAATCTGTGAGAGGATAAAGACAACAGGGTTTATGTAATGGGGGTGGAGGGTTACAGGTAGAGTATACTGGTGCACAAAAAGAACGCTTAATAGTATGAGATTGATAGATGTGTGCGACATGAAAATAATATAGTTTGCAGTAAGATGTTTTCCATTTGTGTTTTTTTATTAATACTGGCTACTGGAAATGTAGCACCTGAATTACCGTTGACTTCCTTAACATCCTTTTGTATTTCTTTACTCATCCTCTGGATACAAACAACTGCCAAATAAATAAATAAATAAATAAATAAATGATACTGTATATAATGATGATAGACAGTATATTTTCAGTTTAGGAAGACTGAATGGACATAAAGAGACTCCACAGGACTCTATGATTAATTGTATCTGAGACATTAACCAGCAGTGAGACAGTGACCAGTATTCTAGTTTCTAAATAATCCTCAAATTTATCCTTTAATAATTGTATTTAGATGATATATTTGCCTGAACAAGCATCTCATTTTGAATCTAGGTAGCTCGTTTGTCCTCCTCTGCCGTTCATCAGCAGGTAAATAGAAGTGAGATTCATGCTTTTGTTGTAGGGCTTTATTCATTATTTACTTGATCTGAAAAACAGCCCGTAAGACTATTGCACAGCTGTCATCATGCAGTGCAGCTCAGCCACAAATTATTCATGATATTTGGAAAGAGAAGAAGAACGAGTGGGAGAAAAAAAAAAGTCTAATGTGGTTAGCAGTGAAGGGTTTGAGAGAATGATTCTCTGCACTGGATGACGTATAGATTGATAAGTAGTGTTTGGAACATATAGCGTGCGTGTATATACTGTACAGTACTGAGCAAAATAATTTATTTCTTACTATACAGGAGAATTACAACCAGGTGACTATGGTAGATAATATTTAGCAGTAGAAAAAACAGGATCAAGATTAACTAAACAAACAAAAAATTGTTTCACCGAAGAAATGTAAATATTAATATTATATAAAAACATTGATATAAGTTTACATACATTTCTAAACATTATGGTAATGTTTTTTTTTTTACCAGAAAAAGTTAATCCAGAAGAGAATGTGTCAAAGTCTCTAAAAGACGTGTGGCAAATTCTCCAAGATGCTAAAAACAATCAGATAATTAAAATATTGACTGTTTTATTTGTCTATCGCTGTTTATAAACCTTTACTATTTTAATGTAAAAAAACACTAATTTACTCTTCATTCACTCTCTCGCCTGTATAGGGTCACTGGAGGCCTGGAGCCTATCCCAGGCGACTCAGGGGGTTAAGTGGGGTTCTCACTGGATGGGGTGGCAGTTGATCACTGGGCACGAGCGCACACACGATCACACATTACGGGTAATATGGAACTGCCACTAAGCCTAATCTGTATGTCTCTGGACTGTGGAAGGAAACCGGAGTACATGGAGGAAACCCACCAAGCACGGGGAGAACATGCACACACAGACCTGAACGTGACACCCACCCTCAACCCTGGAGGTGTGAGGCCACCATTAAACCTTTAAAAAAACATGTTTACTTAATTATAATTAATATCTAACTGATCATGATAGTATCTAGATGTACACTATATATGATGTACACTATGTAAGAAAGTATGTGAACATGTGATGTACACTAACGATACTCATATGTGTTTTGGAAAATCCCACTCCAGAATAGGTCCCACATTGCTGTTATAAGTGTGGTTGTGACCATTCAGCTACAGAAGCCTTAGTGAGATCAGGCACAAATCCCTATATACACTGTGTTCCAACCCTGGATGGTCCAGATGAATGGAGTAATGGATGGTTGGTGGGTGGCCACCATGTCCCAACAAGGCTGTGATGTCAACAAGGAGGTGCCGGAGTCATGTTTTGGGCCAGAATCATGGGGAGAGAGCTGGTAGGCTGCTTTAGGGTCCCTGAAGGTGTGAAAATGACCTCTGCAAAGTATATTGACTGACCACTTTCTTCCATGGTACAAAAA